>JANEHU010000669.1:0-385133 GCA_027563435.1 Nasonovia ribisnigri
TCGTATAGAATTGTATTCACATTTCACATATTTATTTAACAATACATTTTTTAAAAATGATACAAATATGTCTAATATTTACTAAATATTACCTTTTTCACTTTTACAGTAAGAAATATTACAACATTCACAATTCCTAAAACAAAAAATATATTTAAAGTTGTACCTCGGTTAGAAATACAAATATTAAATTATTTATTTATCATTTGTCGTAAAAGTATTATTGATACCTGCCTACCTGCGTAATAGTTTTCTATTTATCAAATGAGCGAAACAAAAAAGCTATACCTAAATTAGATTATTAATTATTGGTTTTACAATAGGATGATATATATTTCCCATTCCTTTTTTCCCTTCGAAAAACATATTTTGGGACATGAAAAATGCTCCAAGTTTTATATAGCACTTCTATCGATTGGGAAGTGGACACATATGGTACTTTGGACAGGTCATTTTTGCAAATTTGTTTTGCAATTGCAAAAGAATGAAATGTATGGTTTATTTAAAATGGAATTTATTCTGAGTATTAATCTAAATTGCAAGTTTCAATAAAGAATTTCATCTACATGAATGCAGGGTCTTCTCATATACAATGAACGAAACATTTTGTATTATAATATTTTTCATTTATTTTGATAACTATTTTAATGTCGTATATGAATTACATAGTCTTCTGTAATATAATGTAGGTACTATACAAGGAGCACAATATTACATAACATAAGTTGAATAATTTACGTGTACATCGTATCATATATATTTTAATACAAAATCTTTACTCACAATCTTTACTCACGTAAAAGCACTTATAAGTACTTAAAATATGTAAATCATCATATAAATATAGCTGTAGTCAACCAAGACCCACCCACAATTATCGTAATAATATACGAACGAAATATTAGAATAGCTGTATTAAGTAATATGCATGTATCAATAATTCCAAAGTATATTATTAACTTTGAAAAATAGTTTAATGGAAACGTTATTTGTAATGTATTTGTACATATTATTATGTACATGTGTATAAATACATATTATAATAAGTGTAATATAAAAATACTATAAATAATAAATATATTATAAATAATTAACGTATTTACAAATCCTCTACAGTGTAGAGTCTACACAATAAAAAATGTTCTTTTATACATTTTACCATTGAATATTATCCTTATAAGGGTGGATCTGAGAATGACAAAACTGGGTGGACTAGACATAAAATATATACCTAGTGGGTATTACCCGTATATATATAAATAATATTAATATAAATTAAATACTTACAACTTTAAAAAGTGATAAATTATTAACATATATAAAGAATTGTATGCACTGTTATCATAAGTTGAAAATAAGGAAGAGCTTGTGTGATAAGATATATAATTAATAATCGTTATCATATTAAGTTGTTGTAGATTTTGACAATCATGTAGTTATACTCTCCTTGCAAAGAATTATGAATTATGTGTTTCTATTGTCATTATATTAAGAAGTGAATAAACGATTAAATTTATATAATTTATATTTATATTACAAACAATACAGACAATATATTTGAAATATATTTTATAGGCAAAAGAGGTGCCAGGGGAAAAATGCTTTCTAAGAGATAGCCCCCCCCCCCGCACAACCCCCACCATTTTGCAGTATCTACTCCGGAATTTATATACTATACTTTATTAGTTATACATAAGGTTATGATTATTGGATAACTGGGAAAATATTTAAACATATAAGTAAGTCTTGAAAATATATAATTTGTTTGTGAATACTATATAGGTTTACTGTATATGTATATAGTGGTAACTGGTAATACAGCGAAATGAAGGCATTTATATTTATATTATAATGATATAAATAAGATGGATTTAGTTGATACAAAAATGTATCACTAAGGGTGTATCAATAAATTCTACAGAGTATCATAATTTGTCAGTCGATAAAATATTCAATTTTCATAAATAATAACCAATTACCAACCATGGGAATTTTTAATTAGGTAGTCAATATTTAAAAATGAATTATATATTTCCATGATAATATTCAATAAAATATTCAAATTAGGTTTTCAGTTTTTCGATTTGAATAATATATAGGGTGATTCTTTTATCAAACAACACTCATCATTTGAAAAGTATTGAAAGTGTTGTTTGATAAAAGAATCACCCTGTATGATATTGTTATATTTTAATATTTTAAACCTTACAATATGATTAACGATTATAGAAGGTATGAGCGTATTCTAAAAATGAATCTACAATTAAAGTATAAATTTAATTATTTAGACAGTAAAGACTTCAATGAAATATTTTTAGTATTGTATTTTGAATAAAACATTGAGATATATGTTATCTTTATTTAAATACTGACTATGACAATTAATATTTTATTTTTGACAGTTTGCTTATTAAGTGCAAAGAATTATACATTACTGAATGTTCACTAAATATACAGTGTATTAAAAAAAATAATATTATGCCATATTAATGTCATACCACTAATATTTTTAATAAATATCTTAGACAACATTTTTATCCTAGACATTTATTTCTATTGCATGTTAATTGAAATAAATTGAAAATAATAATTTTGAAAATATTCTAACTCTATATTATACACTAGACATTGATTTGAGAGTTTCAGTAGTTCAATACTTTAAATACTTTAAAATAATTACATCAATTTGATAATAAAAAAAATTCAAAATTAATACTAATATGATAATAATATATTTATCGTTTTTCAGTTTGCACAGCCCGTCATTTACTAATGGTATACAATAATTATAATATTTTAAATTGATTTATAGAAACGAAATAATAAAATGAAAAAAGTT
Organism: Nasonovia ribisnigri; assembly: GCA_027563435.1. Taxonomy (NCBI): domain Eukaryota; kingdom Metazoa; phylum Arthropoda; class Insecta; order Hemiptera; family Aphididae; genus Nasonovia; species Nasonovia ribisnigri. Next base: position 2,840 of record JANEHU010000669.1, read on the forward strand.
TTCTGGAAACACTTAGGAAACATTGAATGTGTGGAGTTATGGCTATAATTTACATAACATTTGTAAATTTAATATCTGAAGATATGTTTGAACAGGAGGTAGGTTTCCGAATGACCCAGTTCTAATAGAATTACAAATCACGTCATAATATATAGAGTAATATGTATATCACAATTATACTCTGATATCAATTTTATAACTCGTTTAATAATACAATTATTTTTAATTAAATATTTGATTATTGTAGTAATGTAGAGACTAGTAGGTATAGGTACTACATAATATGAAAATAAAGTCATACAGAGTGATTGGAATGTAAAAATGTAACTATACAAAAATATAAACCAATAAATTTCACATATGATATTATAATATAGGTGCTAAATATCGTATCAATGGTTAAATACATTTTACAAAAAAATATATTATAATAATATTATGCTAAAACGTATAACCATTAGGTATTAAATAAAATCATAATACATGTTTATTGGTTTTTGTCCTACTCCTAAATGAAATCGAACTCTATTGCTATGAGCACCGTAGCACCGTAGCACTGCAGCGGCAAATGGTGATGTGTGTACGGTACACAACACATATCTACTACTTAGGTATAGAACCTACTACTTAGCTAATAAATATTTGAATTACTTAATATATTGAGTATAGTCGATACTTGATAATCCAGTACATTTTATTTTTATAAAATACGTATATACGCATATATATTGTACACAAAATATGTAATAGTTCTCTGAAGTGCTATATAAGATTATAGAAATTGAATGACTATATAATATATTAATTATTATCAAAAGTTATTTTAGTTTGTTTTCTTAAACTAAGTCATGTTGGTCTACAGTTCAAAATTATATTGTAACAACAATGTATTTGTGTATGTAAAGTCATAGGTATTTATTCGTTTCTGTATTACATTTTATTTTTAACAGTATTTGATATTGTTTTAATTTAGTGCATTCCCAATTGGTTTGTTAAATAAAAATACATTATTTAAGGTTAAAAAAACAATTTCCAATAATATGTTTGATTACTCTTGAGATATGATTATAAGTTATAATGCATGAAAGGAATGTAGTTTTAATTATAACTACCTACACTACATAATAATATTTTACATTTACCCTTCACTGGGGACGAATCCACGAAAGGTTGAAATCTTCTATGTAAAACGATTCGTTTATTAATTTGATCATAATTATAATGTTATGTACCGTATTACCTCATATATGGCAAGGATTTAGTAAATTAACTAAAAATAAATTTAAAAGACCTATTCTGAATTGATTATTATGGTTAAAAAAAATCTGAAATTTAGGAGGATAATCAACCATCGAAAAGAGAGAATAATTGTCAAGTATTTTACACGTATTTCTTTCATTTCGTTTTAATGTATTTTATGGGCAACATGAAACATGGTATTTATCATTTATGCGCTATACATTGACACAATTCGACTAATGATACAAGCATGGTAAGCCATTGCAACGGTACGCGTTTTAATTCATTTCTATACAAAGACGAATGGTGTCCTGTTTGTTGACTGATTTCGGTTAGATTATTATTCTAACTACAGTTCTATAAAATAAAGTAAAACAATAATAATTACCCTTAAGACATTTTTAAAATGTAAAACTTGTTGAAAACGACCAGCAACCCGAAAATGTATCAATACTACACCTTTATACGAAATTTACCGTTGAAATGTTGAATAACGACTTACATTTTTTAAGAACTTTGTTTATAAAAAATGTGTAGCATTTGTAGTAAACAAAAATGTATTAGGGCAGCTATAAAGTTGAGCAATAATCCGCAGACAGTGTGGAATATAGATGGATGATCTACCAATTTGACTTCTGGAATTTCAAACACATTGGTTATATTTTTTTAAGGGCAGGCACAAGATCATAAAACACTGTATAGAGTATTTTCTTCCACTTCACCGCACAATATTTATTATGCGGTATAATTAAGGGCACGTATATAATATCAAAATTAATTTTATCGCATAACTCACTAATTATAATTATTATGCAATACAATATAGGCACTGCGCAGTAATATAGTATAAACGTATGGTTTAATACTTTAATGTTGCAATATCAAAATGAAAATAAGTATGATATAAAATAAACTTAAAATATCTTCAAATATTAACAACCAAAATCATAAATAGCAAATTGATACTGGTAATGAATTAGTAAATTACAAAATTAATTTAGATAAAGTAACCTAAATGGGAAATAATGAATACTATTGATATTTAATACAATGTTATTATACTAACTACTATTAATTAGCGATAATGCATAAACGTTCACGTTACGTCGTTACATACAATATATTATACTATATTGTTACAACAACAATATATTATAGGCATTTTATTAATAGTATGAAGGTACCTATATTATGTACAGGGCGATTCGTCAAGCATGCTCACAACCATTTTCTATTTTTAATAATACATTTATTCAAATTCTGATTTTTCGAATTTTTAAATATACTCAAACAATTTTAAGTAAGTAGACAAAATTTGAAGAGGATGATTTAGTACCTACTAATTTAGTATACGTAATACGTATGGTACAAAAATATTCAAACCAAATTGTTTTTACCCTCTATTGCCAAAGACTGGCCATGTATATATACGTTGTATTCTTGTTATATTATAATAATTTTATGATATTCACTGTTAATATTTAGCATAAATTATTATTTTTTAATATTACTGTATTAACAATGCATTAACCAACTCCCGTGAGGAAGGGTGGTGATATGGCTATACAATATCCATGGTAGTTTATATATTAACTAGGGAACTAATATTACACCTTAAAGTGACAGAAAACGTTTACTGAAATGGAGAAATTGTTCACTTTATTTAAAAAATAAAATTGTATAGTACCTAGCTATTTAGATAAAATACAAAATGTACTATTTTAAAGAATAACATTTTTTTTAAAAACATTTTTCCATAAAAATAATTTTTGTTCTAAATCAAGTTGTTGTTTATCTATAATTGGTACTTGGCTAGCATTGCCCTTTTTGACAATATTTCCACCGAATGAACAATAATAATGACACAGAAACAAATTTTTCAGGCTCACCAAGCTAAAAAGAATAAAGGCTTCCTCTAGAAAACTTGAAATAAGAAAATAAATTGTTATTATATTACATTAACTAAAAATTTCCTGTACAATACTGATCAATGAACTATTGTATTTTTATATTGAGAATAAAACAATAAATTAATCCACAAAGAAAAACGTATCTCAAAGGAGTACTATAGCAAGCGTAATACTTATTGGTACTTTCATAAAAACAGATTATAATCTATAGTGTTGTAAAATAAATACAATTCACAATGGAATAAAAGTTGGTTGGAAATTCAATATTAAAAAAATAACTTGAATAGATTTAATATTTGATTTAATATTTCGCCTCATTTACAATGTGAAGCATATATTATAATATTATTATTATTACCTAGTAAAATATAGGGTCAAATCGCTCTCGTGTATGTTTGTTATAGCTTTGATGTTAGCACATAAAACGAGAAAAAACAAGTAAACTTGTAAATTGATCAATGCAATGCGTTAACGTAAAAATGAATAATATTTTTTTTTAAAAAAAGAAGATATAATGTATGTGGAGAATGTGGATTATCTACTTTACTATCTAATTAATTGTGTCAAAAACTTACATCTTGGAACACAATCCCATATATATATACTAAAAATACGATGTCTTACCATTATTTCAGTCAATAGCTACAAGGTTATGTAAAATTGTTGTATTTGAAAGGTTAAAATTCATAGTTTAAATGAAAATGTACACAAGCTTAAAGTTCGTGATTTCAACATTTAATTTGAGTTCATACTTTATGACTTAATTATGTCTAATAGGTATTATATTATCCTGATATTAAGAAAATAATACAATATATTGTTTAAAAACAGAAATCTCCAAAAAGTTGGCAACCAATATAAATTGAAATATACTTTAGTAGAATAATTGTATTTTATGAATATTTATTAGATAAATATGGTTATGTTTAGTGGATTAACAAGGGCTTCATTATGGCAGTGATATATTATATTTTTTACTCACATGTTTAAATCATTTAATAAAAGGATTATGCATATTGCATATAATTGTATGGATAGGTGCGTCATCATATAATATATATTTACAACAAAACTCAATAAACACATATAGGTATCTACTATAAATGAAATATTATAGGTAATTCCAGTATTAATTTTTACTACTGAATCGAGTTTAAATATGCATATCATATATAATATACTGCTGTTTATTATCAGTGTAAGTTCTAACTAAATAATTTAATCAGTTTTAGAATTTAATACATTTTAATTATTTAGCTATGTTAGTTTAATTAGGTATCTGTTTTAAAAAAGTTGGTGGATATTAGTACATAACTAAATTGTATAATATGATATACAGACGACACATAATAGTAATTCATAAAAAAGTTTTGAATATTTTTAGAGTAGATAGAAACAATTCAATCAATAAATATGTCATGATTTAATGAAATAGTTTAGTAAATATACATTTTTGTTGTTAATTTGGTATTAGTAAATTAAGATACACGCACACTAAAAAAGTCATTGAAAATATACGACACCAAAATTCTCCTGAATGGACATTAACTGATTTTGTACTTCTGTTTATTTGTTATAATATGGCTCTTATAGTAAAGTTTTTATCACAATAACCTTAAATTCTTATGTATCACATTTAGTTGTTGGACAAGTTTCACTTTATCGGCAAATAAATGTAAATGGGAGGTAGTCATAAAACCGAATACCACCTATTCTTAGAAGTTTTTCAATAAAATAAAATAAACCCTTAGATATAAATTAAAGACCAGACTAATGAAAATTTAAATTGTTTTCTTACCTCAAAATCGAGTGATTTAAACTAAGTGAATTAATTTAGTAATACTATTACGTGTATTTATTTTAGTAAATGGATGTTTTAAAGGAAATATAAATGAGACACTTTAAGAAAAGTAAAACCATACATTTGACATTTGTGTGATAGTAATAATATTATAATCAGTAATCACGTTATTCAAGTTATACAAGTTCTATGTAGTTAAGTTAGAGCTTGTGCACCATAGTAATAATATGGATTAGCTTAATCATGAAATTGCAAATATGAATGTCAGCCAATGATAAGTTCAATGTTTATAGACATAATGCAAAAGCTCATATTAAAGAAACCACTTCAAAGGTAAACTATGGTTAATCAGGTAATGTAGTTTTCCACGAATAAATTGCTTATAAGTTTCTGTTTAGTGTCTAAATAATACAGCTATTTACTTGATGAGAAATATTTAATTAAAGTCTATTGATAATAATTATAACCGTGTATACGATCGTAGGTATATATTTTATTTTGTGTTTTTAAAAGTTAAATTGAACAAATATTTACAAACATTTTTTCAGTTATTTAAAATATTTGAATTATATTTTATCAAATTTTCAATTAGTTAAAATAATAAATAATAGTAGGTACTTACATAATTATTTTCAGTTTTAGTTTTTAAAATATCTATTATGACATTTATATATTCTTTAGCAGAGGGTAATTTCAAATTTCTATGAGTAGTATAAAGTTTCTAAATTTCTAAATATTTTGAATTGTGTTGAGTGGGTATAGAAAATGATAGCAAGCAACTGTGTATATTATTTAAAGTATAGTAAAGTAAGACTAATATTCTTTGAATCACCTTCATTTTGTTGTTTTTCTCAATTATTAAGAAAAAAAGTATTGAGTATTTTTCACTATTGATACTCTAAAGTATCAACTAGACTCAATTCACTAGCAATTAGGATATTGAAGTTAAAAATGTACTCATTATTACTGCTCTAAAAGGTTATGACAAACAAAAAAAACACATACACATTATGAATACATTCATTGCTTCTCTCAGTGTCTAAAATAGTTTTAAGTTTAATCTTATGTACAGCGTTGGACTGATGAGTATTATTAGTGGCTATTTAGTGTTATTACTAGTTATTAGTAATTACTGAAGAAATACTGCAAAAAGCAATAATTCCCTTATTTTTTCGCAACCAGTTAGGTACATGGGATAAACAATTATAATCAAAACTAACTTCATGAAATACTAACTTATAAGTTGTGAAAAACATCTACTGTTTCAAAATAAATAAATGTTTCAGTAAGCGCGTGTTACCGATTCAATTTTTAATTAGTAAACATTTTTTAAAAACTTTAACATATTTTGTGATAACTAGAAAGATCTTTGGTAAGGATAATGTTATACTGGACTTCTGGAGAGGAATGTGCCTATTTCCGAAACTAGACTGGTAATTACATAATACACAATACTCGTTCATGAAGCACGTAGGATTGTAAAGGAAATTAATGTTACCCCAGGGACCACACAATGAGTCTCCATAGTCTAAGTGCATGTGATTCAGCGAACCTCCTACTTATACAAATGATGACATAGCTTGAAATCAACAATCTTATTATGTAGGAAGACAATATTATTTACATTATATTATTATAAAATTATATTTGTATTATTATAATTATTATAATCAACCATTATATCATTATTTAAGTTAACCTAATTACCCTTTTACTTAAGTTCGTATCATAATAACATAATAATTTTGTTTCAGTTAAAACTTATAACTTGGTTTATATAATCAACACAATAACACTATTTCTTTATTACGTGTTGTTTAGTTTTAATGACTTTTTAAAAGACAAGCACGAAAAATGTTGTTATAACAATAGGTTTCTTCTTTTTACTTATAGAATCTTAAGTATATGAATTTCTTCTTAAGAGGCATTTTATAAATGTACTGAACTCAGTTATTTCTAGTTAACTTATTGTTGCATTAACTTTTATTAGATACATTTCACTATTTCAATGAAGATGGATAGGCATTTATTTTACTCAAAACGAAATTATAATAAATGTATAGTAGGTATAATGTTTTCATACCTAATTAAACAATTATTAGGATTTAAATAATTCATCATAAACATTCATTTATTTTTTATTACCATTCATCTATTAAACCATGGAATTAAATAAACAATTAAATGTTTAAATATACGTGCACAATGCATAAGATTACAATAATATGTTGATACTTAATATATAATAATTATGTTTCAGACAATAGTTCATAATAAAATCATAACCACTAAAGTCCGAAATACCTTAAAATGTGGATGACACATTGATTTGTTTTATATTTAGCGATATAAATCACAATAATTCAAGAGTGAAAATGACAATTTTAATATATAAACTTTTATATATTTATATATTTATTAATATTAAATGTGTTTATATATTATATATCAATTTGAATTTTTTTATTATTTGGTATTTACCTATTAATGTTTTTTTAAAAAAAATTGGAATAACTTACATTTGTTTCTTTTACAATTCTAAAATAATCATAAACGTAAATATTTTATAATTCGTTTTATTAATTTACTTATTTCTATACTATACTATTACTAATTAGGTAAGAAGTAACTAGATAGCAAATAGTAATACAAAATAAAAGTACGGAGACTCTTATAGAAAATCCTTTCAACAAAATGTTGAGCGTTATTTTAAAATCATATTAATTTGATGAATATTATGATATTGATTATTGTCATTCAGAATTTATGTATGTTATCTGTAAATGTTAGTATAGTTGTATATACAAGTAACTACTAAGTACTAAGTACTAACTGGCGAAGTTGTAGACATCATTACATTAACGTCCGTTGTTGGCAGTCATCGTCTATGAGAATATAATTAACTAGATAACTACGAAATCAAATATCGATTATTATACATTGATGTCTTAATTATAAATATTATATTAATTTAATTTGTTATTTTTTGCTTTATCAATAACATAAAGGTAAAATAACCTTTTATATTGATATATAAAATACGTAATACAAATAATTAGACTTTTGTTGTATTTATTAATTTATACAATAATTGTTGATTTTCAAATTGTAATAAATGGTTCATACTACTTTATAAGTCAAATTACATTCATATTATTACTATGGTTGTTTAGTAGATAACCTTGATTATTAGACTTAATAATACTTCAAAAATGTATATCCAATATTTTTTTTTTTATTAGCAGGTACCAGGTACCTACTTAAAATTCGACGAACGTTCAAGAAATACTAAACTAAACTGAGTTCTGATCAGAATATTTTTATGAATACCAAGATTCAAAAAAAAAAAATATATATAATGATATAAATATATAATAGTAGGTAGGTACTACACAATATCATCATAGTGTTGCGTCCACATATAAATGTTTGTTGACCATAACTCGCAAACTCTATTCCATTCCTTATGATTATATGTATAATAAAACAGTAACATACTGCATGTAAATTGTAAATCGAAACTGAACGACACGTCACGTTGATACATACGAGTAGGATGGGCAAAGCAAAATTTGAAATCATTTATAATAATTACTAGAGTTAGATACCTAGTGGCTAATGCAATACAAATTAAATCTAAAAAAAATGTAAGTTTTCATTAAAATATAACCACGCTTGCATGCGATTATTCAGTGGCATATTTGAGACCGTATTTCACATTTGGCAAATTACCATTAATTCATTAGTGAAGAGATCCCACAAAATGAATCGATAACACTCACTTTTTAACATTTTTAAATAATAAATAATAGCGGAATAGTAGACGGTGTTAATTTTATAAAAATATAATTTGGTGAAGTTCATTATAATTATTATTTGTAGTTGATACCTGAGTACCTACCGTGACTATATCGATAATTAAATTGATATCGATCATCGCGTATATTTAAGCAAATCCTTTCTATTATACTTCTGTTGTATACCTACATAATGTACTATTTATTTTATTTTGGGCCTATTCAAATTATTAAATAAATAAAATATAGTGCCTATGCCCAAGATTGAATTATTGAGTAAGTATTTGAGTCTAAAAGTCAGCGAAGAGTCTTCAGACCAATTTCTAGAGTAAACTGTACATTTTTAGAGATATTAGAGTGATAAAACCGAACCACCGGGTCGTCAAAATAGTACCTATAAATAATTTCGATACAGATGGTTTCTGGTTTTCGGTGACAATATTTTTCCGGGCGTGCGCGCCAACGCGTCTGCCGGCGAAATCCGATGAGGTTCTAAATGGGTTGCGGTCCGACGTATTAAATATACGATGGCGACCGTGGTTAACGCTCTGCCGCCTTGACCGCGGTATTAAACCGGCCGCGTCGACCACCGTCCGAATGACCGAATCGTAATATAATATTATTATATAATGTACATGGGGTATTCGCGAACTGCTAACCACAATATTTTCCGTTGGTCAGTCTTGTATCGGGAAATGAATGACCATCGTCGTCGGCCGTTTTCTCAGCGTGCACCGCCGTAGTCCGATTCATGTCGATCAGAAACAGTAAATTTCGTATGAACAGCAAAGCAAACTGCAATTCGACGAAAGTCCAGGGTAGGCGAGTCTTGTAGTTTTAATAGATCGTCTTCGTCTTGAAACTCGGTTTGATGAAAAGCATCGCTCCGCGTTGGATGATTACGTTCAGTGCTGCATTATATACCTATCGGATGGAGTAGCTGGTGCCCGTCAATTGGCCCCTAAATATCGCTAAATGTGCAAAAATTATAACAAAGTCCGGTACAAATTAAAATTCGACCAAGAATAACCACAACACGTTCAACCGAAAACACAACTAATCGCTGCCGAAAATGACAAAAAATGGGTCCAATAGAAATCGGCAGATGAGAAAAGTTTAAAATTATAACCAAAATACGAAATGATGAATGCTGCTCGCGTGTATAGACAGTTTAAATTTTTAGTTTCAGTTACATTGTACGTGAAAACATTTTAAGAAAAAGGTATGTATTCACTAGTTCACTACATATTCTTTAACTTTAAAACAATAAAACAATAAAATATTAAAATATATTATAACAAAGCAAAGCACAAGTACATTTTAACGTGACACGGGAACGAATGCAGTTTAGCTCCCAAGCGATTTCTTCAATTTTTTTTTCAAAATATGTGTTTTTGCATGCTTGACTTGATGATACTTTTTAAAAAAGTCGCTCAAATTTCATTTTGAAGGTAAGGTCAAATAACTTTAAAATGTTCAATTTTTCCAAAAGTCGTTATTGGAGGTAATGTTTGTATTTATATGCTTAACATTTAAGTGAAATCAGAATTTACTTATCGTACTTACTTTGTATCTATTAATGTTAATAAATCACGTTGAACTGAATTATAAATTTATTTCAAACATTTGCATATCAATGGTACTCAAAGTAGATTTTTTCGACTTTTTTTTGAGTGTTATAACATAAAAAAGTTTTTGGTGAAATCAGAACTTATTTTTTTGTTTGAAAGAAATAGGTTAAAATAGTAAGCAATAAAAAACCAAAATTTAAACACTTATACCACAAATACGTAAAATTCACAATCGTATATCAAGATAAGTGCGACTTGTGGAACATTTTATCTTTCTTTAAAGATACATAAACATTACATTTTACCTTTGGAAAAATAGTTTACTTAATGAATAGTATTTTTTTAGGTGGCAAACAGTTATTAAACAGGGAGGGGGGACGGAATAAAATACATGTTTGATGACAGTTTTATGTATATATTATATGCCTAGGTATTATGCTCCAAGGAATATTTTATTGGGTAAATATTTTAGAAAAAGTTGAAATTCAACTATAAAATGGTTTTTTTTTTATTTCAGTAATAACTATTTATGAGGAACCTTGTTATACATTTTTAAGCTTTTTGACCAAATGAAAATTGTTAGCTAAATAACATTTTTTTTTTTCAATATTAAATGTCTATAAATAGTTCAAAAAGAGTCAAAATTATATAAATTCATATAAAATGCTAAGATAATCATTTACAGAATATTTAAAGTATCTACGGTTATTCATTTTTGAATTACAATATAATATGAAAATCGATAATGTCAAGAACTGTGTAAAAATTCCTGTTTAATCAATTTTTTTATTTTCCCCAATTATTAAGAAAAGTAGGTACCGGGAATTTTTGAACCACCCAAAGGACCAAATTAACTTTCTTACCAGATTAGGTATTGAAATTGAAGCGTTTTTACTTTTTTCTACTAAAAAAAAGTGTCTCCAGAGTCCAGACACACGAAAAAGAATACATTCACACATTATTGTAAAATCAATACATTCATCGCTCCGTTCAGTAGGTATATAAAATAAATATTATACTTTTCAATAATAAAATTACGATATAACACAGCATCTTAGGAGTTAGGTTAGGTTAGATGGGTTTTCAACAGTTTTAAAATTTAGAGTGCCACTCTATAAATCTTCCTCTCCCATAAAAAAAGAAAAAATTAGTTATATTATATTACACAATACACGATATTACAAACTTCATTTAGATGGACATTCAATAACACTTTATTAAGATCATCTTCGATGCATTCCAAATTCCCATCCGAAAAATTTACATACAAATACATATGACTATAATAATATTATGTCTGTATAATACGCTTACGCATAATAATACACTATTGGATGCGATGAGACGAAACGAATACTTAAGAGGATGCTACCCGCGTGCGTTTGTATTGTCTATACGTCTTACACACGTGCCACGTACGACACAGCACTTTTCGTTCACCAGTTTCAATAGTGTGCTATTGGTTTTGATATTTTAGAAAAATGTTATATACGATCAAACATTTTTAGGTAAGAACATTATCTTTGCTTAAACGTCGAATTGTAGGTATACGATATTTTAGTTTTCAAGCGAGATAGTATGAGTAGGTACTTGTAATTTTTTATATTCCGCATACCCATATTTTGATTGAAAACGAAAATATCGAAAAACGCAGACGCTTAAACACAGATAATGTTCTCACTTAAAAGATGGATAATAGATCAATTCACAGTGTCAAAACTAACAGCGTACTATTGAAACTAGCGAATGAACATTTGCCACGTATAGTTTGCACCACGTCTGCGAACGCGGAGACGACAAATACGTATGATGGGTATAGCGTATCCTCTTAATAGTAATTTATAATAAATCGCCTGTTCTGCGCGTCGTGGCGGGGGTGGTGCGCGCCGGTCATCCGAAACTGGTGAAAATATATATTATTATATTATATGCGCCCGCTCGCACGTGTGGGTTAGGCGGTTGCCGGTATAGGTAAGGCACTCGATGCGCGCGTAATTGATTTCGGACGTCCGAAAAGGCGTGCGCGAGTAGGGTTCGGGAATTAAGGGTTCCCCCCCACCGGCGCGAGGGGCGGGGACGGTATACAGTCGAGAAGAAATTAACGCTCGTCGTACACGCGGGGCCGCGCGCTGTTTACACGCACACGTTCACCGCGATATACGCATTAGAGGTATAGGTTATATAGGCGCGTGTATGGGTATAAACATGCGGCGACGCGTGTAGCAGGTATTATTAACGGAAAAGAAGCTTTTACACCGCGCGCGAGCGTCATCCGGGTCAAAAGTAATTAAACAACGGTTTCAGGTTGTATATCGGGAAAAGGGGAAGCTTAATTTTAGCAGCGTTACAACCACCGCCGCCGCGCCGCCATCCCGTCCCGCACTTCGACCGCTCCACTCCACACTAACCATGTTCGGCGCACATAATAATAATACGAACTACCCGTCGTCTCTCTCTCTCTCCCCCCCCCCCCCTTGCACCGGCCGTTTAATTAATGCGCTTAAAAACTTGAGAATTCTTCGGGCAACGGGTTCGGGGGTTAAGTGCGGGGGTAGCGGCGGGAGAGGTGTAGCGCAGCTTTTGTCACTGCGGCAAAGACGTTGTCGTCGTCGTCGTCGTCACGGTGGACTATTATACACGTGACACTCATTTACTACACGCATACATACAAACACATACGCACGCATAGACACATTTTGAATAGATGGCGAGAGGAGGTTAGGTACAAGGACTTTCGTAACCTCTTCGCCACCCCTACCCCTCTCCCTGCTATCACCCTATCTGAACGGTCGAAATCCACGACTGCCTGCTCTGGGCATATACACACGTATATATTTGTGTATGTGTGTGTGTGTGTGTGTGTGTGTGTATAGTAACAGAAACGGCGATTAATAACGACGAAACTCCTGTCCCTCGCACCCCCTTTCTTATCCATAACACCCATCCGGAAGGTCGAACAACCCCTATTTCTCCTAATTTAGAAACACCTCCGACGCAAGCCGCCGTCGCGGTATTCCTTTATCAGGCTCGCCGCCGTCGTATCCTATTCGCTTTTGGCCGACGACCAAACTTTCCGTTAGCCTTCACCACTACAGCACACGCAGCGATGGAGGCGGTGGCGACGAAATGGCCTTACAGCGGTGGCGAAACGATAGCTATATTATTATCTGATGAACATGTTTGAAATTAATTCGGCGTGGATTCATTTGCTTATGCTTGTGCTTGTGTGCGCCGGGCACGGGCAGGTAGCATCACGTGCTGCCCTTGACTGGGGCCATTTAAATCCTAATGGGGTTGCGGCGGCTACTGGAAGCAAGTAATCTGTTTGTGATGGGTGCGAGGGGGAGGGGCGGTAAAGCTGAATTCGCATTTTGTGGCTGTTGCGCACCGTGTCACCCACACACACAAGTATGGAAGGTATATTGAAACGGACTTGTCGGTGGTGGGGCGTTGGAGGATGAAATCGGTTTGATTGAGCATCATCGAGGGTTCGGGTACGCCCACTTTATATATTATACTATTTTGAGGCAATTTTAATCGGAAACGCGACTGCTCTAACACCGCGACGTTGTCATCGCCGTCGCGAGTTATTATTAATATTGTTCGCAGGCTCCTCCGCATCCCCCCTATTTACCACCGATGGTTCCCTACAACCACTTCTAACACAAAGTGCGCAGTCAGTTAAAGACAAAAACATAATATACATAATATTCATAAATTCAACGCACTATATTATAATATTATAATGCTGTGACCTGCAACAGACTATATACCTTCATCAATATGAAAATTATTCATTTCATTCAGATATACGATATATAAAGATTTCATATTTTATACGAAATTATAAACTAAATTTTAATTATAAACTACATATTGTTATTAGCCGCAGACTTTGGATTGTAAACAAGTTGTTATCTTATTTTTGGCGTTCTGAAATGAGATGTATAATAACAATATATAATAATATCATATTATCATCTATACAGAGTGTCCTACACACTGCAGTGTTTGTTCTTGTATCATCCGCGCGCTACTAAATACATTATACAGTATACCCGCCACCTCCCTTCACAACTTTAAGGCTTACATATCCATTTGCATAGGCACTCAATGGAAATAACTAATTTAACTTTTAAACATTTACATAAATTAGCTCTATATATAACTTAGCTATTTCAGATTTTTATATAACATGAACCAATTTTTTATTTTCTATACTAAAAAGATTTATTTTTTCTTGGCCATAACTTACCTCAAAATTACAACGTGCAGATAATTATTGATACTTTGAGTATCATAATAAAAAAATTAACACACTTTTACAGCATTACAATATATTTATATACACGAAATTAAGATTGCAGTAACAATAATGAACAAACCCAGAACAAATACCTATTAATATTTTAATAATTAATAATTAATTTAAATTTATCAAATTCTTGCTTCTAAAATCAAAATTTTATAGTTTTTTGAGATGTTTAAATAGATACCTGAGATTTAAATTACCCAAATTTAAAGTGGCTCTAATAATTAATAATATTTTGTTTTTAAATTATTTTATAATAACGAAGACAAATTTAAAAAAAAAATGTTTTCTACGTAAAATGCATAAATATAATCATCTCACTTCTCTGTTCTCACTTATAATATTTATTATATAATACTTGTTCTACATACTAGTACATACTTTAATTAAAAGAACTGTTTAATTTTCATGTTTTTTTGACTTAGTTAAAATGTCGTTGATACTCGAGGTAATAATTTACAATATAAATACATTTCTTTACATTAGAAATAAGAGATGGCAAATAGCAATTTATATAGGTACCTAATATAATAATAGTTTCAATAATTATTAATACTTAGGTACCAGTTAACCTAACGTAAGTAAATGAAAAAACACAAAATTAAATACAAAGTTAATATTCATTTTATATTCATACTAATTTGTTTTTATATCACACACTATACATTTATACATATAGCCATAAAGGTAAGTGATATAACTGTTACATAAAATATGTATACATAACTACCTTGTACATTAAGCGTTATTATTACCTATACAATTATAATCATGAGCTAATAATAAAAATATTTGACTTTACTCGTTAGTCGTAACACTTGATCGGTGGTAATAATATGCCTATACTAAATATTCCAATTCTCTTATCATCCATTTTTTGGTTCTTTTATATGATTTGATTTTAGACTTTAGTATTTATGTCCTTTTATATTTTGCATATACAACCCTATCACGTTCTCCCTATTTATATATATCCTACTACCATCAGAGTTTTGTTATTTGAAAACGGCGCGCAGTGAACAAACACTGGCAAGAGATTTCGTCAGCACAAAAATAATAATCATTTCAATGCCAATAAAAAAATAATAATAATAAAAAAAAAATGTAGGAAAATGTTTTTTGTCAGATTGAAATCCAAGTCATTGGTACTACCAGCACGAGTCTCGTTGACAACGCCGGTGGAGGTTTTCCCAACCATTGTTGATATTTCCTTCTCATTTTTTTTTGCATCTTCAGAAAAAAAAAAACTTCATTCTCAAATTACCTTTTTATTCACTTGCTGTAGTTGTACTACTTTGATTTCAGTTATTTTCCAAATAGTTTTACGTAGGTATACACGTAAAACCTTCTTATCATTCAACTTCCAAATATGTATGTGTTATAATATATACGCATGTATACCTATAATTTTTTTATATTTTCAATATGTCCCCACGCCCCGCTCGATTTATTTTAAATGGATTCTCTTCTTGTCATACAAATACATACACTGCAGCTGGAGTGCTTTTTTCTGTACGAATTGGAGCAATCATATATGTACCTATTGCAGCATATATGCTGACTGTGTACTTCCTCAACCGTCAACTGATTCAGCTGTTAATAACACTGAATGAAAACACGCCATGTAGAATATTTTCATAGTTATAGGTTCAATGTATAATGTTATACTTTCCTAATACTTTTCATTATAAATAGTATGCGATTACACTTTCAATAAAGTTTACATAATTCATATATATACATATATATTATTTTTAAAACCTATATATTATATTGTATAATGTCATATTTTATTTTATTAAAATTTATGTTTGACTCGTATCATACTTATTTTAAAAACCATCAACTGTTAAGTCCCACAGATATTAGTTTATTTATTAATATATTATTTGATACCTATTTCAATTTCAATAATTGTTGTAGGAAGGTACTTATAGGAATTATTCATTTGTACGGCTCATAGTTCATACATGAATTAGACATTCGAATGACATCTGCGAAATATATCCTCTTAAAATGCATTAATAATTATTACACAACACTGTTTCGACATTAGGGAAGAACTTGAAAATTGTCTAATATCTTATCTTATAAATATTTTAACACCAAATTATGGTGAGATAAGATCCGAATGAGAATTCAATCGTTTAAATAATTTTGATTTATTAAATTTCTATCAAATAATTATTACTTATCAGTGACTAGCATAATTAATTATTGTATGGATAAATTATCAGAAATGTAAGAATTTAAATGACACCTCATACATTATACTTTAAATAATTACTGGACATTAAATAATTATTTCTGTATATAGAAATCTGTATGGGCTTTTAATTTATAAATTTTTCATTTTAGATTCTGAGGATTCTAGGAATTTAAGCCCTAAGGTTCTGATCTAAATATAAATGAATTTATCAATTTACAATGATCCGTTTTATTTTTGAGTGTCTAAAGACAGACTTCAATCTTTACAGTAGAAAAAATGCTTAAATTGTCATGATAAATATCTTTTCAGATAATAAAGTGAATCTATTTGGTATATTGGTGAGGTAGGTGAGTAGAAATTAAATTCCTAATACTTTCCTTAATATTTAGAAAAATCACGGAAAACCAATTTTCACAAAGTGAGTTTTTAACATTTACATTCATGAGATAATTTTCAAAATATTTTGACCTTTTTTTTTAGCTATTTATTTTATTTATATAAATCTATTTAATTTTTTTTAATATTCATACCCACGATTTAAAAACCGAATACAAGGTTTCACATAATTTTTGAATACTAAAATTATAAAGAAAGTTTAGTGTAATGCATCGATAATTTTTTTGTGAATGTCTAAATTTCTTATCACACGATTTTAGTTTTTATGTTAATCAAAGAGTCTTAATCGTAGATACTTGAAACATACTTACATACATAAGCACGGTTTTTATATAGAAATGGTAAATTCATTATTATTGTATTAACTATGTTATGATATACCTAACTACTTTTGACGTATAAACATAAAATTGATTTTCTAAGTATAAGAGAAAATACACAATACGAATTTCCATAAGGTACACTCGAATCCTAACTTGAGTACACCCAAGATATTTCAAACGGACCATACGCTATTTTATAAATAAATAAAAAGACAACTAAACTGCAACGAGTTTTTTATGACGAAGAAGAGTCGTACATTCGTGAATATTTTATGTTCAAAGAATTATAAGCTCTGAAGGGTTCATTAATTTATTGATGCATACAATTCATACAATTATTTTTAAATACGAAAATAAATACAGAATTAAGTTAGTAGGTACTTTAATCAATTATTGAAACTTATGTTTATGTGTTTATTAAAAACGTATTATTTGTCAGTAAAACTACATATTTTTTGTTATGTATCCAACTAAATGATAATAATATATTGTAAATAATTTATAATATTATAAAATTAAACATAGACGTTTCCAAATGCAAAATCTTTAATTTATAATTCTCATTCATCATTTTAGACCATAATATAAAATATAGCTTAAACTCTTTATAGGCTATACGCATAACGCACATACAGTACTTCGTGAAACATTCAAGATTTCAATATGCCTGTTTTAGTGTTTTCAGACAAAATTATTTCAGACCGCGGGGTCATAAATATACTGTTTGAAAACGAACAACGGTTTTTGTGTGTGACTTAAATTTACTTTCCATTTCTTTGCTGAACAACAAATTACCATTAGTTTCGACAAGTTTCTAAAGTTGTGTTTTTACACCAAAGTTCCCGCAACGGTCCTCAGCTGTAATTCTTATTATTTATGGCGTTTTTCCGGAACTTCCATCCACTGAAAATTAAATCTGTTACGTTTTCCATCTCCCATAATCCACATACTCATCAACGCCAACTAAAGGTGTTAATCTGGATCCATTTGATTAAGACACAGATTAAATTTCTTGTTAAGGGGAGCACTTTATATTTTATTAAAAAATAATAATTTCATCATATACTTATATAATAATTAAACATTAATCAAATAATCCAATTTATTAACCAAACAAAAGGAGAACGTGATAAATACTAAGTAAGGAGATTTTTTAAATGTATTACCTACTAAAAAAAAAGGACCTCTTATAATTGAAAAATAATGTTTTATTGTGATATTATCAAATGGATTCTAAACTAAAATTGTTCTTAGCTATGACTTATAAATTCTCAATGTAGATATATATATAAGTCATAACCTATTAATTTATGAAGTTCTTCAATTTATTTGTGTAACATTTTGAACATAAATGTATAAAGCCATAAAAATATTCATCACATTATTAAAAAGTTTTTTTTTACCCAAACTTGTTTTGTTGTAATTATTTTAAAAGCTTCAACTGATCACTTTCAACTGTGACTTTTTATATTCTAACCAAAATATTATTAGTCAATTCATTTTTTTATGTCAGAAATTATGAATAGAAACCCAGTGATATGTTGGTATTTAATACCAGTTTCTAACAACATTTATTTTAATTAGTGCTTATAATGGTTATGTATTGATTATAGAACTGTGGAAAAATAATAAAATATGTATTATATTTTCGATATATAACGATAGGTGTGATAAACAATATTGTATATTCTATTACTTAATGAAACTAGAAAGTTTATTAAATTTAAATAAATAATAATATTGTTTTTTTCTGTAGATTTTTCTATGACCGTTTGAATTGTGAACTTAAAAACTTGTATGTAGCACTTTCAAAGATTGGTTATATAGTCAAGAGTCAAGATGCATTTATATGCACTATATCCTATGGTACTTCGAAGAAGTATTTTTTATTTTCTCATCATTATTGATCTATGCAATGAAAAAAATTGGATGTCTACCTTGTTGAAGTGAAATATTTAATTTTGTTTCTTACTTTTAAAATTACCTTATAGAAGATTATATAGTGGTTTTTATTTCTGAACATATATTTTTATAATCTAATTATTATAACACCTGTAGGCTGTAGGTATAATTTATATTCTATAGTATATTTATGTATTATGTATACATATCATACTGTCAGAAGTATATTTTTGAATACAAATAGGAAATAAAAATGAAAAATAGTATTTTAATAAAATGATCTTCTCTTATAATTTATTATATTTGCAAATTTGTTATAAACAGATAGGTATGTCGTATTTAATAGTATGATGCTATAATAGTTAAGACCTTTATAAAGCTAAATTAAAATATCAATCATTCCTTCATCGAAAAATATGTTGTCATGTTTGTACTTTAAGATTTATTCGTAGTATAGGTACGTTTGATCTGTAATTCAAAGTTGTATCGTTTAAAGAGTAAATCTCATTTTTTGAAATTTTACTCATAAAGTAAGGAAAAATACTAAGGTATATTGAGGATGTTTTTAAATTTTAGAAGGATTTGGTTGTTTGATACAAAAATCGAAAGAGGATAACTTGAAAGGGCTTATGAGATTTATTGCAATCCGACAGGATTACTACGACCGAAGTTATAAAGATATTTTAAATCAGACTATTTCAAAATCTTCCCATTCCAAATAAATACTATACTTACTTTCGGTCAACCCAAAAAAATATTTAATTTAATTTATTAAAATAATTAAATGGTTATTTTTAATTAACCTAGGTACTTGTTATAATTGTGTATGTTATTGGCTTAAATTTCTTTTTTAAAGGTCAAATTAAAATTAGTAAGAATTAAAATTTCAAAAAATTGAATGTCTCAAATTGTTAGATTTATAACTGATAGGTAAAGGTAAGAACTTATAAATTAATCGAGACAATTATTCAGTATAAACTATTTTTGAATTAAATTAAGCTTGAAATAGTTTGTTGAATATTGCACATTAAAACAGGTAGACAAGTAGTGTACATATACTAAGTGAAGTGTTTAAATACATTTATAAATGTATTAGTAAAATAGAATGAGCATACTTTTGAATACAGTGAAGTTAATAGTGGTCAAACACAATGTTTGATACTCCGATGGCCTGATGTATACGTTATAAAGGGTAGCGTCTAAAACATAGATACTGCTCACATTAGTTGAGTAATCTCGATATTAGTAACACTTTCTGGGTAATGTTCCAGAATGAATTTGTAATTTAAAAACTTTCGTTTTCCGTGAACAGTGTTAAAAATCAACCATTTTCCAACCTCATAATTTTTATATCAACGAAGACAATAGTATAAAACTAACATAACCCCATCTTTAACAAAGATATACCTACATATTCCTCAGTATTTTTCTCCATGTTATATATTTAAGCACAAACCAAAACAAATTATAAATGATTATAATTATAATTATAAATAAAATAATTATTAACATGAAATTGTTTGGTAGGTGTGTATATTCGAATATCCAACAATAAGTCTTTGAATTCCATCTAATTATTATTTGTTTAATGTTATAATTATACATTGTATACCTATAGGTACTTAAATAAATAAAATATATTGTAATAATAATGTATGATATAAAGACTATAATAATAATCCAAAATCGCGAAATATCAAAATGGCTTTTTTTATTAATGCTAGTTGGAATATGATGTAATTTTTTTTTGTAAGTAAAAGCAAATATTAGTCAGAAATAATGTGGAAAACAAAAATTTAATCAAACAATGCCATTATGAATTTCTAATTTTTCATTGAGTCGCTTCTTCCTATTCAAATAATCGACATGATTATCTTGTTAATTTCAATACCCTACCAGAAACTGCTTGCTAATACATACATTAAAATATAAAAAGTTCTACAATAATGTCAGAAAATGTAATAAAAAAATCGGAAATGTCTAGCCATCTATACAATATATGAATTCATTATTTTCTCACTAACTAATTATTGAGTGTTTGATAAGTTGTATTATAATATTTTAATAAAAGTCTAAGCTAGGAAATATTGTTACGTTTTTACTACAGTCATGTATCTATGATATAATAATATTATTAGTAATATTAACAATAATTATGTCTCATCACTTTTTTAGTTTTTATTTGTTCATAAATTTTGATTACAAAATATTATTATTGGTCTAAAAGCTTGGAATTTAAAATCAGCTTCCTCGTAAGTTAAATTTAAAGCAATTAAAAAATATCGAAAATCCGTAGATATTGTTTATTTCTTTATAATTCTACAAGTAAAATGTTAGCAAAATTCATTAAAACCACAACCCTTTGTAACTGTTTTAAAGTTATGCATCCATAAAATTTTCAATTTTAATAAAGGTGGAAGTATCTTTAACATATAGTTGAAAATAAAATACAAAGTTGGTTATAAGTTGTTCTACGGCATTCTAAAAATATTCAAAATATGTTTGCATCATTTTTTTTCCTTATATGCAATATACCTATAGCCGTACATGTAATATAAATTTAAAAAAAATATATATAATATATTAAATAAATTAAATTGTTGAATTTTAATTGAATATTAAGTATACACACTTTTAAAAAATGTTATTTTCAAACGAAAAATAATGATTTCAGTTGTTTTGTATTGTAAATTGTAATTCAAAATATACCATTTGTAGGGAATGGCGATTTTCAAATGTTCGTATATTATTATTTACTACAAACAATAACATTTTCAAAATGTTAACGAAATATTTTTTAACAAGTCCCAAAAGTGGAAATATTTTGTACATTCATACACATATCACATTTATTTCCGTTGATAGGTACACGAGAAGTAATTTTATGTGCTATAATGTACCTATACCTTTACCAATCTGAAATAGTTTGTATGTATAATAAATGTCTCATGTTTTGAAGACTATGATAAATGGTAACTAATAAAGATTCTACGTATTTACACGGGCCAAGGAGCGGACCCATCCATCGACCACCACCGTAAAACCACTACTGGTCCTTCAGTTCTTAATTAATTATATTAGGTACCTACTACGAATTTTTACTTATATTTTATAAGCTATTTTTGATTTGTATTAATTTTGTTAGGTAGATAATCAAATGTGTTATAAAACCTAAATAAGTTAATTAATTTTGAAAACTTATAAAACTTTGTCTGATCGATTAAGACTTTATGTATCTGAATACATTTTAAGGCGTGATAGGTTAGACCCTAATAGTATTAACGTTCAACTAAACAAAATATTGCTGTAGTTATTGAAATAGTAAGTACCTAACCATTTGGGATATTTATATCACAAAATATTTTTCACACATTTTAGTAAATGTTTAATTAGTGATGATAGTTCAGTTCAACTAGAAGAAATTTAATCAATAACGTAAAAAACTCCATCTTACTAATTTTTTATCAATAAACACTAAGATATTTTCAGTTGATGTAATATAACAGAACATTTTTGATTAATGTTATCAATAGTTAAATAATATATGTATTATAAATGTATTTAAATAATAACGATTACAATTCACGTACGAGAAGCCACTTGTATCATAAATTTGAGTTTATAATGTGACAATGTATCTATGTACAGTTTTAGAGCCCAAAATTAATATTCAGTATTATAGTGAATATTATTGCGTACACAGATGTTAAGTTCAAACCAATACCACACAACAGGCGAAATGGCCTAATGGTCATTGATAAAGATTAACATATTGGCCCTTTTGGTAGGTACTCACCGTAATTTCGGTCACCGTATGATAATCATAATATACTATATATATTACAGTATATACCTACCCAGTTTCTATACAATTTCACTTTTTCTTTTTTTTTGTAATGATTTTTAACCATTGTACACTTATGATATTTCGCTATGCATTTGATTGGAAATGGATAAATTTATTTATTTGGACTTTATAAATCACTTGTTACAAACCATCAGCAATTGCAAATTAAATTGTACACAATCAACATAGTTTATAATTATAAATATATACCTGATTCATACAATATATTGTATTAATAATTTTAAAAAGGAGGACAAGTGCCTGAAGTGGGTCCACACTGCTGTACATTAGATGTCATATTTTTTTTTCTTTTTCAGCAATTTATAAACATTTAAAATGTTTGAATTTTATCTATAAAAACCTAGTAGGTAATTAGAACATTTATTCTAAGTTAAAAATTATAACCCTAGGTTTCTTATAATATTGTGTTCTTATAGAAATAAAAAATGCTGAAAATACATTTGAAGTTCAGATTTTAAAAAAATTAGGAAGTTCAATGCAAAACAACAATTTTATTTTTTCATCTAAGTTTAATTTAAAAAAAGGGGGTCAAGTGGATGTCGCTCCCTGTACAGTGATTACAAGTAGATCACTGTATAATGGATGGTATTTAATTCGAATTCAATGATTAATATCATCGTATACGAAAAACGATTCTGAGCGGAGACGGTATGTCAGTCTAGGATATTTTAAATTATATTGATATTATATTAAACGGTAGCTGGTAAGTTGAATTAATATTATTCATACTATTTAATTATTAACCTAAAATTATATATTTTTTAGACTTTTTGATTACAGTATGTATTATTTATTAGAATATTTGTTTTAAATTTTCAATCCTTAGTTATAAAAACTGACTTAGTTATGAAAATTGAAATGGTCCTTAAAAAGCTCAAAAACAGTCAAAATATATTCAAAATTAGATGGTGTATAGAAAATACTAATATAAACATTCAGTGAAATTTTCATGCATCTACAGTTATTCGTTTTTGAATTGCAACAAAATAAGAAAATCGCTACATGAGAAATCAAGCGAATGTCTAATCTTGTAAAAATTTGAACATAAATGCTCATAAAAATTTATTTTGACTTGCTTATAAACATTTTTTTATTGATAAAATTAGGCAAACTTATGAGGAATCTTGTATTACATTTTTAAACCTTAGATTTAAAAAGAAAAATTTTTATGCATTTTTAACTCAAAATAAATTGCAAATTTTCGTCGAAATTTGAACTTTAAATGCTTATAAAAAAAACTTGTGACTACGGATTTTTAATATTTTTCATCCGCCTTTGAAACTATATACTAGAAGCCTACTATTAAATTTTCAAGATTTTTTACCCAACAATTAAAATTTTATTGACATTTATAGAAAAAAAAACTAAAAAAATTGGAAACTGAAAATGTCCGTTAACAGCTCAAAATAAGTCAGAATATTTTGAAAATGGTATGGTGTGTAGAAAATGCTTATATAAACATTCAGTCAAAATTTCATGTATCTACCGTAATTTATTTATTTTAGAGTTATACCAAAAACAAAAATCGATTTTGTCGAAAATTGGTTTTCTGTGAAAATTCCCGTTTTTCCTTAATTTTTCATTTGTTTTTCACGGCGCTTTTGAAAACTACTGTGAAATTTTAACTTTTAACGCCTAAAGTACCAACTAGATTCACTTTTCTATCAGAAAAAATACTATTGATGAAAATCGAAGCATTTTTACTGTCCTAAAAGGTGATGACAGACACAAAAATGCAAAAAAAAAAAAAAACACATATCGTTGTAAAATCAATACATTCATCGCTCCGCTCAGAATCTAAAATATGTCGGTGTAAAAATGTACCAAAACTAATTTTTTAATATAATTAAAAATTTCTTATTTTATTTGCTGCTTAAAATTTACTGAAATATATTTTAAAGATTAAATGCCACTGACTTATATAATTACATATTTCTTGCTTGAATTTGTGTAATTGTGATTCTTGAAATCATGTGTTTTAAATTGACGGAAGAAATATTTATAAAAAAATAAATAATTATTAATAGATACCACCTCATGAAATTAAAATTAATGTGATGAATTGATGACCTTCAATAAATTTAAATAATATTTTTTCTCGGACAAACATCAAAAATATAAATTCGTATTTCTTAGTGATAATTTAAATGAGGTATAAACTTTAACTCAAAATTAGTTTCCGACATAATCGATTTTGGTTCTTGATGTAACTCCAAAGCAAATTACCGTAAATACATAAATTTTTACTGAAGGTCTACTAGCATTTTCTATACACCATACAATTTCAAAATATTTTTTCTTAATTTTATTCGTTTGGTCAAAATGCGTGAAAATGGAATAAAGGGCACCTAATATATTGTAACAATGGCAGTCGAAAAATATTGAAAATACGTCATGGTCACATTTTTTTTAATTAGCATTTTAAGTTCAAATATTGACAACATACGTAAAAATCACAATATGTGCAAATTATTTTGAGTTGGAAATTCCTACATTTTTTTTTAACTTTGAAAAATTTGAAAAGTTTTTTACAAGATTTCGCATAAGTTTATCTACTTTTATCAAATACAAAATCTCTACCAGAAAGTCCGATTAAATTTTTATACGCGTTTGAAGTTTAAATTTTAACAACATTCGATATTCCCTTGATCTTTCATGTAGAAATTTTCTTATTTTATTTTCACTCAAAAAAGAATTTTTTTCTAAAACCTTAGACTCTTGAAGCTTACACTATATGTGTTTTTATCATTTTTGATGTTTAGTAAAATTTTCAAAATATTTTGACTTGTTTCGAGTTATTTACGGACGTTTTTAATTTTCTTACTTTATTTTTTCTTGGGTAATTTTCAATAAAATTTTAGTCGTTGGGTCAAAAATTATTCAAATTTAATTCAAGACTCCTGATATATTGTTACAATGGCAGTTGAAAAATATTAAAATATATATAAGCACGTTCTTTTTTTATAAGCTTTAATGGTTCAAATGTTGAAATAATTTTCAAATTTCAAATTTCAAAATTATATTGTTTATAAAAGTTTATAAAATGTTCAATTTTATAGCTAAGAATTGAACATTTAAAGAAGGTTACTCGTAAGTAGTTAATTATGTAACCAAAAAATATAAAATAATATAAAATACAATTTTTTTTATAGTTAAATAACCAAGAATAACGATTTTTTTTGTATTTTTATAGTATTAATTCAACTTACCGAACCGTATTAATAATAATAATACGTATTATTAATAACAATATAAAGGTAATACAAAATATGCTTAAATATAACATAATTGTTTATCGTATGCAATAATTAATCATCTATGAACAGTGTTTATTCAATAGGGCGAAATACACTCGAAACGCACCGTACAGTAGAAAAAATTATCCAGGTTCTTAGTATGAAATTTCGTGTGAATTATCGTGAATGAAATATATTCTGATATTTGCAAATTAAAATAGCATCATATGATTACAAACAATATGAATATCATGCTCAGACTTTAATCATGTTAACGAAACGTACCATTTCTCATGATAGGTACTCGAGAAAAATAAATACTTTTCAACATTATATGGTTTTCTTTTCTTACATTTGTATTCAGCTGAGCTTCATTGATAGTGCATTAGGTAACTTATTTATTTACTATCATTTTTTTTTCTTGAGCATGAGGAAATGAACTTATAAATCGACATTGAAAATCTATAAATAATAAATGTTTGCGATTCGGCTGTTCGCACAAGCCTTGTATTTTTATGAATGTATGTATACTGGGAAATTGATAAAAATCTGTTGGGTGCCGGGGAAGAAATGAACCAGGAAATTAGTTTCTAGAGTTAACGGTTTTTCGACCGCGTACTGAACGACTGAACATGTCCTGTAGTAAAGGAAAAACTTTATTTATAGGCTCAGATGGATTTTATCAGCCATTTTAACTGGTAGAAAATCCTTATAGTAACTAGTGATTTTGTATCAGTTATTTTTTTTCACAGAAATATGGTCTTTAAATTTCAGAATTTTGATCTGTTCCTATACGAAATACTCGTATACCAGTTACATAGATAGCTAGAGTCGTTAATTAAGCCATTTTTTATATGTGCAAAGTATAATGAAGTCAACCGACAACGGCTACTTTTTAAATTTTATACAAAAATAATATTATGTATAATATATATATGCATATGTGCAACATTACTATATGCTTTTACTATATTTGCATGTTTCTAAATTATTCACGGTTGAATCCAAAAAACTTAACCATCCTTTGACCATAATTTGTTTTAAATTACTAATGATGTTTTTTACGATCTTCATATAAAAAAGTTAAATATTACATAAAAAAGTAGGTACCTGCACCACCTACTCACATATGTTCCAAACATTTTAAAGTTAATGCAAAATCTTTATTGTAATTTGAACATCACTGTTGAATTACAACGATAATCATAAGTATAAAATAAGTAGGTAATCGTTTTTTAATTACCAAAACTATTTAATTTATAATTGGTTTATGAACGAGCATATTAAAAAGATGGACAAGTGGGTACCACTCTGCTGTACACAAGTTTTCGAGTGGGTCACGGTAATGGATGTATTCAATTTGAATTCAATAGTATAAAATCGAACTATTAACTAAGTATATTTTATGATATTATAATTTGTTTTAAAGTAATTTATTTTCTATTAGTAATACAGTAGGTTGAATTAATTTGAAAAAAACATTGTATTTGAAAATTTAATTGAGTGTATAAAATATAATATTATACGAGGCAGGTACTCATATTATGTACTTTAAAAGTCTCAAGTATGCGCAAATAGTATTTTTAAATTGCAACAAAATAACAACATTTGTTATTCTTCGATATCCAATTTCGTTTAAATTTGAACTTAAAATTATCTATACTAAAAATCTAAAAGCTGTGTTTATATAATTTTTCAGTGTTTTTTTAGTTATAGTATAGATTACTTACGAGAAACTTTGTTTTCAACTTTTCATTTGACTTATCTAGATGAGAATTTCATTATCTATTGTCTTATCTAGATAAAACTTACTGGTCATATTTTTATATTTTATCTTAGATGAAAACTACTGTTATCTATATTAATTTATCTATATAATTTTTTATGTATAGATATTTATTTAATATTATACAGTCGACGGCACTTATAAGACCCACGGATATAAGGTTCAGCCGCTCATTAGACTCAAAATCGCCTGGAACGGTCCGGATGTATTCAATATTCAAATACATTATAAAAAATTCGGTTATAAGACTCACCACTTCGTTTATAAAACTCAAATTTCGTAAAAAAAAAATGGTAGGAATTAAACATTTTTGGCCAAAATTTAGAAATAAATTGGTTTTAAAAAATTACATATTTTTTATGGTATTATTACTGATTTCGATTCATGCTTTATAATGTGTGAATATACAACAAATTTGAACACATTATACATCGCAATTATCGTTATACTGTAGTGTGAGGTATAAATACACTCCCAATTACCTGGCACAGCTATCGTAATTAATAATCGATACATAATAAATAATTTTTTTATTAATATGTAATAATTTTTATAAAAATATAATTTTAATAATTTCATCATTCATTCACTAATAAATAATATTATGTAATATGTTTTAAAGTAGATTTAAATAAAAGTAAAATATGAAGTAGAATGAAATTCATAAATATGCAATTAAAATTTTTGTTTTTTTTTTCCACTTCGCCTGTACGATTCTTTATGCTGGTCCCAAAGTGAGTCTTATAAGCGTCGTCCACTGTAGGTACTATAATAATATGAATTCATACATTTTGTGTTAGAAAACGATACTAATGTAATTTAATAGAAGTTTACAGTACTTTTAAATAGTTTGAACAAATTCAAAGTATATTCATAAACTTATAAAATATAAAAATATATAGTTGTTAGTCAATATACAGAACAAATTTAATCTATTCTGTGGTAAATATTCCATAATTTATTGATAGTTTACGAGTTAATCTAATGTAGGTACATGGCTATTTCTGATCGGCTGTGAAACTACGACGTTTTATATAGGTAATAATGGTATTATTGTTATACAAATCGTATTATATATAGTGTTTCTGCGTATACTGTTTTAGATGAATTAATCTATGTACATAAAATATTCTAATAATATAATAATACATAATAATAATATTATATAAAAGCATTGAATACTACGTACCTACGTATAATATTTTGAATATCCCGTGAAATTATCCATAAAAACATAATATGCTGCCATACTGGTGTGTTTCGTACACTGCCCACGGACGACGACTACTGCAGCTATACATATTATATTATATATTATATACCTATTATAAATTATAATATATTAATATATTAGATACCATTATCAATTGCAATTGTCTTACTTCTATACAAACAGTGTTCATGATTAACATAAATATCTATATACTTCAGAGCTCACAGTATTTTAGAATCAGACTATCAAAACGTAATACCACGCGTCAACGCGGCTAGTAATAACTGTCATTATAATTGTCTTGTGTTCTTGAATAACCTAACCAATTTGTTTATTATAATCTATTACATATATTAAATACTGGATAGTATTTTGAGATATTTTATTTTAACAATTTTAACTAATCTACTTATCTACTTAAGAAGTTAAGTGTTCTTAATGTGTTAAGAACTTAAGAGGCGCTACCCATGCACTTGTTGTCTCCGTCTTACATACGTACGACATGGCAAATTTTCGTTCACTAGTTTCAATAGATAGTTGTTAAATTTTATGTTAGAGTGAATTGACCGATTATGAAACTTTTAAATAAAATTATTATCTGTGCTTAAGTGTCGGTGATTTTCGATATTTTTATTTTGAAGCAATATATGGGTACCTATGTGAAATATCACAAATTTAAAATACTCGTGTCTCCCTTGAAAATTAAAATATTGAATTAAATCTTATGCTTAAACAATATTTTTATTTAAAAGTTTGATAATACAATTCACTCTAATATAAAAACTATTATTTAACAGCACACCATTGAATCTAGTGAACTAAAATTTGCTCTGTCGTACGTTTGTAAAACGGAGATAACAAACGCATGGATAGAGCCGTCTTAATACACATTAAAACTAAACTTAACCTACATTATGTTGTTTAAAAACAATTAGGTATATTTATTATTATTTTATTTTACTAAGAAGACGTATTATATAATTACATATCTAAGTATATTTATTGAATTTAATTTAATCAAAAACATTATAAAATTAATGATGCAGGAAATATGTGTAACACAGACCGCGTTATGATTTTTTAAAGGGAAATATTAATTGTATAGAAAAATTGTTGTACCCATCGTCCCAGTAGCGTCTTTAGGGTGGTAAAACCCCTTGGTTTGTGTATACAGGCAAGGTTTCTATAGTATATATATATGGTATTTATTCTAGTGGTTCCCCTCACATTGGGAGATTTCTAGCTAAGCCACTGCATAGTTTATGTCAAGTTTAAAAAAATACAAAAAAAAGCTTATTTACATTTTTGTTTACTATCTTCATCTAGAAAAAATTTCTATCAATAATCTATTATCTTTATCTAGATAATATTTTAGTTATCTATTCTCAACACTGGACTCATTTAAGTCTAAAAGGAATCAGGACAAAATATTAGAAATAGAGTGGGCATGTGATTTTTGTCTAGAATTGTGTGTGACCGGAAAAACTAAACCCGGTGTTATACGATTGTGAACGTTTTACCTTTTTGGTAACACGATTAAGAACGATTTACGATAGATCAAAGAAATAATATTTTATACATTTTATCCAAACGATTGTGGACAATTTTATTTTTCGAGCGCCGTTGTCGATTATTTTAATTTTATTCATATCGTTGTATATATATAAATATATTAAATACAATATCGGGGTTTACGGAACCGATATTCTACTGTAAATAATTATTACAATATTGCTTATATTCGTAATTTTTGGTTAAGCCTTAAAATTTAGTTGTTTGATGGACAGCGGTAATATCGTAATAGTATTTAGTGTTATAGTGTTAATAATAGAAAACTTTTAAGTTATTACTTCTGAACGTGGAAAGAAAACCAATATTATTAAATTATTATAAATATTCATTAATTGTGATGAATTAATGAAACGAAAATGTACAAATAAACATTGTAATTAATGAAAACAGAAAAATTATTTCAGAGTTTGAATAAACCAAGGATTTAATGAATAATATTTAATATTATACTAGTTTGTGTTTTTATAATCGGTAACAAAGCGATGCAGCAACCATTCGCAATCGTGTTATTCAAAAATGTGCTGCTGATAAGAACTGTTCGCAATCGTGTTAGTCTATACCCAAACTAAAATACCTTAGTTGGTTGAACATCTGGGAAACAATATAATTTATGCTGTCACATTTGTGTAAATTGGAAAATCGTATTGTGGTTTAATATTGTAAATATTTATTTGGACATTCGTGTTCTCAAGTCTTTTGATATACGTATTACATAAGTACTAACCTAACCATAAGGTCTGTAGAAAATCCCTAAAATCACATGGAATATAGTAAGGTATGTATAATAGCTTAAACATACATGTAGTATTTAAAGTGTAAACTGATATTTATTTTATATATTATGTATTTCAATTAAACGTGCATGTGAGGACGTGAGGTGTTAATTATAGTTTATAAGCTATACTAGCTGATCCCGAGCATTTTGGTGACCGTGAAAAATTACAACTATAAAAAAATTGAGATTGTTCAACTCCTTTTGTAGGATATAACTCGCTGCAGTAAGTTCAACTCGGCCATTTTGGTAGATAATGTGTGAAAATTCGATTTTATGCATTCTTGTACTGATCTGCCCGATCAACCAATAAACTTATATACAAAAAAAAAAATAAAAAAATACTAATTTCTTCTATTACTATTATAATCTACAACCAATGCCAAGCATTAATAATAATAAATGTTTCAATTCCCACCGTGAACCTCAAATTCATTGTTTGAACAGTCCTCGCTCTAATTTATCTTTTTTTTGCGACAATGTGTACTGTGTAGCCTATCATCTACTCCAAGGTCTAATCTATCTCTGTATCAAATTCATCGCAATCGGATGTATGGTTTAGGAACGCATAAAAGACAGACAGACAAACATTCATTTTTATATAAATGGACATACATGATTTATATATAAGTTTCCGTAAATATTTCGTATTTTAAAAACATAAAAAATGTACGGTATTTCACTAATGATGACAGTTAGACCTAAAATTCAAGGGGTGCTAAAGACCCTTTTGCACAACCCTTGTTGCGCCAATGCCTATAGATTATTTGCTAGTTATCCTTATATAAATATATATATATTATATATGTCACATCCATATCACGTTGTTATTAATTTCGTGAAATGGAACCGTGATTTCTCAGCGTTGTATATATTATTATATTTCAATATTTGTGATCAGGATTTGATGTCCCGCGTACAACTATTATAATATATATTATTATTATTACACCACGCGATGTGACGCAAGACCAAATAAACGCCAAAGTGTTATCTATATTTTTTATTTAAATGTCTCTTACGAAGGTATCTACGTTCAATGTGAACTGAAAAACAAAATTACACAAGATTACCCATTACGGGTCTGATTATGGAAGTGCTAAAACGGGATATGGCACCATCAATGTGGAACTATTCTCTATTTCAATAACTTGTATCGTGGTCGAACCATTAAAACCCATTGTTTTGTCGAGACGATGGTTACATTGCAACTACTATTCTTCTTAACATTGCCACCGCCACCACCATCACCACCGCCCACACAACTTCCACTGTGGTTACTGTTGCTTATCTACTGGACCGGTGCAGTCGTTAGGCGACCTCGTTTCGAATAACAAAAGATTTTTTGGAATCCTAAAAGGATCATTAACTGTGAATTTTGTCTGCATAATAACTTTTAACGATCTCGTTTAGTATCCCTCCGACGGTGGCCAACTCATGACGTTTGCAATGTATATAATATAATATGTAAGATATACCATACCCAGGACTGTAATGACAATTTGTGATATTATTGCGTTCCACAACGACTGCAAACACTGCCAGTCTATAAATATTTTATCTGCTGTATGAAATCGGCTTACAAATCTATCTGTTATAGTGATTCGAAGAGAAATAAAATTATAAATGTACAATCAAACTTATTTGTAACGAAAGTTTGCAACCTATTAAACCGCTTAAACAGTGTAAAAATCTATTGAACATTTTGATGTTGTGAACTTGTGAATATATTATTCTGCTAATAAAAAATATAATTTATTTTAATTATTTCAAATCAGTTATTTGTAATTCACACTTGCTTGTCTACAAAAAGTAGGTCTACAGAGTTATATTTTCATAGACCAACTTACTGGATTATTTCACTCCAGTGATTCTTTTAGGAACTTTCATAATGATGCAATCGATTTAAAAATTCCTATTTTATATTTGAAACGTTTTAAAACTATGAATTGAATGTCTTATATTTATCTTCAAGGTTGGTTATAGAAAATATAGCATTCTATAATACATATATACACAAATTCATTGATACAGTTAGTTTAGGTTGATACCTAATAATGGGTAATAACCAAACGGGAAAATCTGTTCATACGGTATATTTATCAAAATCATATCGTACATAGGTATAAAAGATAAATAAATGATACGATTTTTAGTAAAGTTGAAACGATTATAGATTTTTTTTATCATCATTATAAATGTTTAGACAAAAAATAAAACTGTAACTAAAATGTATATACAAAGTTCTACAAAAAGCCCCCAGCCACCCTAAAAATGTCCCTGATCATTATCAGTGATAATGTTGTAAATATAGCATGTTAAAATACGTTAGTTGAAACACCAATCAGTAAATATGAATATTGTTCTACAAAACTTGATTGAAAATTAAATACGACGTAAAAATATCAAAAGTTAAAAATTAAAAACTTGAGAGGGAATTCGGCGAGAATGTACTAATGACTGACAAAAATGTTATATTTTGTAAAGAGTATAATATAATATAATTTTTTTTTTCAGTATAATTTTGTAGTTTATGATCTTAAATGAAATAAATGCATTTTTTTGACAATTATTTTTTTTTTAACGATTTATTTTGATGCATTATCCGAGCACTAATTACTATCACAATTTACTTATCATAGATGCTAAATGTATTTCTCGTGAGTTTTTTTTTCAGATGAGAAATTTAGTAAAGTAAAAAGAGTTTTACGTATTTTTAATTTTAACACAAGTTTTTTGTATACTGAAATGAACTGTGAAATTTTTAATGGAATATAAAAGCATACATTTTATGATTTGAAATATTGTTCGTTTGACAATAGTTTTTATGTTTACATAATTTAATAGTCTTAGCACATTAAAAGTTACGAGTGACAGCTGATGATAGCTTCTACTTATTCTTAAGTGTCAAAAAATTAAAAATATTTCTCAGTTCTCTTATCAAATCAAAATAAATATTTTTTTTTTAATTTACTATTTGAATAGAGTTGTTGATTTTAATGATTTTTCTTGATCTAGAATTTGTTATTTAACATACACAACTTGATTTGGTTATAGGTTTGGCACTGATGATAACAAAAAAGTTGTAAAAATATGTGTTTACTAAAATAAAAATACAAACATTTCGTGGTGTATTTCAAAGCATAAAAAATTTAAACCTTTCATGTTTCTTATAAATTAAAAAAATAAATATTAATTAAATTTCTTAGATTATTGCAAACTTAATAACTAATACCAATGAATAATATCATGTTCAAACTTAAAGTTTAATCAGTAAAATAGTAAAAAAAAAAAGGGAATCAATTGTTATTAAAAATGATGAAATAAAGTGTAAATTTATCGTATTTAGTGAAATAATTTAATTATTAAAAACTTAACAATGTTTTCAAAAACAGCATGTACCTAAAATATATGATATATTAATTTATATACTTATAAATATAATAATAGTTGTGTCTAAGGTAAGAAAAAACGTCGGTATTACATTAAAAAAATAGGTTTAAATCCCTATATTATTTATTACCGTCTACATTGTTCAAGATATGTCTTTATTTTATATCCTACTATATTTTTTTTCCACACGTGGTCAGTTTCATCCTAGGACTTATCTCGTGGACGATTTATTTCTGCACGTCATGTGCATAATGAAAATAGCAACATTCGAGGTGAATTTTTATAACAATTTGTTATGTCCAATCGCTGTAAAAATGTTACGATCCTTCCACAGAATTTGTTACTTTATCAACCTTGAGTTTATGGTGAAATAAATCAACTGATAAATGTCTATAAGTAATAATAGTATACAATATTGTTTCATACATCTACAATATACGTAAAATTGATAAATGAATTGAATTTATTAATAATATATTTGAGTGCCTTTAAAAATTATTATTAACTGTTTAGTACAAAATAAAATAATAATCTATTCCTGTCACAGACAATGATTATACAATATACGCTGTTTCGTATATATTTGATGGATGATTTTAATTTTTCAAAATTAAGTATAGGTATAATGTATATACTATTACATACTATTAGTTATTAATCATATAATATTTTTAATATAACTTTCTTGACTTTTCGTATCCAACTTGTAAAGGAACTACATTATTTATAACAAAATATTACATTTGTCGAATAATTTTTTATAACAAAAAAAAAAAATTCAATTAAATGCTTATAAGACATTTCATTCCTATTGCAATAAAATTTTTATCTTAAGCTTTCTTAAGACTTTTATGTACGTACAGCGTGCCTCGATATATTTTCTTTACATAAATTAAATTACATAGAACTGAAAATAATATATTTCCCAGCATTAATATTAATGTTATAAAAAAAGAAATAAAGTCTACTACAAAAATATTATCAACCAGTGATTTTTATTTACAAATTAATATTGTATTGTAATACCTAGATGATTGATAATATTATAGACGCAGTATAGATATCTAGATAGTACTGTAGTATTTTAGTTATCTTCATGTAAAATTTTTTACTTTCTTTATTTTCAAGTTTCTTACTGTTTTATCTTTTTGTTAAAAGTGTGCTATTAAATATTTTGGTTGTATTTTTAACTTTAAATTGAATGCATGAAATTTGTTCATTTCGTTAATATTATATGAATGTTTCTAATGAATAATCTAACTAAAACATTAATTTTTTATTTACGTTGAGTAAAATAATATTCGATACAATATTGTATTAAATTTGATATGTTTGCATACGATAATTATGGTAATTTTAACAAAAAAGTTATAATATTATACTATTAACTTCACTTAGGTACAAATACGGTGCCATGCAAATATGGTATATGCATATATCTCAATATCCGCAATTTTGTTCGATAAAAATTGTTTTTGCGTGATAAATGCCACATTCCTTAAGTAATTTGTTTCCCCTCTACAACAGCTCCCTTTTTAGAGAGAGTATTTAACAACCACTAGAAATTGCCATTTACACTGAGTGATTTGCTGTTGAAAACCATTTCCCGCTTTTGGCACACGAGGGTTGAATTCTTTACTAGGGATTTTAAATGGTAAATGGTCTTGTAAACCTGACACTCTCTGATATCCCCAAATGGTCAAATGTATAAAATCTAATTATAAGGTTTTAGGAACTATAATCGCCTTAAATTCATTATATAGCTAAGTTTTAATATTTATTACCTACAAAAAAAAAATATGGAATCAAAAATTATTTTAAAAATGTATTCTACATTTCCTGCATTCTTCTCTCTTCGAGTAGGCATGGAATCCACCACAAAGCAGTTCTTTGATCTTTTAATTAGAAAAATGTATACAAATGTATGCGAGTGAAGTTGCCCAGAAAATTAGATAACATAATGGCGGGTAGCTTATGTTGTTCAATTTAAAATAAAACCTTCGTAAGAAGATTTAAAATTAGTTTTTAGAATTTGAAAACACGTATTTCCATTGTAAGAACATTTAAAATATAGGAGCGAGACTCGCATAGATCTCAGGTTTAAAATCAAATAACCAAACTATTAATTGATATTAATCTAATATTCATGATATTATAAGCAGTAATGACATAATGCTATTTGTATTTAATATTCATGGACTTAGTTATGATAAGTTTTGATTAATAACAAATAAATGATGAATAGCTAGGTAGCATTTCAGTTGTTAGATCGATTGTTATTATTTGAACAAAAAAATCTTTTTAAAGGAGTTAATATATCAATAAGATGTCTATGTAATAGTTGTTTTTTCTCGCAGGCCCACTTTCAATATGGATAATACGCTCTCTCGTAAAACCATTTTTATTATTTTTGCGTCCCTAATTTTAGAGTGAAATCACCTATCACAAAAATTATAAATACTAATATTTTTCAGGGTTCGAAATATTATCGGTTTCATATTTTATTATTATTTGAAATTATATTTGACTCTAGGAAAAAAAAATAGTACATTTAAATTGATATTATATTGTTTAGAGAAAATATTTAGACAAATCGATAAGTCAATTAGTCATGCTCATACAATATCATTTGCTTTTTATTGAATTTTAATTTTAAGGCGAAGTCTGTGTATTTTAAAATTTAAAATTGTTTGTACATCTTAACAGTTTATCCACACACACGCACATGCACACGAACATACAATATATTATACACCTATGACCTATAATAATAAATCGAAATCAACCAGAATCAATCATCATCATCAACCATCAATATCTTCATCATCATCATCATTATCATCGTCATCAATATCAATCAATCAGTCAATACATATTATAAAATTAAGTCGCTTTGTTTTGTTGGGGATAAACTCCGAAATGGCTTGACCGATTTGGCTGATTCTTTTTTTGTTGTGTTTGTAATTGTAAAGACCATGCTTAAACGATGTACATTTTTTCGAAAATGTACCAGAAAAATAGGAAATCTGGATGGAAAAATAAAACAGTGGCACCATCTGTCCAGCAAAAAATAAACTAAATAATAGTATATTTTTGTTTATTATAAAGATGTTATTTAAATAAATAGTTATTATGATTAAATAAACATTTTATATATATTGAAAATGTTTAAGTTTTGAACACCCATTACACCGAATATTAAATAACGAACTGAACAAAGTTTGAACCAAATAGTTTATAGGGTTGGCATTTTACCGAAGTGCACGGGATCAGTTAGGTAGGTATTATAATAAGGTTATCTCAAATATGTTATACACTCATATACATTTTTACAAATATATTTATGAAAAAAACAAATCTTTGTCTCGGGCAACGCTACGCAGGACAGCTAGTATATTATATGAATAAATAACTTTAATGTGGCTTTAGGCAAGTTTCACGTTTCACGAATTTTACAAAATAGGTACCAGGTAACCTGGTATTCCTTCTTTTATCGTGGACTGCTCAAAAATTACGTTCGAAACAATTATTTTTATACAAAAACTGTTTTTAGATGCTTTGAATTACCTAAATACCATTTCAATATATAAGCATGTGGTTTATCTTTTACATTTTCATATTTATTTTGATTTGATTTAGGTAACCTAGTTACTCCAAATACAATGATAGTGAAATGTATGATTAATAGCTTTTCCAAAGGATATTTAAAATTGATTAGAATTTCCAAAACTGCAAACTTTAAAGTTTATGGGAAAATTATAAATTCACGTCACATTCACGTGTTTCTATTAAGTATTTTCCATTGCGTTGTACTGACCTTATTATAATAATATGATTAGTTATTACTTATTTCATAGTATTATATTAATAATATTAAATAATATTTATCGTATTTTCAAATTTCTGATATTTTTTCTACTTTTTAAAGAATTTCCTGTGGTAATGCATACTTCTATTTTTCAAATGAGAACCTATTCTTTTTACTTCAAATTATTAAGTGTGATTATAGAGTGCGATTTTCTTGAAGTCGTTGATGTATCTTAATCAAAATTCTAATAATTAGTATTGTTTGAAAAAATATTGAAATAATTAGTGTTATTAAACAACAACTTGTTGTTTCTTTTGGTGTACAATAATATAAATATTTTAAAATGCTCATCATTTTCGAATTCATAGGATTATAGTTATTTGTCACGACAAAATAAATAGGTACGATCACAACTCTGCCACTCTTGCCACGTCTACCGTGTAGTACTCCACTTCTATAATATTAAACTGACATTCTCGACCAATGAAATGCTGAGAACTACGAGCAATAGTTTTGTGTGAATAATAGTGGGGACATGCGCAAACCGGACGAAAACTGTTTATTGCAATCATGATATCTATTTACTTAGTGATGTTATAAATGACGATTTAATATCTATTTTTGTATTCATCATAAAATAATGGATTATTATAAGACCTGTATAATAAAACAATATCATTTAAGTATCGTGAGTACACTATTATAACAGATTTGACGATTTGACATTTTTTATAAGGTTAACGATTTCAGATATTAGTTTTCTATTTTATTTTATTTTTTATGACTGTTGTAATAATATGATTGTTTGTATCTACGTTTCGGAGCACTCGTTATTAAACTCTTAAGTACTAAAAAAGTAATAGTTCTAAGTATTATATCCTATTGTAATCGATATCAATTTTTATAAATATACGTCTAATAACTGAATAAAAAAAATGTGCGTGCATATTATTTTCAGTTTATTGTTCAAATAAAGTATAAACAAACTAATTCTAAAAAGGTCAGATCAGTTTCTAAGTTCTTCTAATCTTCTAGTTTAGAAATTCCATTCTCAGACCTAATTCTCCATATCAGAAATACTATTAGAAAGGCATAGCATTTTAAATGATCTAATATCAACTCAAGTGAGACATAGTGGTACAAAAAAAATAATTCTGTTAGTCGTAAAAAAGCACTGGTTT
The DNA here is from genome assembly GCA_027563435.1 of Nasonovia ribisnigri. Classification (NCBI taxonomy): domain Eukaryota; kingdom Metazoa; phylum Arthropoda; class Insecta; order Hemiptera; family Aphididae; genus Nasonovia; species Nasonovia ribisnigri. The sequence goes on from JANEHU010000669.1 coordinate 43,129, forward strand.
TATGGTCTTGAGATCTCTATATCAATTAATAAAGCATTCTATAGACCATAGGAAGAGATCAGAAGTTACTTCCTCTTCATACAACTAGAAGTTCTCTAAATTCCTCTCCTTTATGCACTCGTCACTCATTTGAAACTATTTGTGATCCTTCTCACATATTGTTTGATTGTCCTGCTCTTAAACAGGATTGGGCTATATTGAAGTACATATTTAGTAAGTTGGGTGTTACTCGGAGTTTGGAGGATCTTTTATGGATCTTTTTTCTTGTGGCTATATTTATACATATTCTTTGTCTCTTTTCTAACTCAATAGTACATGTATGGTAAAATTGTTTGTGAAAAAAAATAATGTAAGTACATTTATGGATTAGTCTTATATGTTCATTGAATTTTCGTCTTTTTTTTTTTGTACTATTTTACGTAACCCTTGCATACAATTTCTGTTAGATAATATCTATGTATAATAATTATTGTAATAATAGACAAGAATTATGGGGTTTTTAGAATATGGTTCTTTTTAATATTATATTTAAATATATTATATTAGATAATTTCGGTATGAGTGAGAAATTTTAATGTAAATTTACAAACAAAAGGAAAATGATGTATCGATCACAATAAGTTAGTGATGTATTATATGCAGAGCAAAGTTTTTATAAACGTACCCGTAAACCCCCAATGAATTGATTTACCTGATTCATATTGGTGTATTTTTTAACCTTGAAAGTTAATGAATAAATTCCGTTAGATGTCAATACACATACCGTACAACCTTTTTCAACTTAAATAATTTCATTACTTTACATATAAATCATTAGAACAAAACGTTGCTTATGTAAATATTTAACATGTTGCAACTTGTTTATATTGTACAAATATTTATTTATCACCAACTGTGCGACATTAAATTTATTATAAAACAAATTAATAAAACATAACAAATCTTTAAGCTCTAATTGGAAATATAAAACCCCAAACTTTTTAATTGTAATTATTTGTTTCATCAAATTTATAACAGATTTGGATACAAAATGTCGATGTAATATATCGATTTGTAAAAACCTTTAATTCAAACCAGGCGATGCATTTGTTTATTATTTTTTTGGTGGGTAGAGGAGGATGTTTATGTTTGCCATATTAAAGGCACAAAAAAATTACCTATTTTAAAATTTATTAATTAATTCATATTATTATTAAATACTAAAAATGACTAAAAAATAAACATTTGAATTTAAATGGAGAACATTTTTTTAGTAAATTCAATTTCATCCACTTAGGTACTCATTTTGATATTGTAGATCAAATTATCAAAAACTGGTAATATCCATCATAATCATAATAAATCAAGCACCTACCACAATCTCTATATTCAACTTAATAATAAAAATAAATTTTTTTTTTTTTTATCAACAAATATTTACCCAACTTTTTTGTCCATTATCTTACACTAGTATAGATAGAATACATATAGATATACTAGTATAGATCACATTTTGTTTAACCTATGAATAAGACACGCTATTAATCCACCACTATTAATTCACTATTAGCTATACCAAATATTTTATTTATTTGAGTAGTCAGTTGTAGTGATCAGGTATATTTATGAATATATGACCTATATTATATTATATAATATATTCCTATATTTAGGTAGGTACTGTATAAAATACGAACATTTTTTAAGAACACTTTACCTTAGTTCATTTTTTTCATTCATCATAAACCATAATTTTAATTTATATCTTTCTGGTTTCATTTTTGGACCAAATAAATATTTCCAGTAGAAAGAGCTGACTGGTATTAATAGTAAATACAAGAGAAATAGTTAGATTCATTTTTATATAGTATCGTATACTATTTTCTTTTTTGAATAATTGATAAAATAATAATTATTATTTACATTAAATTGTTGTTGTTTATTAAAAATTGAATTTTTAACATAAATATATTTGTATAATATTTACTATGAGATAAATTAAATTTACTCTGAAAAATTAATTTCACTATTATGAAAAATATTAATTTTATTATTTACTTTCTCGCGGTTTGCATAATACTAATGTAATAAAATTGTGAATAGTACTTATCAATGACTCAAATAGAAAACCACAGTTTAGAAACTCTCGAACATTAGTGTCCCTTTATAAAGTGGTTTTAAAAATGTGGGAAGTGGACGAATAGTTGAGTACCTATAACATTGGTGATTAGAAAATCAATAATGTCTATATATAAAGTGTCATTAGAGTAAGGTTATTAAACTGTGCGCTTAAATTAGGACAAATTGCTGATTGAAAAATAGATTATAAAACATTGAAACATTTTTTTTTTTGTGTACTATTATTTCTATGATATAATTGAACTTAAAAACTGGGGTAGCGATAATTTTGTGAGTAGTGACTACATTATCATATATTAGGTATGTTAATTAATAACAGATTTAAAATAATAATAAATAGGTACTATATAGATAAATACTTGTACATACAGAATATAGCCTATATATTTAAATAATATTAGGTACACTAAAAAAAAATGTTTTCTTCTTATTTTGATTAACTTAAGTTATTCCTTATATTATATAATACATTAATATCTACCACAAAACACTGTGAGGTAGGCACGTAGGTAGGTAGGCACATTATACCAATAGTATTAGGATTTGATGAGTTTTTTTATGTTGAAAACAATATATACTTAAACAAACATACAAGTCGTGAAGAACATAATACACTTAAATAAATAAACACTAAACATTGTTATCAATTAATAATATTATTTAAATCATTTATTAATGACACAAGAACGTTCACAAAAAAACCGAATGTTCTTAAGTTATAACCAACGATGACATTATGGTTTCATTTTAAATTTACATGAAAAATATATTTCTGACCCGTTTTGGATCAGATTTTGTTTTTGATATTTACTAGATAGATAGTAGTTTTTATTAAGGACAAAATATGTTAATGATTCAGAGTATTATTTTATAAACAAATATTGAAATTGATTTCGTAAATAAATGTCTAAAATTAAATCTTGTAAGAGATTTAATACTTTATCAGTTATATATTTCATATTATAATTCGAAATCATTATTAAGGATTATTGGTTTTTATCGACATTTTAATTTTAAATTATTTTAGATGTTAGGTATATAAAGTTTAAAACTTCACTTTACTCAAGGGTCTTAATTTTAAATGTTAAAACAAAAATGAATTAATTTAATTACTTTTACTCCAAACCGTTAATTGACAGTCAGGATAATTATTTATGTCTGGTACCTAGCTTAACAAACTCTCATTGGTTTCAATTTTTGAAAACAAATTTACCGACAAATTCTCAATGAATACAGTACCATTATAAAAGTATATAATACATATAGGTACTAATTATTTTAATTTCTAATATTATAATATCTCTATATACATGAATGTATAATGCGTTATTGTCGTATAGCTATATTAATTAACATGTGTTGTAAGTATTGTATTCAAATTATTATAATACGAAATTCAAAAATCACATTTTATTAGCTGAAAGTATAAATTTATATAAAAGATAATATTTTTTCTATAGTAAACTATTTAAAACACGTCGAAAACTTTGGAGAGACAAATGTATACAGAAATTTCATCCGTTAACTGATATATTATAGTCAGAGTATTTTATCAATTTAAATTTGTTTGCAGCGAACCAAAATTGCGTGTATGAATAATAAAATGTACGCATTTATCGTATACCGTATAATATATCATTAAACGACATGTCCTACATAGAATGTCCCATGGATATTTATTATTTCGAAGCGTGGTGATTTCACGAGTAGGTATTATACGACTTAAACTACTCTGCCACTTTGAATATACCACGGTAAATCCTATTGTGGGTCCCGCATTAAACACTATACCTATACGAAATCATATTATTATTATTATTGTTATATATTATGACCGGATAAATGTAATAATTACCAGTAAACAGTAATCTGTCATAGGTATTTAACACCCTGGCGATTTCGCCATGAAATTCCTGGTCGAATGTAGACGTGGGCGGGTATGTATACAGTGCGCACAAATAAGCCCAATATATTTTTTTTATCGGTATATACACCGACTATTTAAAGGCGTAAAAAAAAAATGACGACGGTTTAGCAGTTAGCAGTTATATAATAAGCCAGTATAAGCAGTGTTTAGCACTAGACAGGCGATTATCATCGCTTATGTATAAACTATATGTGTTAGTTATAAGTACGTTTTCCGCCTTTTGTTTTTGTATCCATATACCTAATATGTGATACTCTGCTACCTCCGTATATTATCCAGGGCGCGTGTTATCGAGACTATATAATATAATAATATAGTGTTCAATACATTCGATTTTTTTCATCCCGTCCTGCAGCGTATCTTATTTTGGTTGACTAATATTTCCTGTACCATCGTTTAGTTTGATACAAGACATCGGTGCGAGTTGTTTTTTTACGAAAAATAATAGTCCAACAAACTCGTTTAAAAATGTTAATCCGCGTTACTGCAGCAGCAGTCGCTATCGCGTATTATCCGGACTGCGGGCAATAACAATTTCGTTTAAGCCATATAATATAGACATGTGATTTTATCGGAAAAACGTACTTTCGTCTCCCTTAAGAAATAAATAATAATAATAATAATAATAAAAAAATAAATGTAAATAAAACGAAAGCGATCTTTAATAATAATAGGATTTTGAAAATTATTGACTAGAGACAGTAACGGTATCTAAACCACGCGTAAGTATCTCCGGGGGGAGACGCTCGGCGATCGTAAAAAAACACCTGAAATCCTTGGGTGAACATATAAACGCCAAAAGCCGTGTATAAATTTCCTTTAATAAGACGTGCCGCCGTTGAATAATTTATCCGGCTCTAGGTGCGGGGTTCCGTGCTTGGGGCGTGAGGTGGTGAGCGTGTGTATGGTTATACATATATATATATATATATAATAGACGAGGTGGTGCAGTCGACGAGGATGGCTCGAGGTAGAAATAAAACAGCATCCGCGCAGTCCATAAACAGGCACACCTATAATATAATGCGAGGATATTGGCCTCGGGTTGTTAAAGTTTATGCCGTTTTGCCTTTTTTCTCTCTCGCTCTCTCCTTTTATGTTTCTCCGCTCGCCCGCTTTTAATAGACCTTAACCACAGTAGCGGCTGTGGTATGGCAGTGCACCTATATACATTATAGTGTCCTGGTAAGCGATTTGATGGACCGATTTCATATTGTTATTACTATTTAAACTCCCTAAATTCTTGGACACACGTGCCGGCCACCAGGTCCGTTTGGAAATACCTTAGATCTTAAAATGAAAAAGTTTTTGGAAAATAAAATTTGACCATAGGGTATTGGAGCAACGACTGTATATTATATATATTATATGTGTTACATATTTGTTTAGAAGTTTAGATTTAAACTCATAATATTATTATGTCAACACAAAAGTTATTTTATCTTCTTATTATTATACGAACCATATATTATAATATCATCAATTTCAAATATTATATAGCTGCAAATAGCTAATATTATTATTTATAAGTTATTACCACTGTCCACTGACTATGGTTGTAGTATTATTTTGTTATTTAGTTAAATTTGAAACAAACGGTAATTTCTTGTACATAAAAATAGATTCCTATAATATATAGTTGCTTAAATCAAGATTTAACTTTTTTTTAAACAACAAATTACATTTATATATTTTATAGGTATATGTACTAATTACTAAACGAATTAATCAAACATATTTTGTATTTAATTTAAATATTATATTAGAAATATATAGTAAATTTATTGTTTCTTAGAAAATTTAAAAACATTAAAGTACCTTTTATATAATAAAAAGTCAACATGTACTATATAATATACTACAGTACATTTAGTAATTAATTATATAGAAAGACTGTTTTCCCACGTAAAATATCTAGCTGGTGAGTTGAATGCTTTTCTTAAAATGAAAAATAATAAATCATTTCTATTGAAAAAAATAAAAATTTCTCTTTTTTAATTTCTTTGATTATCAGATGTTTTTCATATTGTTTTGCAGTAAAAACAATACCTAGAGAAAAACTCAAAGTCGGGGTTGTCTGAAACGTGAAGTCGTGAACAGTGGGCTTGTAACATTCGTATTTACACATTTTCAAAGAAAATTTAACTAAGTTAATTATTTAAAAATTACATACATCACCCTTGAAAATAAAATAATGAATTACCTTCCATCAACCACAATTATGAACATGATATTATTAAGACAACTATGTCTTAAATAGTATGTGGAATGCTTTCAACAAATGAGCCCATACAAAATATTATAACTTTGATTCAAATAATATTTGATTATAACTGTGTAGCTCTTTTTAGAGTTTTCTTTAAAGTGTAAAAATATTCTTTTAAAATAATTACTTTATGTTTCGCTTAAAAATTAGAGGTATCAATTATTTATACCTAAGAACCTACATATAACAATATATTATACGGTGATTATACCCCATATTATGTAAATTATAATTAATGTGTTGGAAATTACCGAAATTATGAACTGGATATTTCCCTCATATTTTATGAAGTTGATCAAAATATTCGTTTTCGTAAAAGGGTTTCATATATTATGTACTTGTAAAAACACTATAAGAATTAATGCTTAGTTATTTTTAAAGCACAAATTTCCATGTAGGCATTAATTGTTGCTTTGATTTTTTATACTAGGTACCTAAGTTGTTTTACAAAATATCCATTTTTCTTAAACCATTTTTACGTAAAATCTCGTATAATATAATATACGAAAGTTAAAGTTCAGTGTCTACTCTGCGCATAAGTCATAAATTTATATTTTATAGTATTTGTACAGTATATATAGACATATATAGTTCATATATGTATATATATATAGACAGTTGCAAAATGTCCAATTTCATGTATGTAAAATACTGGAATAACATATAAAATATAAATCTAAATATTATACTATTTAAATGGTATACTTATATGAATAGAAGAATCGTTACATTATGATAATTGAACCTTTTGTTCATTTAAATAATACAATTATTATATTTATGAATGGATCGCCTCACGTGTGTTCTGTATATTTACCATCCAAGCTGTCCAATCACAATATTAAATTATTGGCATACATCATATTATAACTCCTAACAATATTATAACTACAGTGTGCCATTCGATACGCAGACTAAATTTTCATTTGGTCGCATAGGTAGGTACAATGTTTAGGTATAACTTTGTTTCGTTTTAAGTGCTACTTGTCCTAAATATAAATATCTCTGTCGGTGAGGTAAATAATAAACGCCTTAATTTAAATAACTTCTATGGTACCTACTTACTTATTGCGATGCTGATCAATATTGTATATACACGCGTTATACTTATAATATACATTACAACGAAAAATGTTTTATCGTTATTAATTTAAATTTTAAAGTTATGTCGCTAGTGTTTACGTTTATATTTATAACTGATAGAGTGTATCAGACATATAGCTAACATTTTGTCATTACGACCAATTAACGCTATTATAACTATTGTGTGTATAAATTATACTATGTAGCTAAATATATATTTCGAGCGTCTTAGAAATGTATTTTAATTATGCGATGTTATACCTCAATGTTATAGTCTTGAATATATAGTTTATAACAAATGTGATTTGAGAATTAATTATATGGTCTGGAAGTATATTAAATTCATATTATGATCAAGAAATTTCTAAATCTATACATATAAAATCCAAATACCACTCACTCACTGATCGCTGTATCTCAAAAACTACGCAACGTACGGACTTGAAATTTTGACTAGAAGTTCTTCTCATATTTTCACCGTGCAATAAGAAAGGATTTGCCAAAATTTACATTTTAAATAGATGCTCAAACAGGGATCTTGAGGTTCACGATGGAAATTCGATATTTTATTTTATTTATTTTATAAATAGTTGCAATTGGTTACAGTCAACAGCAGAAATTAGTATTTATTTATTATTGATTGCCATTCATTCTTCAAATCGAGTTATTGAACTTTGTCCGTGATCCGACGTAGTCGGATTGCTTACCAGGGTGGCTAAGTTGCACTTACTGCAGCGAGTTATAACCAATGGGAGTTGAATAATCATAATTTTTTTAAAAGTTGCCAATTTTTAAGGGCAACGAAGTGCACGGGTTCAGCTAGTATATTATATATGCGACTAAAATAGCTCTACAGTTAGGTATAATTTCAATTCACACAAGATTGCCAATTATTTACATAATTGCTAATTAATAGGTATGAAATCCAGTGGCAAAATTAGACTAAATATACTAAAGTTTAATCTTATTATATTATTCTTCTCGTTCATGAATAGAAAGACAAGTGACATTATTTTGGTAGTTCATAATAATATATACTTACGATTTATTAAGAGACTGAACATGAAATGAGTTTCTGTTAAAATCGTTTGTATACAATGGTTTTGTATAGAACATGCTGAAAATACATTTTATTTAAAAAAAAGTTAGTTTGGAGGTAAAATTAGACAACGAACCATATATTTTTCGAACTCAACTCGGCATGACAACAACAATAGAATTATATTATTACCTTCCGAAAAAAAGGACGGCTTTTTTTTTTCGGGGATTTAAAGTGGCACCGTTTAACCCGTTTTTGCAGTGTAATTCACATAATCTCCGTAAGAATTTACAAAAAAAAAAGAAAGAAAGAAAATCTCCGCTTTTAATTTTACGCGTCTTTGAATTTCATTTACGAGTACTTAGGGGCATTAATATTATGATGGTTGTAAGCGCTGCAGCGGGCGGTCGGAGGGATATACAATATACATATATATATATATATAATTTATATGATGGAAGGAGAGAGAGAAAGAGAGGTGGCCGCCGCAGCCTCGGCCATTTCTCTCTATGCGCGCGTCCGTCAACCACAGAGTTAAGCGAACAAAAGACAGTAATTCTTCACTAACGGTCTCGGCCCCTTACCCTCCCCCCCCCCCCGAACCCTAACGTGCACCAGTTCTGGCGATTAAGTTATTATAATCGTCCGGGTATTCGGGGTCCACAAGACCGCCGCTGGTAGGTGTGTGAGTGGGTCGTGTGTGGCGGGAAGGAGTGTGCTTTCTGCGTGGGAAAACTTTTCAGTAAAAAGCACTCGAAAATATTTTCACCGTGTCCATTGTTCGGCTCCGCCGTTTTATCGGGCCGTTCGGTTATTAAAAGCGTCGAGACCCTCCGAGGGTCCAAACCTCTCCGCCTGCACCGCCTCCCCCCGCAGCGAGCCGCTAAGACCCCGCCGCCTCCCCCTCGACGGCGCACACCGCGGCGTCCGCCCCGCCGTCACCGCGTGTATACGTTATACATACATATATATATATATCGTTGTATGCGTATATGGTGTATATAATATATATTTATATATTAACCGGGGCTTTTACAAACAGTATTATTTGAGGCCAATTCGCCGGCGAAGACTTAATAATGTTAATGTGCGCGGGCCCTCGGGGTGGATACGACGGCGGTTTTGCGGAGACGGAGTTTTCGCGTGCGGCGGCGGCGGCGGCGTGCCGTTGAGGGAGATATATAGAGCGAGAAGTAGAGAATATATTGTGATTTGTCATCGCTTCAATAATTCCGCCTTATTTATGTTCACGACGAGAGTTTATTCAAAGTTTGCGTCGTGTGCCTCTGCCCCCCCCCCCCACGAAACGCAATCTGGTGGCGGTACACGCGAGGACCACTTAAACTGACGGGAATGCTTATTGAAAATGCCAAAAGCCTGAGAGCTCCCACATAAGCCTTTGTGTGCGCGTGTGCGTGTGCGCGCGCGAAGTATATACATTATATATGTGAATGAGAACGACTAAAACGACTGTACGCAATATTTCCCGAACAATGCAACGCTCTTGCACAACAGTCGTCGTCGTCTCGCTTTAACGAGTTGCATTTTAATATTGTTTTATCAATTCGAAAATTCTTTATTTTCCGTTTATGTGTTATGTTTTCCTCCGAGGTCGACGAAAAAATGCCAACAAACACGGGATCGTTGGCAAATATATACATTCGGAGTTAAGCATTTCCATTGCCACGGCAAGAATTCAAGATTTGCCGAAGGGGTTTATGGAAAATGTTTATTTACCGACTTAAAATAAAAAAAAAAAAACTCCGCTCTCTTAAATAACACTGTAATGTTTATTTGACGTTCACTGTGAATAAATATCATGTTGTGATTTCGTCTTGAATCACCATTCGTTGGAATTGTCTTAAAAATAAGTGTACCTTCATGCCTATAGCTATATAATATGACCTACCTACTCTTTAACACAACCTCTCCTTTAAGATTGTAATTTTCGTTTCACACAAAACTAGATAAAGAAATATAATTATGAAATCTGAGCAATTTTTTACCTGCTAAAGTTGTAATTTGAAAAATTTGAAAATAACTGCTAATAATTTTTTTTTTATATAATAATTAATGTGTATCTTAAATCATTCATCGATCAAGTCAATTTCAATAGATACATTCCTAGAAATTTATTGAAATGTACATCATTATAATGTACATCAAAATCAAAATAATAAAAGCTAATAATATAAGTAATATATATAATATAATATAAGCTAATATATGCAGGCGTTACGTATACTTTGTGTATAAATGAGTAATTTTACTCTCGTTTTATGTGCTATTACTGATATGAGCTCGATAAATTTATCAGGTAAATTCCAATAATTGATATTGAAAGTGTGCCACGGATTACACTATATGCCTTTTCGTTTTTGCAGATTACCAAAATTAATATTTAGATTCGGCTCAAGTTACATGTTGTTTTTTATATTTTGCTTAGGATGACACACGCATTGAAATGTATCTATTGGTGGCGAAAATTTCAAGTATTAAAATTGGACCAAAATACCACCTCTCCTCCTCCTTTATTATCAGCTGTATTATCTTTATCAAATTACTCACTTTTATTATATTATAGTTAGCAGTATAAAAGTATTTAATATTTATCCTATATAATTTCATTTAAATTTGAAAATATTATTAATTTAAACGACGAAGGATTAAAATAAATACCAGGGTAAAGTGAACCATGTGTAGAAGGACCGTTTTTAATAATAAGACTATTGACTAGATACAGCTTACATTAGATATTCATTATTTAAATGCATATTGAATATTTATAGTATTCACCAGTATAAATTATAATGCATTTAAACTTTATAATTGCACTTATTCCAAAAGAATGTCCTTTGGAAATGGAATGGATATTAAAATGTATAGTTAGTAGTTAGGAACCTACATTAAATGATATACTAAAATCAAATTATTTTTAATACATTCATTATTACTGTTATTGTTGCGTTGAATGTGTACGAACAGAACTATTTGTTTATGTTACATATTTCAAAACTATCTGTGTTTATTATTAATTTATTCTTTTTACGGGGAAAAAAATAACCTAAATGGTTTATACTGATTTGCATAAATAATCAGTGATCAGTAAACATTTAATAAATCAATAGTAAGCTAATGGTCCCATGAATATGAATTAGTGGTCCACGATTGGTCCATTATATTTTAGTGAGCTCATTAAATGGCTAGCCATTAAAATGATTACAGTTTTGTGCAATTTGGCATTATTATAATTTATAGCTAAATGTATCTAACTTAAATCATTATTATACAACTTAACATACCTAGGTGCATACCTTGGACCACAAACGTCAAACATATTCTGACATTTTTTATACTTATTGATTGTTATCATTCATGATGCGGGCTAATATTATAGGCTATACAACATTTTTGTAATACGAACATTAATATAATTTACCATTAATCATTAGATAGGTACTGTGCCTATATTAAGTTATTATTTCAGAGTAAAAGCGGATTGGAACCTTTCCACTAATTTTTCAACATAAATTATTGAAGAATACCTACTCAAAAATATTGTAAGTTTATAATGAAATAACAAATACATTAAAGATTAAACGCATTTATCAAAACTGAAAGAAGAATAGGTACTAACCAACCCACATAAATGTGTCTAGTGGGGGCAAGTTTGTCGATGTATAATAATACATATAATATTACCTATATTAATTGTTAACAGGGTTTTTGTAATGGTGATCTTTTTTTTGTATAACACTTACAATTTATTATTAAGCTATTTATAATCTATTTAATACAAAATTATATTGTGATAAATTTGTTTTATTCTTGTTGTTGTACCACTCTAAAAATATAGGTATCACAATATACTAATAATACTTAAGTATATTATTATTTGTGTTTTTATGGCGTAGTTGTATTTGTTAAGTATATGTACGAAAAATTGTTTAGATCAGAGTACCTATTTTATGATTGAAATGTTAATTTAGTAAAAATATAAATTTATTTTTTTTTAATTTATAAATAGGTATTTTTATGTAAAAACACTCAACATTCAATGGCAAGGTTAATACTTAATAGCATTGTCTTAGTGTAAATTACTACGGCACAAGTTGGTAGCTTAATAGGACATAACAGGTAAAATATTATGATAGCTTACATTTTAAAATATACCTATATTTCAGATGAATGTAAAAATGGAAAAATGGGAAAGGTACTTCCAGGATTTCGCAAGATGCTCATAGAGATTGTACGGAATATTAAGATCATCTTGGATTCTTTGGCATTTATAGCATTGGATGAGAATTTGTTTGGATGTGTCTGATACGGCGCATGAGTCACAGAGTGGTTGATCTTGTCAAACCATGAGGTGCTTGTGTGTCTAATTCTGAGTATATTAATGATAATTTGAATACTTACGTCAATGGAGTGAAAAATCGTGGTCCCGGGGAGGTGGAAGATTTAATTTCTCTTAATTTATTGTTTGTGATGTGTTTTCATTTTATATTTACATTGTAATGGACTAAAAGTATTATGTTTGTTTTAAACAATGAGAAAAATATTTTTGGGTTTTTGTTACTACTGCAAAATATTTTACATTAACTAGTCCGGACTCCAGCCATTCAATCCGCTTCTAAAATCTCAAACACTATTTATGTACTATAAATACCATCCGAAGGTGATTATTTGTTCAATGATATGTAGGTATGATTTATCTCATATAATATGTACCTTAAACGTTGTAACTTAAACGTTTACACTGTTTCCCACGTTAAAATCAATCAACTTTGAAACTATTCAACAAGTAAGTTACAGACTACAGTAGTTGTTAGTTGTTTAAATTTAAATAGGAATGTAAAATGATCTATATATAAAACAAATCTAAGACTTGCTAGTTGCTATATATATTTCGCTTTATTATTTCTTTTTTGCATATCAAATTACATATTTTTTATATATAAAGGAAATTTTATTGACTTTTATACAGATATTTATGAATATTTTTGTTTAGATAAAAAATGTTTTTCTTGTTATAATTACTTGTATCAGTTGTCTTCAACCTTCTTGGAATCACGATCCATTTTAGTTATTTTTTATTTTTCAAATTTATATACATCGTTAAAAATAACAAAACGTCTAAAAATATTAGTTGTACTTCAAGCCAATAGTAGTTGAGCCTATAATAATAAAAAAATAAAAAAGGGGGTCAAGTGGATGTCGCTCTGCTGTTCAGTAGGTTACAAGTAGATCACTGTATAATGTATGGTATTAAATTTGAATTCAATGATGTAATATCATCGTAATTGCAAATTTTCATAATTTTTACGTATTTTGTCGAAATTTGAATTTTAAATGCTTATAAAAAAAATTTGTGAATACGAATTTTTAATATTTTTCATCTGCCTTTGAAACTATATATTAGGAGCCTACTATTAAATTTTCAAGATTTTTTACCCAACAAATAAAATTTTATTGACATTTATAGAAAAAAAAACTAAAAAAAATTGGAAACTGAAAATGTCCGTTAACAGCTCAAAATAAGTCAGAATATTTTGAAAATGGTATGATGTGTAGAAAATGCTTATATAAACATTCAGTCAAAATTTCATGTATCTACCGTAATTTCTTTTAGAGTTATACCAAAAACAAAAATCGATTTTGTCGAAAATTGGTTTTCCGTGAAAATTCCCGTTTTTCCTTAATTTTTCATTTGTTTTTCAAGGCGCTTTTGAAAACTACTGGGAAATTTTAACTTTTGACGCCTAAAGTACCAACTAGATTCACTTTTCTATCAGAAAAGGTACCTACTATTGATGAAAATTGAAGCATTTATACTGTCCTAAAAGGTGATGACAGACACAAAAATAAAAAAAAAATTAAAAAAAACACACATCATTGTAAAATCAATACATTCATCGCTCCGCTCAGAATCTAAAATATGTCGGTGTAAAAATGTACTAAAACTAATTTTTTAATATAACTAAAAATTTGTTATTTTATTTGATGCTTAAAATTTACTGAAATATATTTTAAAGATTATTTACGGATATTTTTAATTTTCTTACTTTATTTTTTCATGGGTAATTGTCAATAAAATTTTATTCGTTGGGTCAAAAATTATACAAGACTCCTGATATATTGTTTCAATGGCAGTTGAAAAATATTAAAATATATATAAGCACGTTGTTTTCTTTTTTTAAGCTTTAATGGTTCAAATGTTGACATAAATTTCAAAATTATATTGTTGTTAAAAGTTTATAAAATGTTCAATTTTATAGCTAAGAATTGAACATTTAAAGAAGGTTACTCGTAAGTAGTTAATTCTGTAACCAAAAAATATAAAATAATATAAAACACAATTTTTTTTTATAGTTAAATAACCAAGAATTACGATTTTTATTATTTTTTTTGTAGTTTTATAATATTAATTCAACTTACCGAACCGTATTAATAATAATAATACGTATTATTAATAACAATATAAAGATAATACAAAATATGCTAGACTGACAAACCGTCTCTGCTCAGAATCGTTTTTCGTATACAATGATATTTTATCATTGAATTCAAATTTAATACCATCCATTACAGTGGCCCACTTGTAACCTACTGTACAGCAAAGCGACATCCACTTACCCGCTTTTTTTTTTTATTATATCTGATTGTAATGTTCTAAAGTTTTAAAGATGAATGTTTCAATACCGAGTGTCATGTCGTTTTTGTTATTTTACAGTGTTTTGGTATGATTGATGATTTTATCTGGATGATTCGGTCTTGGGTAGTCGACCGTATAACAAATAACGTCAATCAAGCGTTTAAAATGGTTAAAAAAGTAAAAATAAAGCTTACAATTTATAAATTTTTAATTAATTTTGATGTTTAAAAAGCTTTTTAAAGAAATAATTATTGTCTTAGTTCATAAAACATACTTTTTAATTTATCAGCACTATTTTCTTTCACATTGCCTTTTGAAACTATTTTCGCATAATTTCCATTGGGTTGAGCATAATCAATCACTAAAAACTCATTTACATTAAGCTTAATGTATACAGATTATAACCGTTACTTCTATTTAAAGCTATTATGAATATATACATATATACGTACAATGTATTTAATTCCATTGTAAATCTTGACTTATAATATACTTATTCGCGTCTTTATTTAATTTGTTTAAAATGCTGGTCTATATATTTTCACATTTTCAAACCGTTGATCAATAACAGTAAAGGATCTGTAAATCTTGCCCACCTATCTACTTATACGCGACTTGATAATTAATGATAATTTTCAAATCATTTCCATTGCAAAACTTTTGCGTGTGTGTGTGTGTGTGTGATGACTTATAGCCTATAAGTATAAGAACTGCGTGTTCTAAATAACGATGTCATCGCGTAGATAACTTTGGCGGTCATTCAAGTCGGGAAATTGAATTTAACGCCTGGAAAAACAAATTATCCGTCCATTACTAACCAGCTCGTGGTGACACAAATGCGCGTGGCTCGGAAAGGATCAAACGGAGACTAATGAGTAAAGTAAAATGAAATTTTTGTTCCACAACTAACGTGGAAAATGTCACTTTTAGGTAGGAAGGTATACCCACACATTTTCTAACCCAAGTTTTCCGAAATGAAATGACGCCGTTTACCACGTATGTATAATATTTCATATACGAATGCAATGTGGGACTCTCGTCTCTTGTCGCACAACTCGGGGTGAGATCGTGAGGTATATTATATCATATATTATTATTATAATATGACTATTGTACAAATAATAATTTTGATGCTGATCCGTTATGAGTTTATATTAACATAATTGTCCATTGATTTTATAATGAAAAAGTTTTCAATAGTTCGTCCTCACAATCAGAACGATGAATCTAAAACCCAATAAACTTTGATGATTATAATATGTTAAAGGTATTTTCTTCTAATAAATCTACGTACTTTATATTATTTTTTTTTTTGAAGTGCATACTTTACCTCCTGCATCTTTTGTATACGCTGAAATTTGATTTTAAATTAAATAACATACCTACCTATATAATATCTTTTAAAGTAAGTTGTATACATTTATTTGTCCATCGGTAAGGTATAGACGCAGATCGTAATTATTATGAATTATAATCTATTAGTTTGTTATTTTTGTATTTTAAAGTAAACTTACAGCGTTGCAGCAACAAATGTATTTTAATATTTTACTCGTCCTTGAATTTGTTTCTCGAAGAGTTGCCCGATTATTACAAAACATCATCTTTTACTACCATTACAAAATAAAATAAGAGTGATTGGTAAACAATAATTATAGTGTCACAAAAATTTTACACAGTCTGGTTATACGTTTAAGGGAGGTACCTATACTACATATTATTGGCATTATATATAATACCCGTTACTATATATGTGCATAGTATAGTTGTATTATGTACTTAGGTGATAGTTCGACTTGAATTATATTGAAATATAAATCGTTGATTTTTTTTTTTTTTAAATTGCGCATTGCAGATCGTTCGACACAATAATAACCCCTAAAATGATGTGCTCTGTCATACACTCCGCCCGCGTTTCCTATTCCTTCCTACGTACACAATTGCTAAACCGGCTGATTCATCCGGAAAATATTATCTTCGGTATACGATCCTTCGGTACACAAATATATAATATATATACAGCCGGTATACCCGGTACAAATATATATATATATTTGTACGAGAATATTTGTATATGTGTGTTTGCGTCTCGGGATCTTGGACCATATCCAAACACATAACAAATTTTGATTTCGGTCCAAAGTATAGACGAGCGGAGATTTTCGTTTAGTTTTTTTTCCCATCCCGCTCGTCCTACCGTTCATTCGCTGCCTTTTGGACAACTATTGCGCTATAAATCAGATACGGTTGCCGTTTTGAAAGCCACTTAAATCCTTCCGTTGGCATTTTACGACAATATAATAGTATCCGGCAGTGCCGGCGCGCTTTATAAAATTCAATGGAGTTTTTTCCTTTCGTCCTCGGGTGCATTCTGTTTTTGTTTTTTTATTCTGAAGGTCGAGTTCCAGATGAGAGCGGTACAAAAAATTTATATATCCCAAGGATTAAGGCGCACCAACCGGGTGTGCAGTTTTCAGATAAAATAATTTGTCAGGTTTTCAGGGAGTTTATTTATCGTAATATCATCCCAACCAGCTACTGCAGTTGTAAATTGGTTTTTTTTCTTCGAGTTCATAAAAAAAAGTCGTACCTAACGAATCAATTTCCCGCTATACAATATTTTATTGATGAACGTTCATAAATATATCTCTTGTATGCTAGTTTGATAGTTATTGTTAGAGTTAAAATATTACTTTATAGGCAAACCCTATTAGCTGTTAATTTGCCTAGTTCGGAAAATAGTTATATTTTTTTTTGTCTGTTGAGTTTGTTAAATGAACTGATAGTAAATATGTTTAGGATTGAGCAGGTAATCGTATAGTTTCCAGTTCACAATGATTTATACCTTTTAGGCCTATAAACAAGTTTCACAAAAGTTTCATAATATAGCTTCTTTATCAATTTAATAGTAGATTCATCTGATACTATATAAGACATTTTTATCATGATACTCTGCAAAGATTAAATTTATTGTTCTAGAGAAAAATTTATTTTATTATTGAATTTTATTTAAAAAAATACAATTACTATGAATTTTGAATGTTTATTCATTTATTTGTGCCAATAATTACTGTAGTTTTTAAAATGAATGACAATTTTTGATTCCCTATACTTAAAGGGTGATTCACCAAGCATGCTCACCCCTATTTTTCCTTTAATAATTAATTAATTCGAAATCCGATTTTTGGAATTTTTAAATATACTCAAAGACCACATTTTCAAATTTTTTATTTTTTTTGTACTACTTAAGGAGTGTCCTGCGACGATACAAACTTCTGTATTCCAAACAGAGAACCCCTCTTTTTCTGCTGTAAATTATTTAGTGGATAATTTTTTTGAAAATGTTGATGCACCTAATCAAAATTTAATTCAATATAGTTTATTAGTTATTAAAATGTTTGTTTTCAGTATAATTTAGTCCTTAAAAATGGTTTTACATAAATATAAAATAGACGTAAAATTAGATCTAGTATTTATTTTACTCGGGCCATTTTTACAAATTATCAATACCTATTGATAGATTAATATTAATTACTACTGCAGTTTTTTAAATCACCATAGCCCCCATATCTTATAGACCCACAACCATTGGCCATTTATCCTTAGAGAACAAAGTTAAATAACTCAAAAACAACTCGTACCTAGTTTATACTAATTTTGTTTTGATGCGTAAAAAATTTCAGAAAAAATATCTACTGTATAATTTATAATTGAATAGGGGTATTCTAATTTGAAAAAAAAGAAGATTGTATTTTCTCTGGAAACTCCTTAAGTAGTACAAAAATTCTCAAGAATTTGAAAATATGGTTAGTTTTTTAACTTTAAGTATATTAAAAAATTCAAAAAAACAGAATTTGAAGAACTGCTTTATTGAAGAAAAAAAAGGGTGAGCTTGATTGGCGAATCACTCTATATAATATTATAATTTATAATATGATATATTATATCCCAGGAATTTTAAGCACCTAACTAAAGATAATTTACATTTTTATACGATGTCATAGTATTTATATTGTTAAAAATTATTTTAATTTGAATAACAACATGATTGAAGTTAATTTTAGTAAGGGAACTTTTACCATCAATTATTTTTTTTTCAAATCTTTAATACCTACTATATATGATTTACATTTAAGAAAAACAATCAATACACATTTAGTATGTTGATTTAATATAGAACGATATACCTACACTTTATTGTTTATTTTGAAAGTGCATCGTGATTGTGTATATTCCATAATATAACTATAGTAATCTATAAATACGTACACTGAAATTGAAAGGTGTAAAAAATAAATATTTTTATCATATTGTTTTATCCACTTGTCATAATCTATCGTTTCTATAAATATCTCGCATTATTATACAGCTTATTCCAACACTTGAGAATGTAGTTTAAGTGTTTAAAGGCTTACATTTATTGAAGTATACATATTTATTATATATCATAAATAATATATTATACATTATGTGTCTATCATCCTGAAATGTATAAATATGTATACCTACATATTTATCATATTTTCAAAGGTAACTTGATTTTATTTATTTGTTACGTTGCGTTGGTAGGTACTTACGTGGCACTTAGTTATTTGAATTTGAACGATACTCGTGGTATATATATATATGATATTTTATGTACAGTATAATATATTATTTTAACATTTGCTACTATAATGGTAACGTTACACTGCAATTGACGTTTGGTTTGAAACTTTTTGATATGTTTACTTAAAAAATGGTTCCGAGTGGAATTTTTACATTTTAGCATAAATATGTGCCTAATTTTTTTTGTAACTTTTTATTTTTATAAAGCCAAAGTCCTGTTGTTATTGAAGCAACTGGTTGCCCGTGCTCCTGTAGGATGACGAATACCACTGAATGTTTTAAACTATACCTACTAGGTATTAAAAACAAATTGTTTTTCCAAACAATTTTATTCGTTTTTTTGTTATTTTAAATACAAGGCTCGACTGGTCATTGACCTCTAC
Organism: Nasonovia ribisnigri; assembly: GCA_027563435.1. Taxonomy (NCBI): domain Eukaryota; kingdom Metazoa; phylum Arthropoda; class Insecta; order Hemiptera; family Aphididae; genus Nasonovia; species Nasonovia ribisnigri. The sequence goes on from JANEHU010000669.1 coordinate 63,205, forward strand.
TAGTGTGTTGCATGTACAACCTATAGGTTGTTAGTACTTAGTACAATATACTAGAATATAAGGGTTTTTTTGAGGTAACATTAAATTATATAATTGAGTAACAATCAAAAATTAAAAATGTACATAAATGTATATTTTTCATTTGATCTAATTATATGGTTTTGTATAAATCGGTGTCTTTAATGTATTTCCGAACAATTTAATTCAATCAAGGTTGTCGATTTCTTTTTATTAAATTAAAACTTCTGCAAAATTAAGCTTCGCAAAAATTAGATTTACTGGCGGAAAATGTATTTCATCCTTGTAATAATTTGTTGATCGATGCAAAATTACACTATATCTGCAATGTTTAGGAAGCGTGATTTCGTCACATAAAATGTTTATGTATAACGTATACGCCGGTTTTCATCAACCGCGCGGTTAACCATAAATGTTAAGTAAGATTTTCAACCAAAGTATAACATCGTCCCTCGAATCGGATTGGTCTGTACTTTTTAATTTGTTCTCTCCGTCCGACACACCACACTAACGGTGTGTATATAATAATATGTTTGTGCGCATAAAAGTCTCAGAGCCCGGCCGAAGATAAGCCGGCACCCTTATTTTACCCATCTCCTGCACGACTGTTCGGCCTAAAAGATTTTAATCAGTGTAAGTACACCAAAAGTCAATTAAATAATCAGTTTTTCTTATGCATACATAATATTATATATCGGTATACATATAATTTTAGAGGCATTTAGAGCTGGGTGGGGAGTGTCACATAGCCAGTCCCCTGGAGTGTTTACACCATTATCGTTAGCGCATGAACACCCCTTGCTGCCCACGTTCTCAAAGGTTTTACCGACCGACAATCGTTTATATTAATTACCGGGTTGGTTCCATTAAGGAAGAACGAGTAATCGGCCTCTGCGTGGCGCGTTTAAGTGTCGTACATTTCGCCGACGTTAAACGACCAGAGCGTTCCGAAAATCGATATCACAAAACCGCTGCACCCGGCAGTATCGAATTTCGTAAATTTTTTATTTTTCAGCCTTTCCGTTTAACACCGATCGAATGTCTTTAGAAAGAATACCAACAAAGTTGAATTCACGAATGAAAAAAAAAATAATAATAATAATAATGCGTACGGATCAATATAGCGAATTTGTTTGTTACGAGTTCATTCTGACAACACGAAATACACTATTATATAGGTAGGTATAGTCCTAGGTTAATGCAATCAAACATTTTCTAATTATACGATTAAAAATGTGATTCTTTTCATACATATAAAACACCTATATCTATTAGGTGTACTTGAATAATCGTTAAATACAAATTCATCACAGATCAAAGTTGACATTGTTTAATATTTCCTAGAGTCTTTATTTTTCTTGTCCTCACAACATTATTCTTTATATTATCATAATTATTATATTTTTAAAATATCGTGTAAATAAATATCTGTGTAGGTATAGGTGCCGATTTTACGTAACGCTTTGTTTATCAGCATATAAATGAATAAAATATAAAAATTACCTACTTCCATCTAGGAATAAATTATAAAATTAATGGTTACTACGTGTTAATACATATTTATGATTTATAAATTTTCTTCGAAGTGGAAAATATCGAGTAGCGTGCTAAATTTATGTTTTTTTCATATTATCTGAGAAATATTTTAAAATTAATTTTTAAAATTTTAATTTTTAGTTTTAAACTAACTATTATATTTCAACATAAAATCATTGGCACTGAAAGTATGTACAACGTACGTGCACAGCCACACAGTTGTGAAACGTATATATTTTATATCGTATTATCAAACCCTAGGTAATTTAATTTAATTTGTATGATGAAAACGACAAGAGAAAATTATATGAATATAAAGTACAATTGTACTACAATTATTGGCATGTATGACTCGCTTGTTTTCACTTAGAAACATTTTTTTCCGTGACATTATTCCTCTCTGTAAGGTCTAATTTATCATAATTATTTTAATCAATTATTATTGTAGTTTTTAAGATATTCGTCTATTTTTAACCTCACAATTATTGTTTTTACTCAATCATGAATTATATCCGTCCTAACATACTTAGACACGTCGTGTTCAGGTGTTTAGTAGTTTTAAAAAGCTTTTTGCTGTTGTGCTTTCTGGCTCAGTGATGATGTACATTATTATACAAATTCTACGTTCATGGATATACAATGGAAGTTACAAATAACTTCACTAAATCTGATTTATGTGTATTATGTATGTATTACCTATTAAATTTGATATAAAACGCTTTTATTGCATTTTTCATGATTTTATAGCTGAACAGATAGGATGACTCTGTAGGAAAATAATAAAACTGTACAATTTTATACTTATGAAATATATATACTAATTATGGTTCCGATATTACAACATTTACGACTACAAACAATACCCATATTGTATACAGTAAATAAGTTTACCTACATTTTTCCTTGATTCAAATTATATAAATAGTGGGTAATGTATTTAAAAAACTGTTTTTACTATCTATTAAAGCATCAACAACGGAGTATTTTATACAATTAGTGTGAAATGTTTAAAGTTACCTTCAGAATTATTGGCTTGTAATGGTTTGTCAAATTAATTGTTTCAGTTCTACAGTTCCACTTCCTCAATGAAACCATCAATTTTAGCATTGATCTCTATTGTAAACTATATGTTAAATATTTTGAGGTTGAGTATGTTAATTTATATTGTCATAATACATAATATAATGACATTTCTATATTATAACGGCCACCGAAGGGACTAAAATAAATTACCCATATTTAGAGGTAGCTGTTAAACCATGGTGCACAGATTAAGTTTTATTGCAGGATAAACTATACCGCTATATATAACTATACATAAGATCTTTAAGTCACTGAAACATGACAAACAGGTATTAAAAATGATTTGTATTTGAATTAAGTTGTACATCTTACAGTATGGATAATATTGACATTAGAAAAACATATATTTAGTAAATATTCTTAAAAAAAAATTTAAATAAAAAAGTTTTTTGTAAAATTTATAAAACACATTTAAACATACTTTATTGCTACATACATGTTCTTAAAATCCAAATAATAATATTTAAAATTTTTTTTTTAATTTTCTTTACATTTTTTCTGATAGAAAAGTGAATCTAGTAAGTACTTTGTATGTGGTCGAAAATAAAAAATTCCCAAGACTTTTCAAAAGCGTTGGGGAAAAAAAACAATAAATTAAAAGAAAACGGGAACGCAATACCAGTTTTTGACAAAATTGATTATGTATTTTTATAATAACTCAGAAACGAATAACTGTAAATATCTTAAATTTTCAACAAATGTTTATATTATCATTTTACAGACATGGTAAAACTATTTGATTATTTTTGAGCTATTTATTGGAATGAGAAATTTTTCGAATTTTTTTTTAGTTTTTTTAAACCTATTGTTGGTAAATAATTATTTGCTATATTACAATACTTGAAAACATAATACACGATTCTTTTAAGTTGTTATTAGTGTAAATTAAAAAAAGTTTGTCGTAAATATATAATCATTTTGTATGAGTGTCAGATGGTTACATTTTTAAAAAGTTCGTCAAAATCACAAAAAAATTGTTATTATTTTGAGTTAGAAATCCATAAACATTTTTATTTTTATATATTTATATCTAAAAGTTTAAAACGAAAGATTTGATTCCTCATAGTTTTTTAACCTTTATCCAAATAGTTTACTGGAAAGTCACATACATTTTTTTTGATCTTAAACGGTTCAAATTTTTACGACATAGCGGATATTCCCCCTTAAATTAACGATTTCTCAACAAACGGTTTTCTTATTTTGTTGTAATACTAAAACATATAACCGTAAATACATGAAATTTTGACCAAATATTTGTTTTATAATTTTCTATACATGTAAAGATTTTCATATTTAATATTAGACTCATTTTGGGCTATTTATATAGACATTTTCAATTTTTTTTTATATTTTGCTACCTATAAATATTGTTAAAAATTACAGTGTTGTCTCACAAGTCACAACGACACCTGACGTACAACAGAGCAGTACCCACTTGTCGACCTTTTAAATTTTTTTATTTTTGGTTTCCGGCGTTGCCATAAAACAAACTTCTCCATCTATCTCTGTCACGGGCTGCTCCTTCACAATTGGTATTTTCCCCATTGAGTCATCTTCAATCATCGTTTTTATAATGCCATCATGGCCCATATTAATATTTTTTTCGTGATTTTCTTAATAATACATAAGTTTAGTTTATTCCGAAATGAAATAATATTCATATTGCAGCAATACGTTATACCAAATAAAGAATATTTAAAACTGATTCAAGTTATTAATTACAGCTTGAACCTATATGATATAATGAGTTGAGTTGAATTGCCGTTAAAAGAAAACTAATTTGTGTTATTCAATACGTATATAGTCTTATCTACCATCCGCTTTATAGGTCTAAGCACGGTCCATATAATTACGGTCCTTATAGAAAGACAGGTCGTATACACGTATCAAAGTCATATATATTTTAATTTTTATGTTTTTAGTTATGGTTTGGGAACTTTGGATCATAAGATGGTTCTAACACTTTCCAGTACCCATTTCCAACTCTAAAATAACATTAATTTGCCAATAACAAAATTTATTTATACCTATATCATTTCTGTTTTTTTTTTAGTATTATCGTAGTGTCACTAAATACTTATTTATACTTATTTAACACAATTACTTATACAGTTATACCTATTCTAAAAAAAATATTGTAAATAAAATCAATATATTTAAAATTTACCTAGTAAAGGTAAAGTATAACAGCGTAAACTAAAAATGCACAAAGTTATTATTTATTTAAACTAATACAATACTACATACCCAATCTTTATTTTTTATACAAAATACATATGGAAAAAATCATCACACTTAACCCTATATCTAGCGGTAAATCGATGTTAAAACCAATCTTAAGTTTCAATTAGACCCAAAGTGTTACCCTGGACTAATTTTCTTGAGTATTATTTAAGTACCTACTACTGTTTGTGTTGTCATTTGTTACTATATACTTATTTAGCTGTTTGCTAATAGTTTTAATAATATGTTATTTTTGAAACAACAAGTCCCAGCGGCTATGACCATTAGCTTTTAAGAAAATTAAATTAAATATATATCGACGTGTGTTTACTGGGAGGCAAGTATATGTGAGATAAATTTTTACATTTTAAATATCATACAGTATAGATAGGTACTATCTTAACAACTATTATTGATGATATGTGCGTTTGATTGAGAACTTGAATGTATAGTTTTGTGGTTATTCCGGGTTTCAAATATGCTCTCAAATGATTCCTGCAAATTCCACAGTCCTATATCCATAAAGTCGGCACTCAGTTAGAATGTGTTTGATGGTGATTTGTATACCACTTGTCATACACATAGCTGTTTGCTGCTCGGTCTCTTTAAATTAAGAGGAAACTGTGTGTTAGTTTGGTAAGAACTTTAATGTGTCCGATTCTTAATGTATTTGATTAACTTCAATATGATGATGAATATTCTGCCAAAAATATAGGTAAAATCTTATCCCACAAAGTATTGTTGTATTTTTATATTTTATAATCGTTACAAATTATGTAAACACGTAAAAACAAGTTTATTTGAAATTAAAAAAAAATCGTTGTCAAATAAACCATATTATATAATATTAGGTATGTTATACATTTATAAGACTAATGTGAGTTGTACATTTTATTTAGCGATTTCTCAAGCAATGCAGTATTAAATATAGGTATAAAGTATTAATTAAAAATACTTTATATAGGAACTAATAATAAAAACATAATGTAATTAAAAATAACATTTTTCTCTTACCACTTCGAAAAAAATACCTGTATATATAATATTATACCTTATAAGTTATAAGTATTATATTACATTATTATTTTATGCTATTGATTTTCAAAACATATAATTAGAATGATTGTTTGGAAGAATGCCTATATGTATACGTTTACAAACTATTAAAATGTATTTATTACTTTACAATTTAAATATTGATTGCTGTATAAATAACAAATTATTATTATGGATAAAATATCGGTGTAAATGTTTCACGAGTTAATAGTTATCTTAAAAAATGTAGGTGTACGAAAAAATAATCCTCTAGTAGTAAATTTAATTCAAATGGATTATAGTAACATTTTACCTATCTTCTCTGGTTTTATTTATCCTGCACCATATTACAGAAAAAAGGGATGTAGAGTACCTAGCCAAATGGTAATTTGAAAGTCTTCGTTTTAATATAAAAGTATGTTTTATTTTTATGTAGTATACAAAGTCGTGTGCAAGGTGACAAAAATACACCGGCACAGTAAGACTACAGCCAGGTGAAAAAAGACCAACGAGGTGACAATTACCATTTTTGGCACAATTAAACCACATGTAAATTTATTAACACCGTGGTGGCTGTGGTATAATATCCGGAAATATTGACTCGATTTACATGCGGTTTTTACAATCACATTTTTTTTTTTTATATTTCTAATACATTACCCAGAGGTATTAATGTAATACAGCTAATATAACTAAAGAATATAATTTTATCAATTTAAAATAATATTAGATATTTTATGATTGATCGGACTTCATATTTTGTTGATTAGTAAATATTATTATAGGAAATAATAAGAAATTCAGGGCCTTAATCATAGACGATGCTTAAAAATAAGTATTGTGTATGCTATACTTATGACTCAAATGAGATTCATAAATGAGACTTTGGCTTAAGAAATTAAGGTTGGTCTAGACCTACCTTAAACATTGATTTTAGTCATTATCACATTTTAACTATCAAAATTATCTTAAGCAACACTTATTCTTACAGAATACATATTTAAATACTTAGTGTCATTTGTATTTTAAATAAATATTAGAATAATTTCTTTCAAATGTATTTGAATATAAATACTAATACTTTTTAAAATTATTCAAAATACTTTACATGTCCTTTTTTTAGTGTATTAAAATATTATAACATTTATCACAAATGGAAACTTAAAATTATTAATAAATATTTAAAATTGAAATTAAATAATTAATAAATACATTTTTTTATTGGTTTCAGAATTTAAGGTGTCACCTATTTGTTATATTGTCAAGTTCAATTTCAGCAAGTTAGATATGAATGTTAGGTATGTAATTTGCATATTTAATGAAATCTTAAAAGTTCTTAAAAGCGTTATAAAATATATGATTATAACACAAATTTTTAAAATTTTAATACACGAAACAAAAATATTTTTTATTGATGTACGGCGGTAAAAAGAAAAAAAGTATTTAATATTGTGAAATACAAAGAAAAAGTATTTTGAAAGTGTATAGAATACACTTTTTTAAGTATTTTATTTAAAATACCAAAAACTATTTAAATAGGAACTACTTACCTACAACACGACTGATTAGAAAATATTTACAGTAAAGTAATTATATAAAATTTACAAAATAGGTTTAAGGAATTGATTTTTATCATCGATTTATTTCTAGCTATTGTTTTCGTAGAAATAAAGCATTTCAGAGGTACTGAGGGCTAGGTTACTACCTACTAATGAATTCTCAAACACATGTTACCGTATTATTATTCTGACCGAGAAAAAAAATATCTTACAATAAAATATTTTTTTTGCACGTACGGTTCTTATCAGTATTGTTGGCTGTTGAGTCAGAACTCAAAACATGTTTAACCACTTTGGATATATTCCTCTTCAAATTCATTTTAACATGAATTACTCCATTGTAAAAACAACGTACTTATTTCTATTCAGATGGGCTTTTGATTAAATACCAACTATTCTATGATTTATTTTTAAGGTACAATTAATAGCTAAGTATTTATAATTTATCGTAATAAGACATATCAACCCATATAATGCCTAATAATCATACTTTATTTTTTAATTTGAATTAAGTCGAGTCTTAATTCTTTCAAAATACTTACAAACAATATTTTTTATACTTAAGAATTTTGATGCTTGTTGTTATAATATTCACAAGTAAAATTTAACGAGTTTGAATATTATGACTATCTTATTATAGCTGTAGGTACAATGCATATATTATACTTTTTTCCATCGCTAAGTATTTATATTATTAAACCATTGCTAGATGACGTAGTGATTTATGATATATTTTATACATTAAAACATTCAACATAGGTACTATACCTATTATTTATTTTGCATTTTTTATTTTTTTGACGGTAGTGTGGGGGGTGGGTCATATGTAGCAGGGTGGGTCATAAGTTAGTCGAAAGTCGGGGTGAAAAGTTTGGAGCTGGTCGTATAGAAATAAATTCCATTTATTGACACCGAGATAAAAGTTGTGACTTGCGGATTAACTTGGACAAACTTTCTGTTGTCGTGCGAATGACTAGTCTTTTAATTCATAGGGACCCCAGTGATTCAAAATCTATCAACCATAATTCACTTAAGCGTATGAGAAGTTCAAGTAGAAAATATCAAAGTTATTGTAAAAGTTCACATTTTACTTAAAAGTTTAATACATTTCTTATCAATTATTAACCGTTAAAACTTAAAACCAATCATCTTGTATCTCAATTTGAGATTTTTGCTTATAAAATAATGAGTAGAATGAATAATATTTTATTTACAAACTACTTTAATTTTAGAGTAGCATGCTTTATTATACAACTATTAAATTTGATTAAATTTTGATGAACATTCGTGTTTTCTATAGAGTATTAAAAATTAAAATAATAAAATATATTAAGTGTAAATTATGGATGTCGGTTGAAAATTAAACGACCGTTTTCGAAAGTTTTCAAATTATGTTTCATAATTCTTTATTAGATTATTTAGAACATGCTATTTTATCTCACTACGTAAGAAGTTCAAAGTTACTAGATTACAGAGAAATACGCAAAAATTATGAAAAACAATTTTATCATAATTCAAAACTAAAAACACTTAAAATATTAAATACACTATATGAGTATGATTTATTATACCCTCCAAATGTATGTTTAAATAATAAACATAATATTTGTATTGTTAATTGTTATTATTTTTCTTAGAATTGAAAATTATGTAAATAAATATTAGGTACTAAATTAATTAAAATTAAATCTTATTTATTTACTTGATAATTGTGTTCATCAAATATTTATAATGGCTGCAGTATTTCATTGTTTCTCAAGATCGTATAGACATTTTTTTTTTATTTTTATACTTAAGGCTTGAAAACTTAATACGTCATTCATCGTAGAGAGGTTTTTAGATTTTGAGCGAGGCTATGCATTTATTGATTCCACGCAATGATGTGTGTGTGTGTTTTTTTTGTACGCATACACAATTTCTAGGAGATAACACTTCCATATATTTTCTGATAGAAAAGTGAATCTATACTTAGTAGGTACTTTTATGACGTTGGGAAGTAAAATTAAAAATCTAAAACATTTAAAGTTTAAATTTGCACGAAATTAGGTGTTTAAACGAAATATATACCAAGTTCAATTATTTTGTGGATAATTTGAAAAAATGTGTAACGTCTTTGGAATTTTAAAAAAATTAAGCTAAATCAACCTTCCGTAATACTTATTAATAGTAAAATTAATAATTCTAATAGCAATATAAAAAAACATAATATCATAAGATAGAATATACTTAGGTACCAAGTATACCAAGTAGTAAAGGCTAACTGACAGTCTTCGCTCAAAATCGTTTTTTTGCTTGCAATGATTTATCATTGAGTTCAAATTCCTACATTACAGTGATTAACTCAATGACGAGTTACAATCGACGTCTACTGTACAGCAGAGCGGTTATCTACTTTCCCCCGTTTTTAATCTGAAGTTTAAAATAAAAGTGAAGCGTAATACCTTATTTTTTTTAATTACTCGTACTACCATATGTTATTATACCACGGACTTCTGTGATAGACAGTAGTTTTCCAATAGTATTATTAGATAAAAGACTGAGTATTATGTACATCGCCTTTAGGGTAAAGGTAGCAAGCAAATGGTGTTTGTCACACACCTATACTTATTCGTACAGATTACATTTAAAATTATTAATTTATATTATAATACAAAATATTCGATAGGTTACATATAAATCAACTAAACTATGGAATTTATATTTCCTGCTATTTACATCAACAATAAAGATTCACTCAATTAAATGATTTGCATAATTATTTTACACCTATAGTTATTAAATATTAACTATCTATATCACTTGGATATAATATGCACACATATTTAGCTCGATATAATTAATTTGTGAACATAGTTACGTAGTACATTAATAAGTAATATTGAATTATTGTTTTTTTGGTTAATAATATTATGATTCCATTGTTAAATGATTCGGTATTTACAATTAAACACTCTATTCGAATATTAAATAAAGTTATAAAACTGTATACCGAACATGCTGACAATGCAATTAAATATTAATTAATTGTTTATTCTAGTATTTATGTGCATAAACAATAGGTTTATATAAGTCGGATTCAAATGGAATCAGGTTAATAAGTATACTCAAATTCTTTAAATGTTGCTATTTTTCTAAGTGAAATCGGGGATTTATTATTGTTGGTATTATTATTATTATTATTATAAACAATTAATATAAAATAGATTTTTCATCAGTTTAATTCAAAATATAATCAATAAAAAGTAAACGATTATAATATAATAAATCACGCATCGGAGAATTAATAGTTATGCTACTATATAATATACAGATAATACGTATTGCTTCAACATTAAACCTCATTGTGTTCGTTTTCAAAACGTTCATGTTAAACATTTTATATGAACATTTTCCCATTATTAACTCCCAACCTACAAAATCGTCTTTCAATGCGAGTGAGGTTTATGAATTAAAAGTATCTATATTCTATGTTATCTTTTGATAGATTGGTTTGAAATAATTGTAAATATTATCTGCGCATGTGTAATGTAGGTACCTACTTATAATTTACCTATATTATACCTGTGTCCTGTACAGTATATATTATATTATAAATGTTATCATGGTATACCTATGGTAATTTATATTTTATAGGTACCTACGTGGTACGTGCCAATGTTCAGTGTAGACATACATGTATAGTCGGAAAATGTGTTTTCTTGCCAATTATTCGAATGAATTTTAATTTTATGATACTCTCTACTTACTCTACTATTAAATGGGTTATGATATTATATTGTGTTTTTATACTAATTTATAGTTTTGTATAATCAAGTTATTGTCTTTTAATTTATATATAAAGAAATCTATTAAAATATAATGTACATAAATCGAATTCGATGAAAAAAAAAACATTTCAGCTTGAATTTATTTAACAATAACTATACATGTATACTATACATATACTGTCACTATAACTGCCAAAGTGTACTCAAATAATGATGTAAATCAATATGCATGTAACATTATATTAGATTCTGAGCGGAGCGATAAATTTATTGTATTTACAATGATGTGTGACTTTTGGTAGTAATAATATTCTGATAAAAAAGCGAATCTAGTTGGTAAATTTAGGAGATCAAAATGAAAATTCTCAGTACTTTAAGAAAGCATCGGGAAAAACAAAATAGTAATTTTTACGCATTTTTACCAATTTTGAAAAACTCGATTTTATTATTTTAGTGTAAGTCTAAAGCTAATATCCGTAGACACTTGACATATTTATACCAGCATTTTCCACATATGGAAACATTTTCGTAATATTTTGACACTTTTTAAACTATCTATAGCCTTGAGACTTTTTTCGATTTTTGCAAAAATTTTTAAGTTATTGTCGTTAAAAACTTTTCACTTAGTAAATAAGCTTAAAACTTTAATTTTTAAGAGCTCTCATAAGACTATTTAATAGAAATTCAAAAATATTAAAGTTATATAAGGATGATTATTTATAGGAAGACACAACGTCTCGGCTCAGAATCAATTTTCAAATCAGATATCAAATGGGTATTCAATTTTTAAATATTATCGATATAACTTTTAAAGCTTTTAAACAACTCTGCGCTTTAAAATTTTCTTCGAACTATATAAATTCTAAATATTAAAATATAAAGCTTATACCTATTATAATTGTAGGTAGATACATAGATGGTAGATACTACTCATTAAAGTACTTCTAGATTTTTGTTTAAATCATTTACCATATTTGTGTTGTTGGTTCTATGTATTTAATATATTCATTGAACTATAATACAAGCAGTATTTATCATAGCTTATCGAACATTTCCGTTACGCCTGACCTTTTCGTATCCAGCTCGTGTGTACTTTAATTTTAAAGTCAATTTATCCAGAAACTTGAGGGCAAGTCACCGATTAATGTGGTAATATAGTTTATCGACCGTTAATATTATAATGTATATATATTTACTATAACTATATAAAATGGCGATATGTAAACACCCGATTACGTCTATTAACGTCCGGTTTCAATCTTTGTACTATAAGCATCCTGTCAAACATCAATTCCGAATAAACAACCAATTATCTCGAGGGCTGTTAAGAGGATAAATGAACCAGACATTTTATCGTTAGGGTAGGGACTAGGATTGTATAGCTTCTCTTCGTCCTTTTCTTCCGTAGAAAAACGTTTTAGAAGTAAATCGTGGACGATTATCGAGTAGATTACACGTAAATGGTTGTGCCATTATATCGTCTTGGATCCCATTTAATGTTTTTGGATAAATCTCACACCCCTCTCTCTCTTTCACTCTTTATATCATATATATATATATATTTAACAGAAGAAAAAACATATTTATTGCCTAAGGCCTTTTTTCTTATTTTCACCTAAAAGGGGTCGAAATCGAAATCGTGCGGAACAGTCAAACGCTCCAATCTTTTACGGACTGATCCGAGTGACCCAAATAAAATATACCCATGATCACACTACGGTCTATGATTTGCACATTCATCATTAAATGTATTCAATATTTATACCTAATGATTTAGAAAAATTAAAAATAAATTCACAATCATAATACAAAAAACAAATTGACCATAATGAAGATTTAGTTTTCGACTAAATTTAAATAAATGAATAATTTAAATTGATAGCCAAACCACATTTTCACGCATTTTATATATTTTTATTTTATATACACCATTATTATTTTAATGTCGTTATATACAAACTTTAATCTATTACATCGTATTGATTATCTATTTATATACATACATACATGCGATATGTACTTCGTTTCATAAAAATCTAAAAACTGACAAAAAATAACTGTTAACATTTCCGTTACAAAAAATATAACGTCTGTTTTCTAAATAATGACCTGTTGACATTTATTTAAAAAGTTGGTTTTATATGCAATGTATTTTAATAAATATACCCATACGACCTTATATATATTTTTAATTTAAATAAAAAATATAATAATAATACAATTCATGTAATAATTAACATCATTATCCTGCGACAGATAAGAGGATCGATGGGCGCCCAGTACACTACACATAATATTATAGTATGTACCTACCGCGTTAGGCTTTACTTTTCTTTTTAGTTTTAGTTTTATTTGTGTTGTTACAAACAATCCAGTTAGTTTATAGTTTCAGTGGCATAATACGGTATTTTGTGAACGTTTTGTATAGTTTGACATTTTAACTTTGAAGAGTTAAGATGGCTATTATAAGTAGGTATATGGTATAAACGTCAAACTAAACAAAACATTCACAAAATACCACATGCCACTAAATTAATTTTCAGCATATTTTAATAAACATGCTTAATTTCAATGTTACATAAAAATACAATCGGAATTTAGTAAAAGTAAATTGTTCTTTAATTTTTTTTTTTTTTTTGTATAGAATTTTAAAAAATTAGTTTTTAACTACCTGTGTTGTTTTGTATATTATTAAAACCGTTTATTGATTCGTTTTAACTAGTAATTTAACTATTATCAGATATTTGTATAAGTTATTTATATACAATGTTTAATACAGATACGATATATTTTATGGTTTGTATTGTAATAAATAAACTCTGTTAATTGTTCAATACTATTTTCCAAATAGTTTTGTCAACGAACTTATTCAAATGTAAAATAATTACAATGCACATTAATTAAAATTACTTATAAAATTACTGTACACCACCTTTAAATCGCTTTTTCAATTTAAAGTGTTAACTCAGAAATTGTACAAAGCAAATAATATAAGAGCTTCCTGCAATTTAGTTTTTTCTTGAATTTCGGGCAAAAACAATGAATTGAGGCTGATGTAAATGGGGCGTGCACGTATTTTTTGTTTCACTGTAAAAAGGTCAAAAAAAGTAACAGTTGTTTTATTTTAACCGAACGTTAGCTCTGAAAGGGATGTAAAATTATATAAATCACGTCTCGGGTACTTTGCGTTTAAACCCACGTGTTGGCCAAAACGTATACAGCGACCGGACATTAATTTTAGATGTGATTTTGACGGGATTGAAAGACGAATGACTGGCGAGCCAAACATGTATAATGCATTTCCTTCAGCAACAATTTGTTATATAGTGCGAGTACAATCTGAGAAATATAAAATATATATAATATTTTATACGGTTAAAAATGATCATTCTCGAGTAGGTACTGCTGATGTGGTTGTAATGTTGTATATATTATGTTCCAGTCGAATACAAGGTATATCAGACATCAGTATCTGATATTATACCTTTCGAAAATTTAGCAAGGGATTTGCAGATTGTTAGGGGGTGGTTTAAGACAATAATACAAAACGACTGACACAAAAACAACTGTATTACATGTTATTATAATTTGTACTTTATCATGTCACGCGCAAATTTATGTCAGTATTATTCATAAACGCAAAGATTTTATCAATTTCAATTTTCGATTTAATTGAAATTTGTAGGTGTATATGATAATGTATTTGGCATTGGTAACATTACAAGTCAGTAATATATATTTTTAAAAACTATTAATATTAATAATAATTATTAATACCTATCTATTTAATATTATTAATATAAATAAATTATATAATATTCTTAAAAGTAACCTGACACACCGTCTCCGCAAATTTAATAGTTTTTCATATGTTATGATTTATCGTTGTCCATTTAATTAAATTTTGACACATCCATTACAGTGACCTACACTCGAAATCTAATGTACAGAAAAGCGACTTTGTCGTCCACCAGTTTTTTAATTTTACATTATATTTATAGCGATTATTATACATTAGTATACATGATTTTGTAATTAGTTATGGTATATTGTTATCGAAATAACTTCATAACATCGGCCCATCCAATACAAATCATAAATACAAAGCAAGAAGTTAAATATTAATTTTTGTTTACCAACTGTATTGATTATTTAAAACTCTAGCTTCCGCTGAATTGCCGTTTTCTTGTGAATATTATTCAAATTCTATACGAAGACTGAAATATTATTCAATTGTAATAAAATTCAAATCACTCGTATATATTTATGTTATAAATAATTATATCCTTTTTCTAAGTGAAGTTTAAAATTATTCTTCTTCACTGACGTTACAGAAAAAGTGGTCAAGTTTTTTAAATCGTGCTGAATGAGGTGTAGGTATTTTGATTGATGTTTACAATACAGCCATACAATTTAAAATGAACACTGTAAACGAAAAAAACCCATTTATTCATTCGTATTACACTGTTTGTTGTACAATTGTCGTTGAGTAAATACCGCGTGTTTCTATAAAATATCAGAGGATTTAGAAAATAAACCTCTATATATATAGTTGGAGTTTTCCGAGTTGTGGCATGTATAAAACAGGCAACCACATATAAAAAAGGAAAAAGAGGAAAATGTATAGGCCTTTAACTTTTAAGTAGTAGAATTCGGCGATTGGTCCACTAAAGTCAATAAACAAATAGGATTTTTTATATGGATAAACACTAGAATAATCAAACAAAAATATTTTCAGTGCATACGACATATATAGGTAAAGGCCGTGATGATGACGATGAATAAGTGAAAATAAATCAACATTTGTTTAAATTTTTTTAAATTTGTAAGTAAACGCTAAAGTTTACTTCGTCCAAAGATTTATTAGATTTTAGCTTCGCATATTGAAGGGATATTTTTCTTGGAAATATTACAACTTCACAGACTGTGAGAATGAAATTAATATCAGCATTCCACCAAAAACAATAAAATCTAATTTTGGATACAAGGATGGCGGAGACGTGCTAAGAAATATTCAAGTGATAGAGTTGGGGGGGGGGGGGTTAATAATTAATTAAATATTCTGTTGTATGCTTGGGAGTGGCGTCATCATTTCAGTTTTTATAGGGAAAAGCAAAAGTTTTGACCTACCTGCCCATTTAACTTAAAAACTGATCGCTTACTTAGTTAAGTTCTTCCCACTTACATTTCATTTTCAGATTTTTTGGGGTCAGGGTTGACTAAAAAACAACATGGGTGGCTAAATAAATAGTATATTGTATAGCATTCAAAATTATTTATTATTTTATTATATTTGTTAATGAAGTACAAAGTACATTTTGTGGTTCAAAATTGATTTAATATTTTATTCCGTACAAATTTAAAAAAAAATCTAGTCTTCATAATTTGTCTATAACTTATATGAATTCATTGCATTGTAAATTGTATTTATCGGTATCAGTTACCAATCCATGGTGGATGTAACATTCAATCTTGAGCACGGCCCTGAAAGACGGAGATAGAGACAAGGATAGGTACACTAAATTCGTTTCGCTGATCTAGACGCTTCTATATAAATATTAATGTGTTAAATTAAGAGAGAAATATATTACTAATTAATTTTTCGATTGGTAATACGGTGAGTTTTAACAATTAATTTTTTTTTAAATAACCAAAATCGTTTTAGGATAAATTGTTATCACATACGTTTCAATGTCAATATGACAATAAAAAATTTCGTTAAAATGTATGTAATACATGTACAAATATTTGGTAAAAGTTTATAGTATTTACGGTTGTTAATTTTTGAATTACAAAAAAATAATCAAATCGATTTGGTTGAAAAACTGATATTCCATAATATTACTCCCATTTTTCATTAATTTTCAAATTTTTCTCTATGATGTCGATAAGTATTGGAAGCATTTTTATTTTTGACCGACTCAAAGTACCAACTATATGACTATATAGATCCAATCTTATAACAGAAACCATCGTCAAAGTTAAAGATTGAAGAATATTTTTCTGCTACAAAAACTGAATGCTCATCGTTGGTAAATCATTCGATGAACAAATAGTTTGTTATATTTCTTCATAAATATTTAAACTATATTTTTATTTAAATCAAAAATGTTACGTATAAAAATATCATAGACGTAATTTTACGAAGGTTAAAATTTAAATAAAAAATGTCCATGTTTATAGAATAATATCTACAATATAAATATTATAGATAATATGGTTGTTTTTAAATATTAATAGAGGGTAAATTTAAGTCAACTCTATATTCGAAGCTAAAGTACATATTTTATACAATTTCATTACATCGATTTAATAAATAAATAAAAAACATTACAATAAAATACAAATTTACATTTTTATTTAAATTTTTTTCACTTATTTACACTTACATTGTTAAAAAATTTCTTAAAGACAACGGCTGCATTTAGATTTATGAATACAAACGTTTATTATTGTTCCTCAAACATAATATTTACTTATTTTTTCGTAATTTCCATAAATCAACTAGATTTAGTTGTTATTATTACATTAAATATCTTGTCCTGAGGGCAAATATGTAAAAATAAAGAATAGATTTAACTAAAAATCGAGCTGTATGTAAAATTTAAGATGCAGGTGCCTTGACTATAGTCTATATAACTGCATTTAAATTGTAACTTTATTAACCATATACTTTTTTTGGGAACAGTGATGTTTGTTTAGACTTAAAAATAATAAAAACAAAAGTTATCAATACTTTCAGGTGATAAATAATAACACATTATTTGCTTACACCGAATGTTAAGAAAAATCGTTTCTTTTTTAGCCATATTGTATATGCTAAGGGTGTACAAAAGGTTTAATTTTAAATCAATTTTTAAAACACTATATCTAACGATAAAGATTACATTGTTAGTGTGCGTGGTATTATCATGCCAACGACGAAACACTTGCAAGTTGCGACAACACTAAAGATATATTATGCCATAACAGCTTCCGACTTGATCAAATTTATTAAGACTCCCGTTTCCCACAAGTGTATGTTGGACTGTAAAAACAAACAACCCATAAAATATTTCTGTTTTGAAATTACTATATTTTACTATACAAATATTTTCATAATGTCAAATATATAGGCTCATAAAATTATTTTTGAGATTTGCATAAAATTGGATAATAAAAACATTGATGATTTATTTAATAATAATCCTGGCTAGATATTCAGTAAATAATATAGGTATAAACAAAGGTGGGCATTAACTAATTAATTAATTTTCTAATCCACCTATGAACTTAACTAGTTTATCTGGCAGATAAAATAACTTAAAATTCTTTGGTTAATTTAAAAACAACCCATCAAGATAAACATTTTTCGAATTTTTTTTCTAAAGGGTTTTAAACGTAAATATTAATAGTAAAAAAAAAAAAATAATCCAATACTATAACAATACAAACAATTATGTTATTTTTCTTGATAAAATAATTTTGTAAAGAGATATATTTTAGTAAATTAGATAGGCATAATATTATATGACCTTAAATGCTATTTAATAAAAAAAATTAATATTTTTAACTTATTAATTGGGATATGTTGGTATAGCTTAAATATTTAATAATCATGTAAAGTTAAATAGGTACACACAGTTTACATTACGTTTGAAAAGTCAATGCAAATTTTTATTATAGTTTAGAAAATTAGAAAGAACGCAGTCACTCTTTAGGTAATCCAAAGACTAATTTAAAAAAGTAGTTTAACTTTTTTCAAACTGAATTAAGTAAATATTATTTTCCGTATTAACTTTTAACTCTTTGAGTTAAACTTATGATTAGTTAACTGTTAACTTTTAACTCATAGATCTTATGTCCTAACTTTTAAGTTAACTTGAGTTAATTATTTTCATTAACTTGCCCACTTTTGAGTACCTATAAATAGTTATTATACGCACACATTTAGTCATGACATTAAATGTAATTTTTCGGTTATAAATATTTATGGTTGATTCATCTAACATTCTCTCCCCACCCTTTTTATCCCTAAATAATATGTATTTATTCAATTCTCGATTTTTGAATTTTGAAGTATACCTAGTTAACGAATAAGGACAATATTTTCAAATACTGAGATTTTTTATACCATTTAAGGCGTAAAATACTGTGTTACAAACTTAACATGAGAACCACCCCTTTTTTACCGTGAATTGTTAAGCTGAAGATTTTTTTTGAAAAAGTTGATGCACCTGTCTGAATTTAAATTCGAACGAGCAGCTTGTACTAAGTCCTTAAAATGGTTTTCATAAAATGTAAAATGGATATAAATATATTTTAATCAAGTTTTTATTATATTTACACAAATTGTAAAATGTTTATTGATCAATATTCATTAATATCGTTTTAAAATAGCGATACCCAAAATGCTATTATTTACATAAACCTACTATATAATAAATAATGACACAAAGTTAAATAACTGAAAAACTACTCGTTCAAATTTTAATATAGATACATTAATATTTTTAAAAAAAAGTCACTGACTTAACAATTTACATTAAAAAATAGCGGCGTTTGTTCAAAAAGAATAGAAGTTCGCACCTATCGCTACAGGACACTTTTTAAATGGTATAATAAATCTATGTAAATATGTAATTAAAAATATGTTCTATAAGTTGACTCAAAAACTCTAAGAATCGGGATGTGAGTAAATGCATAATTAACAGAAAAATGAGCGTAGCATGCTTGGTGAATCACCATACATATGAAACGAATTATTATGTATAGTTTTTTCCTTCGAATAATTGCATTCTTCTCAAGAATAATTTATGGATTCGTATTTATGTATGCTATACCAAGAAATGTATTGCACATCCTTCCAACGTGGTTTTAAAAATATAAAATAATATATGCCTTTTGCAAAACCCCCCTAGGATTAACATGCTACATTCTATAAATGAATTATTGAAATATTATAGCTATTATATATTTTCTCAACCGATAACTTAGCCAAAATCATTTTATATTTAATGCTTATATTAAACTTTTATACATTATTCTACCGTCGTAAAATATACATTTTTATTGATTACGATGGTATACAGAAAATTGTTTTGACATTTTTGTTTAATTTCTGATTTATTGAATTTATTTTAAATTATTATGCCTGCATAATGTGAAGTACATAATATTTTATTTTTGTAGATAAATCGTTTGTCATTTCAGACTACATTTGATTAAATATTTCTGAATAAATAATTCAAGACCTTTAAAATACTATCCTAGTCATTAATGTTTTTTCTATTGACATTTTGTTTTTTTTTTGTTGTTGCCATCGGAACAAATAAATTAAAAAGTATAATGATGACCATTAATCAAACATTGATTTAATAGGAATTTATTATTCCTAAAAGTTTTAATTTCAGATTAATTTTGTCAATCATTTAAAAAAAAAATAGGGGCATTCGATACTATGTTTGTTAATATATTTTTTTATATGCATTCTAAGTTATGTCGTTGCTCTCCATCATAATAGGTATCTAACAAAAAAGCAGTAAATCAACTGTAAAGTGTAATCATAATTAGAGATATTTTGTTTCTACTGAACATTACAACAACATTATAGGTACTACTTATATGTTGGGAAAAAAAATATTAGACAGACTGTATGCCAAATATATAATATGTGTAATAAAGAACGAAGTATATATAATGTGCTGCGACATTTGTCCCAGGCGTAGAAGAACACGCGAAACAATAATCACGTCTATAAGAGTCACACCATTTAAGTGTTGCCTTGAAATAACATTGCAAAAGCGATTTTCGACCTCGAACGCGGATAAATGTGAAAAGTTTAACATGGTGGTGGCCGCCGTCTATAGTATAATAGTATAAGTAAGTCGAAGAGGATTTTTGTTGTTCTGTAAAAACTTTGTTATAGCTTTTCCGCGGCCGTTATTATGGCATGCGAATAAAAACAGAAGCCCGGCGGGTGTATTTAATGAAAATTCCAAAGATATAATACAATTTAATAACGGCTTCAAGCCAATCGGACCACATGTTTTGCGCACTCGGGTTCGGTTAGTTACTATTTTCCTATGGTGTGTCCAGAAACCATCACTTGGTGGCTATGGTGGCGGCGCTGGTGGTGGCGACTGGTGGTGGAGGTGGCGGTGTAGGTGGAAGAACATAAGAGGGGGTCACGAGTTTAATAAGAAGCTTAAGGGCAGATATCCGTACCTCTTCTCGCCTCCACATAACTTCCCACTCATGGCCCGTTTCGCATCCATTGGTCTATTGTGCCTCTAAATTGAGACGTATATACTTCATCCCCCTCTTTGCTTTGTCTCTCTTTTTCGGAGATGAACCGACAGTTTTGGAATTTCTATAGATATACACAATTATTTACGAAAGCAATATACCCGATTTCGAGTTATTGTCTTTATGCCGTCTGTACAAAGTATTCATTCCACATACAATATAATAATATTATATAAACATGTCATACACAAGTCCCTTTATATAATAATGATTATTCGATCATCCTCTTTTTTATATAACCATGGAAATTACCAAATGTAGGTAATATAGGTCCTTAAAAAATAATATTTATCATTATAATGAATAAAAATATATAATTAAAGCAAGTTTGTCGACGGGTTTCGTTATTCAACCGAGTTTTATCACAAGTTTATCATCAAGTATATTTAATACTTTGTATAGATTATATAATAACTAATAAGTATATATTATGGGTAGGTACTAGTGACCCAAATCTAAGGAACAAGCAAAACAAACCACAGTGGTTTTTACTTTTGAGAGCATCATTATAAATGTTCATAATTATACAGTACAGTAACTTACGTCATTAATTATTATAGGTACTTATACGATTCTTAAATTCCTTTTATATTTATTTATTTTTACTCGTGATCACATAATACCTATTATGTTTATTTAAATCTTTAGCTTAAAATCAGCGGTTCCCAACCGCGAGGGAATTCCCCCACCCTCCAGGGGGCAATTTAGACTCTGCTCAAGGGGGAATATAGTGATGATGGAATTATGAAAGTAGTTATGTTATTTTACAAAAATAGTCTCAAATTTCTCATTAAATTTACTTATATTATTTATATTTTATATTAATATTTTTGTTTTTATATTCAATCATTTTTTTTTATACTTAATATTATTACTTTGTAAGTTGATTTATAATACATTTTTAAAACGAAGAAAATAATAAAAGTAAACAGTTGTATGTTGTAATATATATAGTTATTTTGTATGATTTATTTGAACCGCTACAAAAAAAAAAAATTCACCTCAACTCTAATTTAAGAGGGGGGGGGAATGAGATTTTAGTAAATTTACAATGGGGGAGTAGAATGAAAAAGGTTGTGAACCACTGCTTTAAATGGTAATGTATGGTAATTGGTTATAATTCAATTTTGGTAGCAATACATTTCAAAAATAAATAAATAATTATACATTACTATATTTTTACTCATATGTAGGTACATCCTAATTCAATAACTTAATTTTTAATTAATACATATATTACTATACATAATTATTATATTATGCCAAATTTATAAAATTGAATATTTCATGAAATGAGCAATGTTGTGGCCAAATACTTATAATCGGTTATTAATTGGCTACCTGCAAATTCACGGAATCAGTCATTTCACGAATTGGGGGTCATAAATAATCAATATTATATCATTGATACACGGTCAATATTTGTAATTTACCTAAATATGATTATAAATCTTAACCCTATTTACAATTAATAATTAATATCACTATACCTAATTCAAAACTTGTATACATTATATATAGGTTCGAGATACACTTCATAATAGGTATGTATCATATTAATTATATTGATTTATCATTATTACGTGTACTATCAAAAAAAAAAACACAAGTGCAATGCAATGGTTAAGATTAGCTGGGTTTGATATAAACTTTGGCTCCCTCTCAAAGCTACACCAGTAGACCCCACAAGAAAACTGAAAAAAATCGTGGACATAAATTATTTTCATTAGATAGTCTATATTTAGTCTATTTGGTCAGACCAATGTACATAATATATTAATACAATATACGCAGAGGTGTCTTGTGTAAATAATAATATCTTATATGTTACCAATTTAGGTAAGTACCTACACTTAAATAAAACATTATTATGCATCATTTTTTTTTTAATAATGTAGTAGGTAATAAGAAAAACAAGAATTTTAAAATATTTATAGGTAGTATTATAGCTGCTGGTAGAATAATATGCAACTGAAAATAATAGAAATATACGATTTAAATTTATATTTGTTGTGCTATAGTTTATTTAAATTAATCGTAGACGTGACGTAAGGTAGCCATTTCCCTGTAGTAAGTTGCATTAAAGGAAGAGAGGCGCAAGCGCTTATTAAACCTCAGTTTTCCTTTAGCGCCGTTGGTGGTAGCACATTGTCGGAAAACGCATTTTGTCTTGGGAAATGTATATATAGTGCGTATAAATTAAACCGAACATTAATAATTAAGTTTATGTAACATGCATTTTAATTTATTAGTTTGACTAAACAATAGTTTTAAACCCATTTTAGTTTTTAACCACCAACCATAACCATTGCGGTATACATACACACACACACACACACACACACACACACTCAATATTGCTATTTAGATGTACGCGTATACATCAAATGGTGATTAATAGTAGATAAGGCATTTGTGTGCAGTCGGTTATATTTACAAAAATTCAAGCACACAATTTCAGCACTTAAATCAATTGGGTAAGAGTTTTATTGGGAAATTCGTTTATTTCTCCATACCTACCTAGGTAGATGTGTGCGCCTGGTAAACGACGGTCACAATAATCCATGATCGCAGTTCGATGTAATTGAAAAAGTCGTAAACAAACAGTACCTAAGTATACACTACAGTGAATATTGCTGGACGTCTTAGATGGGTGGGTACCTCTAAATAAACATATCGTCTTTCTGACCAAATTGTCTGAATGTAATATATTTTAAAATAACTGAGTTCATCTATATGTATATCTGTTTGCATAAAATATCATTTTTGTCTCCGGTCCCATTTCAGTTTTAAAAATTACACGACCCAAAATGTACTTTCTCGTGGTGAAGCCAAATGAGGGCTTATGAATTTTTTGGCGAAAACTGCAACCTATATATGGATGCAGGTAGTATAAAATAATAATATATGATGTTAGAGAGAAAGCCAGCACTTTTCTTTGAACACAGTCTGCAAAAGGAAAAAAAACTCGTTGACGGCGCGCGTATCGGTGTATAGACGATATATAAAGAATCAATCTTTCCCCTTGATATCCATCGTTTTATAAATATATATATAAATAATATATTGTGTATAGTAATAAGATCGAATTTGATTTTATTATGCCAACAACATTTGGAAAACGCGGTTTCAGTCCCGTCTATTGTACAGCGTTGTTTTTTTTTTTTTTTATTATTTTTTTTTAACAAGGACGTATTTTTTTTATGTCCCATATTCTCTCATTCCATTACCTTTTCTATTTTTTAAGACTCTCTCTCTCTCTCTCTCTCTCTCTCTCTCTCTCTTTATATATATATATATATATATATATATATATACACACATTTCCGGGTGAGCAAAATCGAACTTTTCTACTTCTCCTTCCATACCGACGTTTGTTTGCCCATAGGAAGTTTATTTTATGTACTTGTGACTTTATCACATAAACAACATCGAGTTGTTTCCTGCTGAGGGGTGGATACTGGGATACTCCTCCGCAGACGAAATGCATTTGGCCCTCACTTTTTTTATTATTATTATCAATATACCATCGTACAGACATAACGACATTTCCCCGACCAATGATATTTCTTAAATTTTTTTATCCATTCAAAATTTATATCGTATTTTATGTTACTCGCGTGCACAGAAACTCAACGAATTTCACTTATCACGACACCCCTCCATATTATATTGACTGTCATCCGAATTGGGTACAAACGATGCAGTTAGGGACCTCTAACGGTGCTCATCGCTGTAATGTGATCCATTCCAATTGAATACCAATGTCTTATCGCTTTGCTATAAAAATACAAATCATTTCGACTTTCAGACATTTATTGGTTATCGTTTGATATAAATTACAATTTTTAATTTATTGTTAATAACAAATTATTTTGTATACGACTTCTAACAAGATAGGTACCTATATAAATATTTTAATTTAATTGATCAGTTTCTGTTAACATAAATATATATTATGTGTTATATTTTAAGTATAATTTAAGTTTACTTAACTACTTTATTAAATATTAAATACTATAAAATTAAAATGTATTAATAATCATATAAGGCACAAATTCATTAAATCTTTATGAATAGGAAACAATAGCTTACAGTTATTTTTGTTTAGAACAAAACTAAAATTTCATAAACTTAAATTAGATATGTAGGTACCTGTATAATAATATACAATCGTTTCATTTTTCATACCATTGTTCACTGCACACTGCAGTATAATACATATATACATTTTACAGAAGTATTTCTACTTATACAAATATATTTTCACATGTTTATTAAATTCTTTTAAATATTTATTTCTATATATGAAATTCATGCAACAATAGCTATATATGACTAGGATGTGTTATTAACTTTTAATTTATTTTATAAATTATTAAAATGCACGAAAACAACAATTTCTAGTTGTATTAATATATAAAACTCGTTTAAAACGTCTGCAGCAAATTTTCGTTTAAATTGCATTTTATGTCGACTTGGCTTTGAATCGGTATCCCGATTAGAGTGGTTAAAGTTGAATAATTCAACATAACAAAGAGCAGTATATAAAGATTAACTAAAATATTAAAAAGGGTATGGTAGGTGCTCGAACTCAGAAGAAATTTATTAAATAATTGTATTGTTTTGTTTTAATTCGAGTTAATACCATTACCACTATAAGTGCAGGGTGGTGTTTAGTTTTAATAACGCCATCACCACTGAATTATTAAACCTTAATTACAAAAGTTCCTAAAATGTATTTATTCGAATGATATGTGTTCGTAGGTACCCAATCCAAATTAAATGGCAATAAAACGCGTTATATACACCACTGTAATTCTCACATTTTCACAATTATTATTAATATTAATATCGTATATTTTTACCGTATGAAAATCAAAACCAACCGCAGCGCGTGCATCTCTTGCACCCTGCAGTTTTATCATAATGCCCCATTACTCATTGTGTATTCGTGACGGGTGGTTATGATGACGTGTCGCGGACGACTGTTGTCTATAATTGAGAACAAACCAAATTGGCACTCTTTTATTTATCGCAGACCGCTGTCCCTTCCAACTTTCTCTAAACAACCGAACTCCGCCTGCAGTAAGCTTTCGAATTAACCTTGACGTGAATCCCATGGGAAATTCCCAGTTCCGGTTGTCGAGTATTTGCATTTAAATTATCCTTTTCATCCGACATCATTGCCATTCACCGAACATTTTAAATGCGCGTGCATTTATCGATGCATTTTTACACGGGACTTTGTTGTTCGAAATGGGTCAAATTGTTTATTTAATGCTGGTACGTGACTTGGCGTACACGACGACAAAAGTTGTATAATTAGTTTTTGTTCATTTATTATTATGTATGTATTGTATAGGGTGGTCACTGGTATAATATTAGGTATATAGCTGATTAAAATAAGTTTCGAATGCGCTGTTCGGTGGATTCGTGTTATTTAACTATACGAGATGATTGTATAATTGTATATGTGTAGGTATATAATAACTAGTAACAGTGTATACAGATATAGGTATAGGTGTATACGTACTTAATATAATATCTATAAAAACAATCGTTTTAAGTTACATGAGATCCGACCAAATAACGTACTATATACTTCTGCGTATATTACACACACGAATTATTTGAACATATAAATCAGGGTAAATAGGTATGGTAAAATTATTAAACCTATATTTTATAAACAAATATGTATTTTATACCTGTGTTATTAACCGGTGTTTTGTTTTACAATCATATTATTATAATGTGTATAAAATACCAATGCACAATGTATTGGGTCAAGATTATTACTTCAAAATGAATACAAATAGTTAAATCGGATATGTTTAAATTTTATAAATTAAATAACGATCCGCATATTTTCTCAGCACGATAGGTAAATAGGTAAATTAATAATGTATATATTATAGTAAGTTATAATCGTATTGTAATTTTTTAATTCTTAACGCTTAAACACACTATGTCATTTTTATAATTTGTATTCATTGTCTTTTATCTCAACCGATTTCCATAGACATTTTACTTATATGTCTATGATTACTATTAATACTACGTATTATTATTGTTATTATCATTATCAATGCTATTCTTCTTGTCATACATTATCATAATAATTGTAATATTATTGTTTATTGTAACAGGGCCTTGCCCGTTTAATACTTAATAAATAAATAAATAAATAAATAATGTGATATAGGTACATCAAAAATACTAACTAAATTAAATAATTACGGGTGTTACTAAAATCGTTATATAGATATTATTGGACTGATAATATTAGTAATAATAATAATAATAATAATAATATAGAAAAATATACAAATGTAACTCATTCAAATTTAGAGAAAAATGATTAGTACCTAGATAGTAATGAACCGTTTGATTATAAAATTGTATCTACTAAAATGTACATAATTCACAAGTATTGTGTAGAGTTAATACAGCAAAGTTATACATTACAATAATATAGTGTTTTTGATTTTAATGTTTTGGATGAAATTCGGTAAAGCAGTGCAGGCAGTTAGAATAAAATGTGATATTTTAAAATCTGTAATCGTTCATTACTCACAAAATTAAAAACGATATCATATAATATAATATAGAAGACACTATATATCAAGTACTCAACATATTTCATTAATTGTTGACATGGTTTTATAAGTCTTTGAACACAAGAAATTGTCTTAATCTCGACCATCATTAACACACATCATGGGTAATTAATTTTTAATTTCATTCATATAAACATAAATTTATTACAATAAAATCGATTTCTACAGATTCTTATTGCTCTAGTAAGAATCTAGAATAATCTCAACATGACATCAGTTTAACGGGGAAAAAAAACTTTTAATTGGATTACTAATTGAAAATTACAGTTTCTGGTGGATTTGTTTGATAAAAAAACTTTAATTCCCATATACTTTACTATCTAGAGAAAATAAAAAAGTAAATATTTTTAATGGCATAGTACAAAGAAAAAGTGAGTGTTGTCAAGAACAAAATCTGTCCCTTATCTATTTGTATAACTTTGTACAAACACTACAAACATTATTTTCTCTTTGACTGTCAAAGCAAATATAATTGTATATGATTTGATGTTATAGATGTGATATAATATTGTTTGTTGATCATTATATTCTTGGTAAGAGCTTTTAATTAATTATTCTTATAATAAAATTGATTAAAATAACTGTTACACATTTTATATTGGTGATCGTTTTAAGTAATTGGTAATTTATAATACTTGATTACACATAGATAATGAAAACTTTCAGATTATTAATATTATTAATTATAATTATAAATGATCATCCGATGGTTTCATAAACACTTGGAATGATTTAAACTAGTGTCAATCAAAAGTCAATGAATAATTAGCAAGTAACAACAAATGGATGGAAATCCCATCATTATTGCGGTAAAATATTTTTGATTTAACGAATAGTGTATTGAGTATAGAGTTTAGATAATTGTAAATTTGTAACGCATTGATAAAAATATAATATATAAATCATTTATTATAATTTAAATAATTGAATGCCTAAATCAAATCATAAAATAGTTGTTAATACTGAACTAGTGTTATGTTATAGTAACTATAAAAAAAACACACCACCAGATGTATATTTAAAAATATCCTAAAAAGTATACTTGAATCTCATAGCAAATTTCAGAAAATTTATATGGATACCTCTAAAAGAGATGAAATATCTGTAATAAATATAAAATTACAAACACCGTATAAACGCCCAATAACGTATACTCAATTGAAGCAATCGCTGATTTATTTGCAATTAAAAATATAAACAAAAAATAAAATAAAAATGCACAATTTAATGTGAATCACTCTGTACAATAATGAGTGTAAAAAATAAATTCAATCCCAGCGACAAAATATTAGACTATTGAAGCAAAATAAAATCTTGTTGATTTAATACTTAAAATCTATTTTTATTGTATAAAACATCTATATAAGTATGTTGTATTATTGAATATCGTACAATTTAAATACTATATTATAATATGTTAATATCCTTAATACTTTCGTTTTTAAACGGCATACATACATATTTAGGCTATAATAAAATAGGTACCAACTGCCAATGTCGCAGTCATCGAATCGGAGTTTTTTTTATTAATTACGATCAATGAAAAACAAAAAAAGTTTTATTTTAATGTGATTTACAAGTTTTGTGTGCAAAAAACGTATGGGAAAATTGAAACTTAATTGATTCAATTATAAATTTATTTTATTTTATTTATTCCTAGGGGGGCTTTCTGAAATTTTATGGTGATGGCAAGTATATCGTTTTGCGGCGGACGTCATAAAAATATTTATCAAAAATGCGTGAAATAGACTTGATTCTTAGTTTAGTCGACGTTCATAAATACGCTGAGTTACAACTTAAAAAGTTACCAAATAATATTAAATTTTACTCTAAAAATTTAAAGCTAGGTAATATAAAAATAAACAGTAACTCAACTCAATTGAAAACAAGTTAATTCGATTTATAATTGTCACTCCGGGCACACATTAAATCATTACTACTTAGTGATTGTGAAACTTTCGATTTTTTTAATAACTTACCATTTTATATAATATTAACACAACCTACTATTCCTTTTTATTGCACACTGGCAATTATAAATTTGCTGAATTATTGAACCAAGTATAGTTTGTTTTATTTTGTTTGAAATCTTTGTCTATTGTTATATGCAGCGTGATTAAATAAATACATATTATACTAACTTGTAATTTTAACCACAATTATAGATAGGTTTACTATCCAAGAGACAGAAAATATTAAAACTTATAAACACCAACCCACAATATTAAGTATCTAGGTACCTTAATTCCTAGTTAAATTAAATTACTAACATTTATTTAAACTATCATTTAAATTGTTTAATAAAACTAATATTGTTTGATTTAGAGTGTTTTATAAATTTATAACGGTTATTAATATTGAATCAACAAAATATAATTATTCATATTGATGATACATCATTTCAAGTAAAAAAAAGGGCGGGTAAGTGTATGTCGCTCTGCTGTACAGTAGGTTACAAGTGAGTCACTGTAATGGATTGTGTTAGATTTTTATCCAATGATATAATATCATTGAATAAGAAAAACGATTCTGAGCGAAGACGGTCAGTCAGTCTATAATATCTTACTAAGTCTAAATGTATTTGATGATATTATTGTGAATAAACTAATTAATTTTAGTATTATAGGCATTAGTATTTACTATAGTTGGTTAAATTCATTTTTCTCAAAAAATTATATTTTAAAATGCCATTGCGTGTATATAAAATATAACAATATATTCTAAAAGTTTCATATACCAACAAATAATATTTTTAAATTATATCAAAATAACTAAAATCATTATTCTTGGTTTAAATATGAAATTTTGTCTAAATTTGAAATTAAAATGTCTGTAAAAATAAATGTGTAGATATATTTTTTAGATTTTTTGGTTACAGTATGATTTATTTATGAGAATTTTTGTTTTAAATTTTCAACACTTAGTTATAAAAACTGAACATTTTATAATTTTTAATTACAATTATTTATAATTTTCGAGATTTCGATAAATTTTGTCAAAATTCGAACTTTAAATGCTTATAAAAAAAAATCGTGCCTATGTATTTTTAAAATTTTTCAACTGATGTTGTAACAATATGTAAGAAAGCTTGTATTAAATTTTCAGACTTTTGGCCCAACAAATAAAAATTTATTGGTATTTATATAAAAAAAAACTAAAAAAATTGTATATTTGAATGATCCGTAAAAAGCTCAATAACAGTCAAAACATATTCAAAATTAGATAGTGTATAGAAAATACTTATATAAACATTCAGTGAAATTTTCATGCATCTACAGTTATTTGTTTTTGAATTGCAACAAAATAAGAAAATCGCTACATGAGAAATCGAGTGAATATCCTATGTTGTAAAATTATGAACTTAAAACACTCATAAAAAATTATTTTTAATTGCTTTTAGATATTTTATTTTTGATAAAAGTAGAAAAACTTACGTTAAATCTTGTGTTAAAATTTAAACCTTAGATTTAAAAAGAAAAATTTTTATGAATTTCTAACTCCAATAATTTGCAAATTTTCGTCATTTTTACGTAATTTGTCAAAATTTCAACTTTAAATGCTAATAAAAAAAATGTTGACTAGATTTTTAATATTTTTATTAAAATTTAAAACCTTAGATTTAAAAGAAAAATTTTTATGAATTTCTAACTCCAAATAATTTGCAAATTTTCGTCATTTTTACGTAATTTGTCAAAATTTCAACTTTAAATGCTTAAAAAAAAAAATTGTGACTACAGATTTTTAATATTTTTCATGTGCCTTTGAAACAATATATTAGAGCATTCTATTAAATTTTCAAGAATTTTTAACGAATAAATAAAATGTTATTGATTTTTTTAAAAAAAAAAACCAAAAAGATTGGAAATTTAAAATGTCTGTAAACAGCTCAAAATAAGTCAAAATATTTTGAAAACGGTATGGTATAGAAACTGCTTATATAAACATTCAGTAAAAATTTCATGTATTTACCGTCATTTTTTTAGACTTACGCCAAAAACCAAAATCGATTTTATCGAAAATCAATGTTGCGTAAAAATTCCCGTTTTTTCCTTAATTTTCCATTTGTTTTTCACGGTACTTTTGAAAACTACTGGAAAATGTTTACTTTTGACCCCCAAAGTACCAACTAGATTCACTTTCCTATCAGAAAAGGTACTATTGAAGAAAATCTAAGCACTTTTACTGTCCCAAAACGTGATGACAGACACAAAAAAAATAAAAAATTAAAAAAATTAAAAAATTAAAAAAAAAAATATAAAAAAAAACACACATCATTGTAAAACCAATACATTCATCGCTCCGCTCAGAATCTAAAAATTAAAGAAAACAACTATAGACAAATTAAGTTTTCAACGAATGCTTGTATTATTCATTTTTATACACCAGAACATTTTCAAAACATTTTTACAATTGTTTAGGTATTTATAGGCATAGGTAAGAAAACTTTAATTTTTATAAGTTTTTTATTTTTTAATTATCGTCGATAAAACATTTTTCATTCGGTCAAAAAACTTCATTCGTTTTCTAAAAAGCTATATTTGCATGATACAGTTATCAGGATATTTTGACTCTTTTTGGGCTATTTTAAAATAATTAAAATTATTTTTTGTTTTTTGCTATTAATGTTGATAAAAATTTCAGGACAATAAACTTGAAATTGTAATACAAGGTTCCTTGCGATGTTACAATACCATTTTAAAAATATTAAAAACATATACGCATGGTTAAGTTTTATAAGAATTTAAAGTTCAAATTTTGACATAATTTATTAAATTGTAAATTAGTAAATTATATTATGGTATACAATTTATAAATTGTTTAATTTTTATAGTTAAGGGTTAAAAATTTAAAACAAGGTTTATCATAAGTACTTAATATTTTAACTAAATGATCTAAAAACTATGTATACACATTTGTTTTTTAATAGATATTGTAAGTTTATTGTTTAAATTTGGACGATATTAGATAATTAAACCAAGAATAATGATTTAAGTTATTTTGGTGTAATTCAAAAATAAATATTTTCACAGGTACTTGAAACTTTTAAAGTATATTATTATTTATTATATTTTATAGACACATTCATATTTTAAGTTAATAACAATATCATAAAATATACTTGGTAATATAGACTAGTCAGTCTTCGTTCAGAATCGTTTTTCGAAAGTACAAAATAATGGTAACCCATTCGACACCTACAATAGAGCAGAGTGACTTTTTATAACTGAATTCTATAGAAATTATAAGAAATAAATCCACTATCACTATTGTTAAGGAATTGTTTTTTATCTTGTTTTATACCCTTCGCAGAGTAGACCTTGGGCCTATGATCATATTACAATTTTTATTTTATTTTTTACATTATATGAATACAAACTACAAAGTCATAGGCAATATCTAAATGGATACATGGGATGTAAAAAAAATAAACAAGAAAAAATGTTAAATATTGGTTTTGCAGTTGGGCAGTAGTTATATATTTGTTAGTGGTAATAATTGATTGAGGATGGTTATATTTCAGTGAGTTATTCAATTTAAATATGTGCTTCTATAATATATATATAATAATAATTATATATATATTGACAATTTCAGAAAATTATAAATACCTATATACTATATAGTATATAAATATTATAGCCTGTGGGTATAAAATACCCCGTATCATTGACATTATTTATGCTGAAATATTGTAGTACATTTAACGTATTTATTATTAAAATATATATATCAAACTAATTGTATGATTTTCATTTTTTCGTATAGGTTTTATATTATGTATAAAATTGTTTTCAGGAGATTACCTATATGTAGTTTATATACTATGACTACCTAATTAAACATTTATATACAAAGGTAGGCATTTCAGAATACACTTATTTTGTGTTTTATTTTATATGTTAGGTACTGTAGAAAATTGTGGATTTAAACAATTCAAAGAAAAAGTTATTTTATATTTAACAAAAGTTGAATGTATACCTGGTACATTTAGATACATTTTATTTCAAAATTAAAACAATGTATTATGCAAGTAAGGTACCTTGTATACTTTGCAGGTATATTCTATAAGACGTGGTTAAGTGATGAAAAAAAAACTAACGAGAACATAAAATAGTCTATTCACGCCATTTATACCTACACCTTATAAAACGTTATTAGTCGTGCAAAATCACATTTATTTTTGTTTAACACGTTTCCATTCTTACATTTTAATATAAATAAATAAAAAATGTTATTAAAAACTAAATTAGATGTAAAAAATCGCAGTAGACCCGAGGCTTAAATATATAGTTTTTTTTTTTAATAAATTAAATATATTATGCATTATATTTTTATACGTAATATAGATATTCTAAATGTATATAATTATACATTTTTAAATGAATTAAAAAAAATATTCAACAAACTTTGTAATCCAGAAAAACCTACGGTTATTAGTTTTTAAATAAAATAAAAAAAAAAAGAAAATTGAGATTTTGTTAATTTACGGGTGAATATTCAATGTCTAACTTCAGACGCTCATAAAAAAATACTGTGTATTTACATTCAACTTGTTTTTAAATTTCCACTAACAACAAGTTATGAGAAACCTTGTATTAGATTTTTAAGTTATTTGATCAAGCAAAAATTTGTTTGTAAATAATAATTTAAAAAAAAAAATAATAAAGGTCGACATTTTCTTCTACCTATAAATAGGTTAAAAAAAGTCAAAATATTTTTAAAATGTTATTGTGTATAGAAAATGGTAATAAAAACATTTAGTGAAAATGTAATCCATCTCCGGTACGGTTATTTTTTTTAGAGTTACAACACCAAATAACAAAATCGATCTTCTTGAAAACTAGGTTTGCGTAAAAATCTGTTTTTCCTTATTATTGTTATTATTTTTTCCCGGCTCTTTTGTAAGCTACTGAGAATTGTTCACTTTTACTAAACATTTTTCACTTTTGGTCAAATTTACCACAAAATACCAACTAGATTCACTTTCCTACCAGAAAATATCCTGCAGAAGTAGGAAACCTAAGCATTTTTACTGTCCCAAAAAACGATGACGGACTAAAGAAAAACAGACATTATTGTAAAATAAATACGATTATCGCTCGGCTTAGAATCTAAGAAAAGATCAAGGGGGGTCCCCCATAGGTTATAGGTATCCCCCCCCCATATCACTACCGTGTCTACGCCTTATATGGTCCGTGTTGTATCTGCGAGATTACGTTTGTGTTTAAACTGCATTATTTTTATTTCCTATTTGTCTGTGCACAATATAGACGCGCGGTTTCGTTATTCGCATTAAGGTACGCCTTGGGCATATATGATATTATAAAGATCCCAGTGCACAGTGTACATTCACGCACTGCAGACTGGCACACACCTCTTTATATACATATCGGTACCTATATCATTGCGGGAAATTAGATGAGGAATAATTTAAGGTTTGCCCATGCATTACCGGCGTGAGATTGCGCATTAATAATTTTATACACAATTCGGCAGAGTATTTCAAAAGGGGTTATGAATATTTCATAAACGATGGGCCCTTAGCGCGCGCGCACGCACACACACGCACACTCATATGCCGCCACTCGCAATCCGAAGACATAATATCAACGTATATATATAAATAGTATATACGGGTATATATATAGTATACTTACCTACTTTTCTCCTTCGCCGATCATAGTTTTTGCGCCACTTATATAATAATCAAAACCCTATCACTTATTTACACTTTACACTTTACACGCGTTCTGCAACCCTTAAATAGCATTCGGCGTTTATTTATCGGCGAAACCTGAAGTCGGTAAATTAACCTTGCATGCAGGGGTCCGGCAATTGTCGGCCCACGCGCTTGACTGGACCACCAAAAATATTGTTTTTTAAAGCTGGTTTTCCTCACATAATAGGTATTTGATCAATTTTTATGATGTATTTGGATGTATTTTGGCTCCACATCATACATCTCTACATCTCCATCGCCTTGAAAACGCTCTGCGCATTAGTTGTTCTCTTGGAGTGCCAAATTTTAAATAACTGTCAATATACTATTCTATATTCAAAATTAAATACATTTCTTAAAACTGCTCTTAAACTGTATGTTCAACACAAAAATAAACATTATTTATGAACTACCTAATATTTAGGTTTCTAATGAACCTCGAAATTTTTTTTTCAAATTATCTGGACCCCATAGAATTTAATTGCCAATCCCTAGCCTATAACCCATATAACCATTCCAAGAAGTATGATGAATCAGCCATCATTTGTATAAGTTGAAAATAATTTTTGAAATATCATGATTTGTTACGTTTATGAAGTTATGATTAAATACATAAAATAAAAACAAGATGATTTTTTTTATATCATGCATAACCCGAAAAATGTATTTATTTTTGCTGCAATTTAAATTCGAAAGGAATAACAATATAAACCCCCAGGTAAAATATTAAAAGGATAGTTTCAGCACATATATAATATAAGGTACCTAATAAAATTTCGATGAAATAAGTTTCATACAAAATGTCCCCGGAAGATAAAAAGAGAGTTAAACCCATGTATAGAAGGAATTAATTTTGTTTAAAAGACATTTTTAAAGGAAAACATGACTATTTCAATAGTCCATCTATATATAAAGTGAAAATATTTCGTTAGATATTTCGGTATATGGACGTATGATACTATGGATGAAAAAAAAACCGTGACTTTGTTACTTATTGTGTGTAAGTATATTTTATATACTAATCGATTAATATATGCACCGCCATAAATATTATAATATGACACACGAATTCAAATACCAATATATACAAACAAATATTATATTCATATAATAACAAATAAGCGAATACCTACGTAAAACCCCTATATATATAATATATATGCATATATAAGTAACGACATTAACGTTATACGCATTAAGTTTGCAATATAATATATAGACGTTTTGTGTAGATAAATGAAAAGCCACTAACAGTTTGCGTACGCATGCAACGTTTAGTAAACAGCAATAAGTATAAAACATTAATAAAACATATACGAGGTATATTGTTGTATTGTTATAAAATTTCAAGCCGAGGAAATTCAGTGATTATTCGGCCTAAATACACAACGTGAAATACAATAATTTGCCGACAAACATCGTCAGCCAGCACACAACATACACGCCTGACTATACCTATACAGGGTTCCTCCCAAGTAGGATTACACTCATCTATAAATAATTTTAGTATTCTATACCGTATTGCGAAATATTATATGAAACTCTTTCGGAGAATTAATCGTGAGAAGATTATAATATTATAGGGGATTTATAAAACACGTAAAAAATAATCCTTTCGACATTTTCTTCAACGCCGCGCAAAATAATATTGCAGTAGGTATACCTATTATGCATTAATATGGGGTATTATAGGGTCGGTTTTCATCGATTTTTCGATTCTATGTATTTTCTAATTATTGAAATTTGATTGAAAAAATCGATGATTAATTTTCAATAACTACCGAAGTAAAAACAAAATGTATTTTAATCACTTCTCTTATATAGTGATTATATTTTTCAGCCGAGGCGTATTAAGTCCTAGAACGACTTTTAAACTTACTTTATTGCAATAAAGTATAAATACAGCCGATTTAAAACATTTTTATTTAAATAATCAAGACGTGAAGTTCACTGTAAAAATTGTAATGGTTTATGGCATTGCTTTTAACTATGTAAATACAATAACAAATTATACCTTGTATATTATTTTAAATTCGTTCTTTTCCAAAAATTACAGATCAAATACCTATGAAATTGATAAACTTATTACTTATTTGTAAGGCAATATAGCTCAATAGATGAACTTTGGAATCTGAAAATAAATATCAAACGTCATATTATATAAAATGGTCATTCAAATAATTAAAAATATCTTTCCTCACAGTAAGTCTTTTCATACTTAATCTTAAAAACTTGTCTATAACTTCTAAATGATTTTTCCAACTAACTTTAAAAGATTATTAACTGTTATATAGATATACAGTCCTGTTTATTATCATGACCATTCAGTAGACAGCTAATTATTTTAAATCTAAAAAAAAAAACAAAATGTATTAAATCCTTTCGTGACTTATGTCGGAATAAATATGATATTAATTCATTCCAAGATATTGAATGATAAATTTAACTTACTGCAATAACCTTCTGCGTGTACTGTTGATTGAACAATGCTTATCGAAGAAAATAATTTAAAGCCAAATATAAATTACCAATAAAAAATTATTTTGTTACAATTCAAGCTTTGAAGCAAATACATGTTTAATATGTTAAAAAAAGTCGTTTGATTTTTCTGTAAATATTTCTTTTTAGATATCCAACCTGAATGTATTAAAAATAATTGTAAAAGATAAACAACTATCTATTTTTACAAATAGGTTAATTTAATTGTTCTATTTAAGTCTTCAGATAGTTTAATCAAGTTGGTGCATTCGGGAGGTCAAAATTTAAAATTCCCAATAGTTTTCAAAAGCGCAGGGAAAAATAAAAAATAAAAATTAAGGAAAAACAGGAATTTTGACGCAAAATCGATTTTTGACAAAATCGATTTTGGTGTAACTCTAAAACAAATTAGCATAGATACATGACATTTTTGTTGAATGTTAATATTAGCATTGTCTATAAACTATAAAATTTTCAAAATATTTTGAATTGTTTTTAGCTGTTTACGGACAAATTCAATTTATAATTGTATTAGTTTTTTTTCTATGAATGTCAATAAAATTGTATTTGTTGGGTAAAAAAGCTTGAACATTTAATACAAAGCTCCTAATATATTGTTACAATGGCAGTTGAAAAATAATAAAAAACCATAGTCACATTTTTTTTTTATAAGCATTTAAAGTTCGAATTTTGATAAAAGGCTTAAAAATCACGAAAATATGCAAATTATTTTGAGTTGGAAATTCATGAAAATATAATACAAGATTCCTTAAAAGTTTGTTTACCTTTATTAAAAAAAATGTTTATGAGCGTTTGAATAAAGTGTTTTTATTTTATCAGTTCCTAGTTCCTATACTTCAAATATTTTGACTCGTTTTGACCTGTTTACGATTATTTTAGATTTATATTCTATAAATTTATAAAATTTTATTCTTTGGGTGAAACATCTTGAAAAGTAATACAAGGTTCCTGATATATTGTAACAATATTAGTTGAAAAATATTAAATATAAATGGCACAATTTTTTTTAAAAAGTATTTTAAGGTTCAATTTTAACAACATTTATCAAATTTATAATTTAAAAATGTTGATTGTATTCATTGTATTGGTTTTATTTATGTATATTTTTATTTGTTACGCACTATGAAGTATGAAGTATGTTAAAAAACACTCATATTTAAAGTCCGTCTACACCATTAAAAATCCATTTGATCGTTTTCATTATAACAATATGAATGTAATGGAATTTTCATTAATTTAATTTAATAATTGCACATTATTATACATCAACAGCCTTTAAAAAGAAAAATTTCGAGATGCATAAAAATGATGATTCATCAAGCATGTCCACCCATCTTCTTTCAGGTGGTTGAAATGTTTAAGTA
The DNA here is from genome assembly GCA_027563435.1 of Nasonovia ribisnigri. NCBI lineage: Eukaryota > Metazoa > Arthropoda > Insecta > Hemiptera > Aphididae > Nasonovia > Nasonovia ribisnigri. The sequence goes on from JANEHU010000669.1 coordinate 102,919, forward strand.
TCTATACTGAAAGACAATATTTTCAAATAGGTAGGCACTTAGTTGCTTACTTAGTTGCACTTTGTCATACCATTTAAATGTCCTAAGGTGATATTAACAGAATTGTTGTAGACTTAATTTTTTCAAACTTGTACCACTTATTTTAGTGTAAATTATTAAACAGATGATTGTTTTGAAAATATTAATACATCTAAATCAACATTTGAACTACTAATTACTATGCAAAATAAGTAATAAAGTATGCACTTAAAACGATATTGTAGACTACATAATGAAGTATGTATAATGTAATATTATAATAATATTTTTTCTAATTAATGTAATACTCGCGAATATTATTATAAACATAGGTGGTTTAGTATTTTTTAATAGTGAAATATCATTTAAATTTTTTTATGTGCACTTGAAAACTAGTTTTAAAACGGAGCAGAGTAAAATATAATACCTAATATAAATAGTTTTGCAATTATGAATCAACTAAAAGACATTAAAAAAAAGTATATTCATAGGTTGTGTGTAGAATTTTAAGTTAATTTCATATACTTACTCTTCTGTGGTTTTTAAGTAACGTAACTCCAACTTTTACGTGATATGTATAATGTGAATTGCGAGATATGATATAGATACACACACATTATTTTATATATTATGTATGTGTGTATGTGTAGCGAATAAAAGTATAAAATGACACATGGAATAAAACAAGATTTAATTCGATTGTATATATGACTTAATATATGTATGTACGTGTATTGTATATGTGTGTATATAATATGTATATATATGACTGAAATAATTTATGTACGTATGTATATATATATAGAAACATATTGTTACATTTAGTTTTATTTCATGTGTTATTTTCAATTTACAATTGTATTCAGAACATTATACTGCTCTGTCTCTTGAATCATATTAAAAATAATACAATAAGCATTTTTTTTTTTAGTGAAACACTAAAAACTATCTTCATGGTAAAAATATTTTTTGCGTTAACTTGACAAAAGTAATTGAATCGTAAATAATATATCGTATATATTACGGGCAAACCTCAGAAATGCCATGGTATAAAACACAAACTTCCCGTGGTACTTGGGCAAAAGGTCTGCATATTTCGACTCTTCCCCGGGAAAGCCTATATAGTTACGCTTATGGCCTGAATAATTTGGGAAAAACCATTATTATACATTTGAATATTTCACAGAATGCACCATGTTTTTTTTATTATTCGTTACATGCATATTATAAATAATACTATAAATTAATCTATATAATATAATTCTGTGGCTCGATGCATTGTCACATTTGGGCAGATTCGAGATTATTCGACCCATGTCATTAATATTTGATTATGTAAACATAATTTATACTACATGTGTTAAAACGGCCGACGTCTCTGACATACTACGACTAAATATAATACAAACATTGGCCATTTAGACAATAGTCGACACAATAGTATATAGGTACACAATTATAGGGTTATTATTTCAAATTTTGATACCGGTATCCGGTATTTGTTGACTACCGGTATCTACGGTATCGGTTATTACCGAAAATACCGTACCTCGGTTATTATCGAAAATACCATACCTCATTAAATAACGGATCTCAGTGAAATTATTAGTGTTTCCAAGTTTCCAACCTAGGATAGGGCTATTATATTATGTCATATTGATTATATAAAAACAATAAATAGTAAATGTAGGTGTACGGTATTCTCGGTATCAACGGTAATTACCGATTCATGGTATACCGGTATTTTTTAAGTACCGATAACTATTGGTATACCGAAAATACCACCAGCCATACTGTAAGGTATAATGTTATGGCAATATCACGACATTGGAAATTTTGAAATCAATCAATACAATTTATAAATATAAAGTTACTAAACACTTTTTGTAATCTAATATTTTTATTAGGTTTCAAACAATGTTTCAAAATAAAAATAAGTTGTTATTAATTATTAAAATTAATTTATTTTAGTTTTCGGCCAATGTGAAAATAAAGTAATACATCTTATGATTTCGTAAAATATAAATATTTCGTTAATATGCATATAAAACGAATTTATTAAATCAATAATTATTATAATATAGTGTTATTATTATAATTTTTTTTGATTAATTGGCATATTTCAAAGTTCAATTTTCCAACAATGTTTTTTCTTTTGACATTGACCCTTCTTGCATCAATCCACCGAATTATTGTATTAACTGTGGTAATGGTAGTGATGTAATGTAAAAAAAAACCATAAAGAAATTCACAAACTATCGAACAAATTGACAAAATAATACATAAATAATAGTACCTACCTATATTATATTTAATGTATCGTAATTTTCACTTTGAAGAATAATATAATTATTAGTTTGTATACTTGTACACGATAATTTATTATAAACAATTTTTTGATGTCCAAGTAAAAAAGATAAAATTTTATAGTATTATGATCACATGTGATTTAGAATGATTTTTTTAGTAAATTATGATTTTTGATAATAGAAGGATGAGTGATTTTTAAATAAAAAGATGGGCTTTTCGAAGAGTAATTATTTGTATATGAGTGCAGAAATGGAAGGAACTCACTAATAAATACTAAAGTATGTTATTAGTTTATGGACGAGTATACAAAGGGAAATAATACACATCAAAATAAGGGGCGATTATGAAACCAAGGATGTTTTTGGGGTCGAGGGTGCGTGATATCTTACTTTTAATGAAACCGTGGGGGAGTTGCACGTCTGCACCCATTGGTTGTTACAGAATAGACTAATTTAGTTTATGGGAAATTATATGAAATTGGAGTATGCTAAGATGAAGTGGGTGCAGAGGAATTTACAGTTTAATACATCTAGGGATTTGTAACTATAATAACTATCGTATATTAAAGGTATATGCTGATACTAATTTTTTTGAATCCACTTCTTGGTTAGGGTATATCAGATACCAGATATCCTAGTACCTATACTATAGTAGTACAGTATTATAGTATAGTATAGTATAGTAATATAGTATTATCATATAAAATATACATAATATATTGTTAAAAATTGAAATTTCTTTTTTTTTTTAGTCGATTTTCATTTTATAATATAATACACAATAAACAACATTAGGTAAACGCGTTTTTCGTAGGCATATAATATTATAATAATATGCCGTATACGAACTGATTTTCATGGTTATCTCGCCTGCAGGATGCCATATTATAATATAGCCGTATAATATAGGTAAAGTATTCGGAGCATGATGATAATAATATTATAATCAACAATGCACTCACATGCAACGCGGGGTTGGCTTCGCATTCGACGACGACAACAATAATATAATAATAAATGAACCTATAACCTATATGTATATTTTGAAGTATAAAACAAGTATGGAGAACCTCTATGGTTAAAATATATGCAACACCGTTCCAAATTAAGCACTTTGGATAAATAATTTTAACAGCATGCGTGAATTTTTTTTTTATTTCATATACTTTGTTAGATCTTGCGTTTAACAAAAATAGTACTGAAAAAATTCTTGATTATTTCTAAATAATAATTGTACAATTTTTAAAGCTTGTAAAAACTCCTTTCTCGCCGTATTTTGTATTTTATAATAAAGAGGCTTCAGTTTACTGAAAGTCAATTTTCCTCGGCTAATGCGATCGAATCTAAAAATATTACACTGTTTAAGTATATATATTAAGTATAAGTACTTACCTATCGTATATCATATTTTACACTATAAATTGTGATCCATCAGGCGGGCCATATTAACGATGAAACGATTGTCCATTTTCGTCGTCGCCAATATTGTCACAGTATAATATGTATAATGCACTAATGCCTATTATAGTCCCTATTGTCTCTAGTCTCTACTAATAATAATATCATATCATTATTATTATTATTATTATTGTATTATTGTGATGACGATGGCCCTCCCAAAACCGAGCGCATCGCGTCACGTCATTTCTCCGCAAACACATAATATAATTCATAAGTGCGAACTGCGTTTCGTTGTAAACTGTCTATCTTAATAGCATTCGCACATTATTATTATATACATATGTGTTGTGCGGTGTGTGTATAAATCATGCATAGTGCCGCCGTCAGCAGTGTCATAGTTATGGTGGGGGGGGGGGATAGATCTCCACCAGAGCTTTTAGATTCTGAGTGGAGTGAAGAATGCATTGTTACAATGATGTTTCTTTTTAATTATTTTTTGTGTCTATATACAGCTTTTACTACTTTATACGATTTTAATCTTTAAGGATGGCTTCTGATAGAAAATTGAATCTAGATTTAACTTTTAAGAGGTAAAAATAGAAAATTATCAGAACTTTTTTACACTATCAAAAAAAAAAAAAAAATTAAGAAAAAACTAATAACCATAGATAGGTACTTTAAATTTTTACCATATTATGTTTATTTCATAATTTTCTATACATAATATATTCAAAATATTTTAACTGGTTTTGAGCGTTTTGTAGACATTTGAAATTTTCAATATATTTTAGTTTTTTTTTATAAATAATAAATATCGTTAAAAAATTGTTCGTGGGATAAAAACGCTTCAAAATTTAATTTAAGGTTTTTCATAAGTTGTTATAATAGCATTTAAAATATATTGAAGATAGGCAAGGATTTTTTTTTATTATCATTTAAAGTTTAAATTTTGACAAAATTCATCAAAATCTAGAAAATATGCAAATTATTTCGAAGTAAAAAAATGTATAAAATGTTCAATTTTTATAGCTAAGAACTAATAAGTGGGGAAGTGGATGTCGCTATACTGCAGTACCTAGTGTACCAAATGGGTCACTGTAATGGATGGGTATATTAAATTTGAATTCAATTACATTATAATAATCATTGTATAAAAAAAAACGTTTCTTATCGGAGGCGGGTTGTCAGTCTAGAATATTTTATATTATATTTATATTTTTATTACTTATTATTAATACAGTAGGCCGTAAGTTGAATTAATATTATAAAATATGGGGATGTATGACGTTGATATATAATATAGTATAGATTAAAAAAATGTGTTGTTAAATAATCATGTGTTTGAAATTATCAATAAAAATTATTTACGGTGTAAAACTTTAGTGGTGTAGGAGATGGTATTGTTGTGGGTGGTCGGGGTTTATAGGTTTATTAAAAAAACTATTTGCCCCACCCCACCCAGAACAAAATCATAAGTACATCACTGGCCATAGGTATCGGAGTTCTCATCAAATCCGTATACGCACAGTTTCGAACTGAATTATTAGTTACAGTGTTACATCATAATATTATGACGGCCACCTGTAGCAGGCTGTATTTACCTGCATGTTATACACCATATTAAACTGACCTATGTAATTTGTGGCTCATAAGTCAGGTTATTTCAAAAAATTAGTAATTCGCTACACTAACAACGAATCGTTATTCTCGGGATACGACTGTAAAAATAAAATTACATTTTTTCATTTTTCAACGATCTTATTTAATATTCTGTACCGCTGTGACCTGTGCAGTGCCACACGAATTTATAGACCCAGACATAATAATAATAATATGTAACATTGAAGAAAACTTTTTTTATTTTTATTTTTTTATTCGTGCCAATTCATCTAATAATTTATGTATGATTCGAATATGTACAGAACCCCCATCAAACATATTCACCTTTTATATTATACATTATACGGTAGGTATTCATGGCTACCATTAACGGCTGCGTGCCTATATTTGTGTTGTTCCTTATTTTTTTTGTAGTCACGTATGTAAGAAAATATTGAAGATGTAATAGTATCAAAACTCTACTGCTAAAAAATGACGTTTAGATAGAGTAGATATTTAATTTTTTTTTTTTGTTTTGTTTTGAATACCTATAAAAAAAAGTCAGTAACTACTATTATTTTAATGACTCAAATAATGTGTTTTCATTTTCTCATTTGTCCAACCTGGCTACAACACGAGTCTTTTCTTTTTCAAGATAAATTATATACTGCTGCAGTATTATATATTTTATGATGTGAAAGAAAAAATGATTTATAAAAAAACTTTGGTCGTTTTAATCGAATAAGTGATTTTCTACAACAATAAGAAAACGTTTTAAATGCATATTTTATTATAATACAGGTAATAATGTTATTTAAACCCATGATCGTGTAAAAAATATTTCATTCAATAGTTGCACTAACGAAATCGACTGTCGATAACGTGAACAAGTCATCAAGGAGCAGTGGCGTATAAGGATTTTTCAAAGTAGGAGCAAATATCTTCTCCTTTTATTATATAAGATTTATACCATAACACAAAAAACGGGGGAGAGGTCTAAATCTCCCTTTGTCCCCCCCTAGGTATGCCACTATAAAATCAAAGAAACTAAAACATTACCTAATTACTATACTTTTAATTAGATTAGCTTTTATTCTTTTTAAACCTTTGTCGTTGTTTTTTTTGTTGTATACTGTTATAATAGACGTTATACAGAATGACAGATTTTTGTACTACTCGAGGAGTAATAGAACTTTTGTTTTTCAAATGAGGACCCTCAATTTGGAAAATGTTGATGTACCTAATTCAAAATTTGAATGAGTAGTTTCTTAGCTGTTATTAAAATGTTAAATGTTTGTACTAAGGATGTAATACTCTTTATTAGCCCCCATACCTTATAAACCCATTACCATGGACCTTTTTTCTTTAGAACACAAAGTTAAAAACTCAAAAACTACGCTTTGAATTTTGATTTAGCTGATACGTTAAATTTTCCAGAAAAATTAACCATTGAATAATTTACAGTTGAAAAGGGGGGATAATATTTGAAAAACAGAAGTTTGCATTTCCACAAGATACTCCTTAAATAGCACACAATAAAATTTACAAAATAATTTTAAAATATGGTTTTTAAATCTATTTAAAAACTGCAATATTGATGAACAAAAAGAGGTGAACATATGCTTGGTGAATCACCGTACTCGCTCTCTCTCTCTCTATATATATATATATATATTATATACCGTTTAAAACAAACATTATTTAATGTAATTATATTATATTATATGGATTTATGTTTAATTGTATAAATAGTAAATAGTAAATACTTCCCTAGGCTAGAGTCTAGTATGATTAGCAGTAACAATATTATATAATTTTAGATTCTAAGCGGTACGCTGAATGTATTGATTTTGCAATAATACTTACTACCTAGGTATGTAGACTTAAAATAGAAAATAAAATGTTATGATTTTTAACTTCAATATCTTGTTTGGTGGGAAAGAGAACTTAGTATTGGCACTTTCTAGGGGTCGAAATAAAAAAAACTCAAAGTACTTTTCAATATAAATAAATAAATATAATCTGGAAAACCTAAAAAATATTTCGGAATTTTTACGCAAAACTAGTTTTTGATAAAATCAGTTTTTTTGAATTCTTGGTATTCAAAAACTAGAAGTTATAGATACTTTAAATTTTCACCGAAAGTGTAATCAGCATTTTTTGTATACCTACCTATGGTATAATATACAAAATATTTTGATTCTTTTTTGGGCTATTTATGTCTATATATGACATATTTTATTTGTAGAGCTTTTTTTTTATTAATATGGATGAAAAAAATTTCATTCAGTCAAAAAGCTTAAAAATTGAATACAACATTTCTCGTAAATTGCCATTATATGGCTATTTGGAAATATTACAAAAAAACATGCATGCACGATTTTTATCTTATTGACATTAAAAGTTCAAAATTGGACGAAATAAGTTATTTAAACGAGAATAATGGTTTTGATCATTTTTTTGTAATTCAAAACTATTTTTTGTGAGAATTTTAATCTTTTGAGTAGGTTTTATTATAATATATATTGTTATATTTTATTTACACGGTGACAATTTCAAAATATTTAAGTCAATTTTTTACAATCGTCTATATTTATTTATTTATTGTTTTTTTTTATTTTTTTAAGTTTCCATTACATTGTTATTTTGACTTCCTAAATCCTAATTATTTGTAATACGTATCTATCTTTTTTGACATTTGGAAAAATAGATATCAGTAATATAAGTCAGTGAAAGATGATAATGTTACAATATTTAACTATATGCCGTAGGTAGTCTTGAATGTTGTGAACTGTGAACTGTGAACAATATAATATACATTTATATCCAATACTTTTAAGTTTCAATTTATTTACAATTAGATAATTATAATATTATAATAGAAGGTCGTGCGGGAGCCCATGGTTAAGTTGACGTACGCAGAAAGTGGGTCAATTATTCTGTAGAATTTAATGGAGCATTCATGTGGTTGAAATAGTTGATTGATAATTTTTTATATGTAGATAGGTACTTTGCACTTATTGTGGGTAGCCGGAAGAATTTTTAATGCGAACTAACCCATGGAGCATTTGATATTGCCCTCAGAACTTTAGATTTATGTTTATTTATACCACAAACCCTTTTACTGCGTTCTACAGCAAATCGGTATACTGACTCAAAAGTTAATAACACAATCATTTTATTGGTAGGTATAGGTAGGTATATTATGTTATAATAAAGCTATATACCAGGATTAGGTTATAGGTAACCGCGGTTACAATCATTGTGATATTTATACATATTTAAACAATCACGAAAGTTTTCAGTGGCGTTCACAGAAATTTTCGATGAGATAAGTTACATATACCTATGAGTATATTATATCATAATGTGTTTATCCTGTATTAATTTGTATGCATCTATATATATATGTACAAATGGTAAAAAATACCAAGGTGGTGGTTTGAATACCTAACCCCCCCCTTTTTCCCGTATGTGTACGCCGGTGAAAGTTCTATTATATATATATTATTTAGGCATAACTGATAATATTATGTATACTAGCGATTCCCAAAGTGTGTTCCGCGGAATCTAAGGGTTCCGGGGGACAATCTCAAGGGTTCCACCAAGTGTATGTAAATATTGATAACATTTTTTATACTATACTTGGAAAAATGTTACCTAAATAAAAGTCACTAGCATAATATTGCTATAAAATATTCGTTTTGCAGACTTCGGGGTTCCGCGAAACACGAAACTTTTTCCTAAAGGTGCCGTCCGTGGCCGTAAAAATTCGGGAACCACTGATATAGACATTCCATATTTCTATATAATAATATTGTCCATGTATATATTGTCGGCCGTATTATTAATTGTACCATTATAAATTATAAACTATACATTGTACATATGCCTATCGTGTACTTATCGAGATTAAGCCGCGGGTCAGTTATAATATAACACCGACGCCCGACGGAGAGTATATAGAAACGTATATTTAATCGTGTACAGAAACTTCAGGCATAATATTATTATTATAGCAGTATCGTGCTGCATTGTCTGTTACTGACATTTAGATGCGAACCGTAAAATAGAAACGAGTTTAAAAAAAAATAAATAAAAATGTACACCACCGCATATAGGTTATGAAAATGGTATGTAAAACATATGTAAATCGCATCACCACAACGAGGGCGGTAGGAAGAACAAAGCGACAATATATAATATATTATACGGGGGTACACCTATATGCGTATATACCTATATAGTCTAATTATTATAAAAAAAAAAAAAAGAAAGAATATCGATCCCATCGGTTATAAACCGAATTGCCTATACGATACACATAATATTAGGAATAATATATGTAGGTATAGGGATTATATAAATCTACCATCGTTTCATATAATATATATAGGCAAAGGGTGGGCGATTCTTTTAACAGTATATAATATACTCATAACACATATATGTCGGAAAGCGCTGACGTTTTTGGAAATATTTTTCAACATAACTTAAGGTCAATATAAAACTTTATTGTTGAAACGAATCCAACATATTTTTGTATCGTTACCGCTATAATTTTTTTTTTTTTTTTTAATATTCTTACTCTTGAATTTGGTAAAACATATGCATTTTTGATTTCATATTCCAAACCATAATAATATTTACCTTTCACAACTTTTCATGAATAACTATAGAATATCTATTTAATGTTTAGATGACAATTGAGGGTATGCCGGCAAAAGCGCAAAATGTTGAACCACTACAACTCCGCCAGTCAAAAGTTTAAATACTCGGTGGTAACCAATTAATAACCACTCGCTGGAATTAAATTTTTAAGCCACCATAAAAATTCAAAGAAAAATAATCTGCTCATAATATAATAGTAGTAATCATTATGCAGGTCATTAAGAGAACGCTACACCCGCATGTGTAGTTGTCTCCGTCTTACCAATGTAAAACATGGCAAAAACTGTTTTGGCGAGGGTGAGAACCACTCTGCAAACTGTAGTCCAAGCCAAGCAACCAAAATTTTATTCCATAAAGTGAAGAACATGATTTAGTGTGCAACCTTGATTTATTTTTTTGCGATATCATCAATACAAAAAGTCATTATTGTTTAAAATAAAATCATTATTTTTCAGTTTTTTTCCAACCGAAATAACTTTTTTTTAAGTTCTGATATCAAAAAAAAAATAAAAACATCGTTGCACAGTAAATGCTCTCTTCTTTATAGTGTGAACATGTGGTTGCTTAGCTTGGACTACGGGCGGAATGGTTCTTACCCGTGCAAAACAGACTTTGTTAGTTTTACATTTATAAGACGGAGACGACAAATGCGGATGTAGCGTCCTCCTAATAATGGTAAGAAAACGATGACGACAGAATATAGTAAAACTAGTGAAACTATTATAAGTAGTACTTACAACACTATAATATAATATAGTTAATTTTTTTATTATGTAATAATAACTTAAATAAACGTAAACAAAATATTTTCAAATAGGTACCAAAACACTTTTAGATATAATGAGACATAAGTGTTTACTATTAAAAATTTTAAATTAAAATAAACACTCTGTATAATGCCATTAGCCTGGGACAAAAATTTCATTTTTATTTTTATCGATTAAACTATTTTTTAACAAAGATATAGAAATTTTTATTCTCTTGATAATATTATTATTATTGCGATGATAATAATAATAAAACATAAATTTAATTTAATTAAGTCATTAAGATCTTATATAGCTGATTAAATATTATTATGACCCTCGCCCAGCTATATAAGTTTTATTTTATTCCCTCTAAGCGTGAATACCAAACGTAAATATTTATTAAATTTTTTATGCGAATAATTTTTCTGTTAAGATTCTCGATACCAATACATAGAGTAATTAATAAAAAGTTAACTGTATATTAAAACGTTAAACTATGAACTAATGAAAAAGTAAACTTTTAATTTTCTGAAGTCTGCAGAATTAAAAATAGGAAAGATAAGAATTTTGAACGTTAAATGTATTTATTTATTAATACCTACATATATTTTAAGTTAATAAAAAATTATTATAAATTAAAATTCTTCATTGCATGAAGAACTGAGCTTTTTACTTCCAGTAATCAGAAAAAAAATAATAAAACGTTTAAAACTATATTATGTGACTTTATGTAAAAATCATATTGTTATAAATTATTACCGCAACATTACTGGACCGTATTTCACTCAAACTGTCTAGCCTAGTCAATTGGTATATACATATTTGTATTATTATATGACGATTGTATTTGACTATGCAGCGAATGTTAATATTCGTTTTTATTAAAAAAAAAAAAATATACGAGTATATAGGTAGGCCCCAATTTTGTATCAAAATAAAACGTTAAAAAAGCATTTATAATAGTTAAAAAAAGTATTTATTTAACTTAAGCTTGAAAAATACAAAAAAAAATCTTTTTTCTTTTCAAAAATTAAAATAGCTGATTTGATAAAACCACAATGACCTATTTATTCCAATAATTATTTTATCAGCCATTTGTATTCAAACAAAATAATTTCGACGATTATGAAATACGAATATCTCGCCCATATTTCTGTATTTATCATATAGTTTACCTAATAATATTACAAAATTATACAAAATTAATTTATATACCTACCTAATATATCTATGTGCCTGAGGGCTAAGATAACCATAACTTTCTGTGACAGTCCCCGTAAAAAAAGTATTGGCTTCAAATTATGTAGGCTGTATCCTTTAGTTATTCATAATGCTCGATATTTCTAGTAAATAATAATTATAAAATTTCACAAAAATACAAACCGTTCATTTTTTTAAAAAACATTGCAGACCGCTATTACCTTATAACTACCTAAGTCACCCTTCTTTATTTATCTTCGTTAAGTCACACCTACAAACATTTTTAAAGTCTTTGTTTAGGTATTAGTTTCTATTAATATATCATATGGACTTTACACCAGTGGCGTTTTCAGTATTTTGTTGGAGGGGGCGGGTGGTTAAAAGTTTTAAGATACCTATAACTCATATAATAGCTCCCATAGTCCCATATACCTAACTTTTTGAAAAAACCCTAGCAAACTGATTTCCAACTTTCCAAGTACCTATATAATTTTATCCCAGAACGATAATAATTATCGACTTACAACATTAAGACAACATTAAGTACTAATTATTTTAATTACATTAAACGTCACAACAACGCTTCTACACGCTAATATATTTTGCAGGAAACGAACTTTAGTAAGTACTTTTTACAAAAGATAATTTACATTATTGGTATAAGCTATTAAGATTTATATGTCCCCGATCTAAAGATATAAATTTGAGCTCAATAATTAGGGTACAGGCACTAAACATAAAATCTTGATAAAAGCATGTTTTTATTTATATTTTTCAATATAATTATTTGTTCTATACTCTGTTCAACGAGAGAACGCACGGATCACCGACCAAAACTGGTTCCCCCACGCAACATCCTGCCATAGATCTGTGCGTTCTCTCGTTGAACAGAATTTAGAGTAAGAATTCGTCAAACCATTAATGTGATTGTTTTATATATAAAACAATCCTATTAATATTATAAACGCGAAAGTTTGTGCGACTGTTACTCTAAAAACTACTGAACCGATCTTGATAAAATGTTTACACTGTGTGTATTTTGGTCCAACTTAAAACATAGGCTAATTTAAAAAGGGAGAGGACCAACCCCGGGAGGTGCTCAAACGGGAATTTTGAGATTTCAGATGGAAATTTTTGTTTATAAATGGTTGCCATCGGTTTTTAAGCTATTATAATAATAACTAGCTGATCCCGTGCACTTCGTTGCCCGTTAAATGTACCAACTCTACCGTCTCTACCTATATGACTCAAATTTTGTTCAATTCGTGATTTAATATTCGGTGTATGGTGTTCAAAATTTATCTTAACTTTTCCATTGCCAGGAATACAAATTCTGAATCGCAGCTACCTGCGGTAGATCGAGGACCCCGTGCTGTTTATATGTAACTGAAATACTGAATGATTTAACTACAAAGTATCAAAGTTGTACCAAGTTTGTCGTATTCCACCTATGGTGGATTAATATAATCAATCAATACAAAATTCTGACCTACCCGTTAAATGTATCAACTCTATATTATGACTCAAACTTTGTTCAATTCGTTATTTAATATTCGGTGTATGGTGTTCAAAATTTATCTTAACTTTTCCGTTGCCCGGAATAAAAATAAGCACTGATCTATAATAATTTGTAATGTTTTTTTTTTTTAGGAACTGGAAAAACATAGGGTGGAAATTAAAAACATTATGCGAGACATCAGACAAAAGACGGACAACATTATAGAAAAAGGGGAGTTATTGCTCGTAGATTCAAAAGTGACAATTCGTGAGGTAAACGCTATACTTGCTATATCTTCAGGTTTGACAAAAGACTATGATATGCTTGAAAAATATTTTGAAAAAAGTGCAGTTTCAAAATATTCTATAGGTCTTCATAATTCCACAGATTTATTGATAAATCAAAACCAATATTATAAAGATAGTAATAATACTAATAATTATACGGTAAATATTTACTGTAACCGTAAAAATCAATCGTCCCCCTTGCCTCCGCGTCAAACTAAATTTATTTAGTTAATTAATAAAATAAATGGTTTTGATTTATCTTTAAATTTTTGGTATTTAAATTACCACCTATAGAATAAATTAATTATTGAAATATTTTGTACATACATATATTATTATTATTATTGTAACATTTTATTTATTTACTACATTGTATTGTTTTATACACATAAAAAAATATATATCTTGATTTCAATTATTTACTACATTTTTGTGAGATTTTTATTATTTACGTATCGTCTTATTAGGATATAGTTTTATCAAGATATATATTATAGTGCCTACATGTGTTGGGGTATAAATATGTTTATATTTACGATCAGTATATGTTGATATTTACAACGGATATAGAAATATAATAGTATGAATATATATTATACCTATATAAAATCAAACTATGACTAATTATTTATTATACCAATAATGTAAATTATCTTTTGTAAAAAGTACTTACTAAAGTTCGTTTCCTGAAAAATATATTAGCGTGTGTAGAAGCGTTGTTGTGACGTTTAATGTGATTAAAATAATTAGTACACGTCTTAATGTAGTCATTTTAATTAATTTATTTTGAGGTATCGTATTTATAATATCGTCTTCAATCTACAAAAAATCCGTAAAAATATTATAGTCATAATATCATTAGGTATAGATCACGCGAAAAACTTAATATACGTACATAGATTATACACGACGAGTCCGTTCACGAATTACGAGTTTAAGTTTAGACAGTCAATCAGCCGTTCACTTAATATAAATGATGACACGATTTGGGGAATATTTCCAAACACTAAATAAATAAGATGATTTATCAACATTTTTTTCAGGCCAGGTTACCGTGATAAAATTTTATTTTTAGCAAATAAAAAAAGCCAATATTATCGTCGTGTTATCACTATGTATATATTATGTATATACAAAAATGGAGCGTGAAAATTTCGTTCTACATCATCAATCGAGAACGGCTGATTGATCGTCCAATATCTACTGGACATGGCAAGATATATCCTAACTTGTGGTGGTAATATACATGCGTTTTATATTATTTATAAAGTAAATAGAATAATGTATAAAATATTTATGTATCTAGTCTAAAAACTTAAAAATTAATTCCCAGTATTTTGTGTAAAATTAGTGTTAAGTGATGCATATAAGATATAATCTGAACCAACACACCTATCATATGCTTTATTTTATAGGTACCTAAGCGATTGGGTATGATATGAGCACAGAATAGATACAATATGAGTATAATGATATGAGTCATGTATTTAACGATAATTGGAGACAAATAAACGATTTCTATGTTACATTGATGGAAAATCAAAAAAATATAGTTGTCTTATATTTAATCTAAAACTCAATGCTTTATTCTTGACCGACGTGTTATAAATTTGTGTATTTCGAGACAGGCATAGTGATGAAAATCAGGGAAAATTTTAATGATAGTATAGGTGTTATATTATATAGCTGATGATTATGGCTCTATGAATACAGTTTTTATGATAATTAAACAAAAATAATAACTATTAGCGAAGGTATCTATGAATGTACCGATTTTTAAAGGCAAAATAATAGTTATATATATATCTATAATATAAAAAACATTAATCACAAATGATTGAATTTATAAATGATAAATATTAATATTATAGACATATAGCAATTTCATAAATTCATTTTTTTCATAGTCAAATTGGTTTACTTTACATCGATAATATTTTAATACCTTAGTATTATGAAATTTAATTAGTGAATTTATTTATTTAAATAATAATTTTAAATAAGTTGTCTTTATGAATAAAAATGTTTTTAATTCAGTCCAGTTAAAAAAAGCCTATTAATTAAATCAATTAAATAATAATAGTGTAGTTTTTATTACTTTTGTATGGTTTGATTAAGTTAAAAATATGAGGTTTTAGGTCAGTGTCAACACCTACTGTCTTACTATCTTGAAAATTTAAATTAGATGGTCGAAACATTGTATTTTGAAAACATGTTAAGGCCCACTAAACAACCAAAATCAAATTTTATCAAAAAAAGTATTTTGTAAAAATGTATACATTTTCCTTAATTTTTTTTATTTACACAATTATTTTTAAATTTAAAACTTTTTACCTCCCAAAGTACCAATTAGAGCCAATTTGCTACCAGAGCCACCCCCAAAATTGAAAATCTAAACATTTTTTCTACAAAAAAAATACATAATAATTGTAAAATCATTCACCACTCCACTCTAGAATTAAATATAATAAAGTAATAATAATCAATAATGTTGTAAGATAATAAACATAATGTGTTATCTTGTTTTAAATTAACATAATTAATAGTTTTGAGAAAATTCAAAATATTCTAAGCTTGTTAAATTAACCATCATTAATAAAAACATTTTAAAAATACATTTCTATATTAACATTTAAAATTAAACACAAATTGATACACAGTAAAATTAGTAAAAAAAATTGACAACTAAAAAGTAATTCATTTTACATAAATATATTATACTTATCACTTATTTAACATTTCATATTTTTATTTTGGAGCATTTATAATATTTAATTATCTAAACATTTCTACAATAAATTAGATTTTAATTATGATTGACAAAATATTATTTTAGTGTTCCTCCGATTTGTAACATTTCGTCAACATCAACAATTTTTTCTCTAGGTTTACCATGTTTTATTCCTCTTTCTATTTCAACTTTGTCAATTTTCATCCATCCATTCCAATCGACAGTAATTATGCCTAAAAAATTATTTGGATTTAAATCGTTTTTTTCTAGAAACCATTCTAGAAACAATATTAAGTTAATATGATACCTTTATCTTCTAATACTTTTGAAATGTAACTATACCCTGGCTTTCGCTCATCAAGCAAGCCTTTATCAAAATGTTGACCAATTAACGAAGCTGCTTGAAAAGCATTACTCATAGTCGACAATATTACTCCCACGGGTCCCGAAGACAACCAACCAACACTATAAACACCTTTGAAAGTAAAATATGTTTAATTATATAAAAACAAAAAATTAAATTTAGTCACTATACCTGTACTTTGAGGTACTGTTGAAGACATTTTATCAAAAGGTATATCAGGATCTACTTGAACACTCCGATAGCCAATACTACGAAAAGCTAATTCACATTTTAGTGTATACTTTTCATCTGTAACCACTGCTCTTTCTCCTAAAAATATTTTTGTTTGTCAACAAATTATTAATATTCATAAAACTACATTACAAGGTTTGCACCTTCTAAATGGTTTACAGCCAGTTCAATTCCTTCTATTTTTGATGTACCTAATATTGAGATAGGTGTTCGCAGAAACAATATATCAAACGATTTATCTCGAACTTCCGTTTTTTGAGATGCATCATGCATAAGTTGTATTAACCGTTTACGAGGTCTTGGTAAATCTATAATTGTATAAGTTATAAATAAAAATATAAAATATAATATAATATAAAATTACCGTTAATGACTTTATCGATATCATTCATTTGATTTTCAAAAAAATGTGTGCTCACTCCAGGTAATTTTAACATTTCTCTTAATTCTTTAATTGTAAATGCTACTTGTAAAGGACCTCGTCGACCTACAAGACTGACTTTTTTCACTTTACTTTGTGTCAAAGCTTCTAAACTATATTCTGTGATGTCCGTTTTCTGAAAAAAAAACGATATTTAATTTAATGATAATTAATATTAATATAATTGTATCAACTGTACCAACTCTAAGTTCATCAACAGGTGTTAATAATATTCTAGCAACATCCAAAGCAACATTTCCTTGTCCTACAATAACAGCATGTTCAACATCCAAATCTACTTGAATATTTTTATCTGCTGGCAAACCATTATACCATCCTATAAATTTTGTAGCAGATACAACATTGGATACATTTTCACCAGCAATATTTAATTTTCTGTCTTCATCAGCTCCATAAGCCTACAGAAATAATAAACATTTTACCATAGTTATATATAAGATATAAATACATTATTTAACTATCACATAATTTAATATATTGAAACTTACTAATACTACGGCATTATATGAATGTTTAAGTTGGGCCAATGTAATATGACAGCCAAGTGAGACATTTCCTATAAATCGTACATTTTCATTTGAAGCAGTTTTAGTAAATGTGTTTATAACATTTTTTACTTCTGGATGATCAGGAGCTACACCATAACGTACAAGTCCAAATGGAACTGGTAATCTTTCATATATATCAATCTGACAGCCAGGAATTTTCTATAACATAATGAATTAAAACAATTTGTTTAAATATTAATATGAGTTATATATTACTTTTAGTAACTGTTGGGCACAATAAAACCCTGCAGGTCCAGCACCTACAATTCCGACTTGAAATCCTTTGACGTCTGTTGAATATTTCCTTATAGCATGACTTAAGTACCTCCATCGCATCTATAACCAAATTTAAGTTTTAATTGAAATAATAGTAGTTATTTACTATTTAGAAAGTAAACTTTCTCATAAAATGAAAACTTAACAATTTCATAATTTCTATTCAATTTTATGCAATTTAAACAAATCATTAGACTTATTATGCCAAGTAATTAAATCTTCAGGATATATTATTATAATAATAAAATATAAATCTTAATACATCCAACATGGTAAGCACTAAAAGTTTCTTTTGGAAAATTTAGGATGTTTATCTTCAAACAAATAAATATAAATAGGTACTCAAATAAAAAAATGTTTTTATTAAATCTTTCTGCTTTTAAAATTATATATACTTAATTTTAGAAAACTTGTTGGTAAGTACAGGTTCGGATAGGCCATGAATAGGTTTAACTCGGGCTGCATACAGTTTGGGCTTTATAATATATGGCCGAAAATATTTGAATACCCCAAACTCTGAACAATGAAATTAGAATTACAATATATAATAAATGTTATATCTTACTGAAAATTTGGCCATTAACTCAGTGGGCAGTACCTTGTCTAACCGGCACTGGGTAAGTATCATATACTTATAAGTTATTACATATAAAAAAAATACAAAAGTAAAGTAAAATAAACTTTTTTACTTTGGTACCTTATTATATTACTTAACATTACTGCAGTGAAAGATCCATTAAATTATAATGGTTAAAAATAAAAATTTACACTATTTAGAAACAACTACTGGATTACCTACATACATACATATTTACCACATTGATAAGATTAGTAGAAAATGCTAAGTAATTTAAATAGAATTTAAATTTTTTCTTTTTCGTGATTTATTATGACGTGGAGTCACTAATGTATTTTTCCCAGAACACTCGATGAGACCCAGAAAATAACAGTTTTATGGAAGTATAAATTACTAACAATTATTTATTTTTTAAGTTCTTCTACAATAGAAATGATTGTTTACAATAGTAAAGTTTTTACTTACAATTCTTGGATTTAAAATTCTACCTAAAGATATAAAATCAACGGTTTTTGGAAGGTTCAAATGAAAGTTGTACTTATTTTTTACTTCAAGTGTACAAGAAGTGATTGTCTGAATCTCGAATCTCAGTATCAGCAAAGAATAATAATCATAAACGGTGTCACTCGTCAGTGTCTACGATTCCGTCATATTACCGACATTAGAACAGAATAGGTGAAATTTCACCTGTGTGGCTAGTGTGCCCATTACGTTGACGATAACGTCCAACTGATAACAGAGTTCAGCCCGCGGCTGCCCGCCGGACGTGGGAATCGGATCGCTGGGAAGTCTTACCAATTCAAATAATTTAATCCATTCCGTGGTCGCACACGGTAAAGACAAGTTTTTGTCGAATGTGGACAGACTGTGCCGATGCTATCAAATGTTTGACAGCAATTTGTTTTTGTTTACACTGTAAAATGTGAATGCACTTCCGTCGCTTGCGATAATCGTAACACTCGTAACTGCATTTTAATTAGTGTTATTTATTTTTTTATTATTATTATTTCTTAAATATTATGGTTTTGTTATCGATTTTTGTGACGTGAAAAACCGCGATGGGACCGCTCACACGTCTCCGCGACGTACTCGTTACGCCCAAACGAGGTAAATTACGGTTCACGATAGTTCCTAATGTCTACTACACTTTTATGGTCTCCGTGACCGCTCAATAAACGAATCGAATAATATGGAACATCTATTGATACTGCCACTGTTGCTGACCATCGTCGATTGCAAACAGTTTGATTTGTATTTCGATGCCAACGACGTGGAACCGTTGATGGGCTTGGCTGCTCGACTGTACTATGCGCAAGGCGGCCAGCTCAACGCCAATGCTGTGCAATATGCCCTGGAAGTACCGTCGTTTGTCAACACTTTAAACTTAACGTGGAGCTCCAAGAATACTCTGTTGTACAAAATGTCTGTACAGGCTGACAAGGATATTGTGGTACCTAAACTCATTTTGCCTGAAGAGGGTACCGTACCAGACATGCCATCTGTATTTTCCATATCTTTGCCTTGCGCAGTGAAGTCTGGCAATGCTGACGTTAGCCTGTCAATTAAAATGTCAGAGAATTGGCCAAATGATGTCACTGATGTCAACCTTGTGTTTAAAAAATTTTGCCTAGATCAACATCCCAACGAAACAACGATTGTTCCTGAAACAGACTCTTCTATACCACCTTACTACGAACCATCATTTTTCTACCATATGATAGCTGCTGCTTCCTCATTAGTAGCGTTAGCTATAATTTGTTGTTTGGCCACCACATACCACCGTGATAAAGCACGAGATCTCATGATAATTAAAGGTTTCCAGAACAATGAAGTAAACATGTTTTTAAAATCAGCACTAAACTCAAGCAACAAGTTCAACCAAAAATCGTTACCAGGGTCAAAAACCAAAGTAAAAGATTTACATGAATGCATTGTAGAGCTAAGTGTACAGAGGCAACGAGTTAGATTACAGAGTATTGAACTGGAAGGTACTTTTGGACGAGTTTACAAAGGATTGTACTCAGATGTCAATGGAAAAGACGAAGACGTGTTTGTCAAGACTGTAACCGATCAAGCAAGTGCTGTACAAATATCTGTGCTATTACATGAAGGACTGAGTATGTATGGACTTAATCATAAAAACATATTAACAATTCAGGCAGTGTCTGTTGAACAACACGTAGAACCTTTTCTGTTGTATGCGTACAACAATAATAAAAATTTAAAGAAATTTTTACAAAACTGTAAGACGTCTGAAAGCATTTCATACACATTAACTACTAGAGAAATAATCGATATGACACTACAAATAATAACTGGTATGCAATATTTACATAAAAACAGACATCTACACAAAGATGTTGCTGCGAGGAATTGTCTCGTCAACCAAGAATTAAAAATTCAGATAGCCGATAATGCTCTGTCGAGGGATCTATTTCCCAGTGACTATCATTGTTTAGGAGATAACAAGAACAGGCC
Source organism: Nasonovia ribisnigri (assembly GCA_027563435.1). Classification (NCBI taxonomy): domain Eukaryota; kingdom Metazoa; phylum Arthropoda; class Insecta; order Hemiptera; family Aphididae; genus Nasonovia; species Nasonovia ribisnigri. The sequence continues at coordinate 124,298 of JANEHU010000669.1, forward strand.
GATTAAATGGATGGCCGTCGAAAGTCTAGAACACAAGAAATTTAGTACTGCATCAGATATTTGGTCGTTTGGGGTTCTTCTCTGGGAACTCTTGACTTTATGCCAGCAACCATATGCCGACATTGATCCATTTGAAATGTCGGCTTACCTTCAAGATGGTTTTAGATTAACTCAGCCAGTCAACTGTCCTGATGAACTGTTCACCGTGATGGCATGCTGCTGGGCACTAGCCCCTAATGAAAGGCCAACATTTTCCCAACTATCTATATTTATGAATGAATTCAACAATCAACTTGTTAAATTTGTATGAAATTTACTATTGACTTATGTTTTGTATTGCAGTTGTGATAATTTTTGTTTTATTTATTTATTTTTATTTACTCCTATATAAGAGTCAAAGTGTACATATAAATTATTTCTAATGCTTTAAATTTTATTATTATTTATTAAACAAATTGTTTAATTGCGAAATGGTGTCTTTTGGATTAATAACTGTATGTCCAATCACTCTCGGGTCATTGAAAATTTCGTGATCGTTTCCTCCGACAAATGTTTTATCACCAAAAAAATGTATGTTTTCTTTAAACTCATCTTCAACATAGCGTAGACAAAATCGTTTATCCCATCCTATAGGAAAACAGTCAAAACTTATTTGGCCACCTAAACAATAATAATTGTGTTACAAGACATGATATGAATACATCATTATAATTTAGTACTAACCAATACTGTACGTTAAACCAATATCAGGTAAGTTTTCTTTAATGCTTTCGATGAATTTCTTCCTAATGTTGTGAACTTTATCATATTCTTCAAAATTGTCACGTTCAACTTTTGAGCATGACCGACCCACAGGACTGATATTGATCATGCCAGTTCTAAATTCTACAAAATTACCACGTTTCACTGGCAACTGTATTTTTGACATGTAGCCCAATGCAAAGTTAATGAATGTCTGCAGTTTTTCTTCACCCAAATAATCAACAATTGTCTATTAAATGAAAAAATATCTAAATATTACAACATAAATTTGTAAACCTGTTTTAAAAACTACATTTAATATTGAATTTAAATACCTAAATATTTCTTTTAGTACTAGAGTACTAAAAGTAAAAGGAGTATTTTGGTATTTGATTGTTTTTATTAGAAAAAAAAATTGTATATCTAAAATCTAAATTGTAATAATTTTTATTAATTATGTTCAAAATGAGTAGGAAATAATTTATAATTTCTACTAGTTACCTCAATGCCTACCACATAGTCAACAATTATGTGTCTATATAGATGACTATTGACTTGTCGTTTGGAATCACAAATAATAGAATTCACAAACAAAATTATAATAACTACCCAATAAGTTATTGTATATCTAATAAGTAATAATTATTGTATGTATTTTAATCTATTTTTACCTACCTTTTTATAATCTTTAATTATTTTCTAATAGTAAATTAAATTATTATATATATAGACTATGTAATTGACCAGCACAAAAGTATTTGAAATATGAATACACTTCTTTAAAAGGTTGTGACTTGTGATGTGTCATAATAGGTTAACATACTTGCTTTTTTAACTCTTCACCATTCTTGAATGCAACTAGGCCATTTTCTGCGAATACATAGTCAAATTGGGCTGTGTCTGAACGGACAAAAAATAAGTTAATAATGTAAAAATATTTTTCAAAAATGAAACAGCGACTAGACATTTGCAGTCTTACATTCTGGGCCTCCAAGCTGTTCTTCTATCTTTGATATATCTGAACCACTCACCAACCCAATGAGTGTTTTTTTCTTGAGCTCGTCGACCATGTACGACCTCACAGACGGATCTATTGGCTACAAAAAGTTTGAAACGTTAAGAAACTACAACCGTCTGCGCAATGTAAGGGATAATTCGGGGGATACCATACCTGTCTAGGATCTGTGACTGTACCGTCGACATCAAACAGGCAAATCGTACTTCTATTCATTGTTAGAAATTCAAAAACTCGATTACTATTCGCTTCTAACTACACACATACACACACAATCCTATTATTAATATTTAATAATAATATGACGTGGGTGTGTAAGGCATGCATATTTACCTGTTGCACACCCGTTTGATCGTTCCGCTTAAAAATCTATTGACAGTGATCGACGCCATTTCTTATGGTTTAAAAACTTCAATAGTTGAACGATGTGTACGAAATATAAAAATATCAACTACAATAAGTCCACATATTCAAAATTCACGTCACGACGCGGCGGTTTTATCACGAAATTGTTGTTACTCGTTTGTTATCACCGGAAACTGTACAAAAAGTCCAACAGAGCGCGCTAGATAACCCTTCTGAAATTTCGTTTATAGTGAATTGCCCCCAAACAGCTATAAATTTAGTTTAAATATTTTAAAATGTTGGAACTTTTAAACGTTGGTTATTCGGAATTTAAATCAGAAATCTTAAAATGTAGACCGACCGATTTCAAGTAGACATTAAAACGAATTCAGATAAGTTTTCTTAAATTTACAACATTTTTTTGTTTATTTTGAAAGTTGAATAGGTACAAAGTAAAATAACAATAAAATATAAAATTGATATGTGGTCATTATATCCTCTATAATTTTTGTAATAGTTAACTTTACATTTACTCTAAGATTACTCAAAAATCATAAAAAAAAAGGTTTTAGGTATATAAAAGCGTTTTATCTATGTTGCGCGTGGGCGTGGGTCTTAGAGAGAAAACAAATATTGCACTGACATTTCATTATTGAAATAATAATACGTTCGAAATAAGAGTTAAATAAAATTTGCTTACAATGAAGTTGTTTTTTCATATTAAAAACATATTATTTTTTTTCAATTCTTGTTTGCAACGACGTCAAATTGTGTGAAAAAAATATTAGTATATTTTTCGAAATAATAATTGTTTACTGTTCAAAAAGGTAATATCACAATCATAGGCGGCACTTGGCTCTAATTATTAAAGGCAAAAATTAATCACAATTTACTAACACATTTTAAATGATACCTAAGTTTCCCATTTAAGTAGTATGATTTAGGCGGTTCAAGTCCACTCTAGCCCCTGCTTCCTAGCCCATGCGAGTCAATGCCGTGCGCTGCCATTCCCCTCCATTCCATGCCATGCCAATGCCTTTCTCCAACACGTGACCTGCTATCACAAACGTGCCTATCCTTTACCCCCCCCCCCCCAATTAAAAAAAATTATATAAAAAATATATAAAAATACAAAATATACATGTTGAATATCTGAATAAGTAAATTAAATAATATACTACTATTTAAAGCATACAATTGAAATATTAGGAAAGAATTACTTTATATATATATATATCATATTCATACAAACACTTTATTATATTATACTTTAATAGCTGACCCGGCAATGCTTCGCTATTGCAAGATTTCTCAGATGTATGTAAATTGTGTATGTACATTTTGTAGGTATAACTATGGATGGAACAAAAGATGAATTATGCCAGTATTTTGATAATTATTCAAAGACTTAAAAAATTTCTTTATAAACAACGTTATCAACTTTTTCTCGATCAGGGGCAAAAATATACAAATTAAATTTGGATGTCACACGTGACAGGGCGACGTATAGTTGACCGTGAGAAAAACATTGAACGCTTAGGTCAATTCCATCAACGTTAAGTGTTTGTCCCTGTGCTTTATTTATAGTCATTGCAAATGCTAATTTAACTTGAATTGACCTAACGACGTTTTGTAGTTTTCATTTGTTCATTACCGTGGGATTTCCATAATTTTAAAATCGTTTCTCTGTTTTCTATTAAGTCGGTGGCTTGAGTTCTTCCTATTCCAAATTTATCTGCAAGAGTACGTGCACTCACATTTCTTTTTGGTAAAAATCTAACAATTTTATTTTTTCTGTTAAAGTTAGATGTTTTTGTTTGGACGCCATTGAAATTATAAGTACGTACTTCGAAACGTTTTAAACATACACTGAACACAAATGACAAAATACACAGTCACGGACAAGTGTTATCGCCTTATCGACATCATAAATTAAGCTCGTTAAGATAAACTGTCAAAAATAATTTCGAAATAATAATTTTCCATTTGATATACTTTTAAATGTTGACCGTTAATTAGAGTGCCCGCTATTTAGAAGTATTAATGTATTTTTCCCATAACATTCGACGGGACCGAACAAATTGACCGTTACATAGAGGTGACCGTCCTATAGAGGTGACCGTTAACGGAAGTTTTACTGTAGTAGGTTTATTTGTACTAATAAGAGGGATTGTGGGTAAGTATGTGTGTGTCTGGGAGTCGTGTAAAATTATGTTGTTTGAGAGTTTCCGCGTAAGATCGTCCTACTACTGTGTTATGCCTATTCTAATAATATTTGAATTATCTACGCTTATTGTATAAATATTCAAACACTTACCTTGTATGCAGATTGTTGCTGCTAGTTCTTGCTAGTGGTTTATATTGATTCAGGGTCGTGTTCGACAGTCGATATCACGATGACAATATATTATGTATCTTGATTTATATAATATGTAAAATTTCCTATACCTTACACTCTTTACTAATTGTGACTATTATCACGTGCTCTCAAAGTCCCTACATTCGTAGCAAGAGTACATATAGTCAATTCACCAACCGAATGTAATTTACAGTGATGAGTATTTATTGTTACACATTTGTACCTTAAACACAGCTCTTAGAATTCCTACATTCGTAGCAAGAGTACTAAATAGTCAAATCGCCAACCGGATGTAATTTAAGTTAAAGAGCATTTATAATTATATTCGTGTTTAAGATAATATGAATGTGTAATAGTGATATAACGGGCCTATAATATGATGATAGTCACAGAACTTTGTGGTTTTAAGGTATTAAATGGATAGGTGAATGAAAAGGATGAACAATACTAATTTGTTTGATAATGTGAGATAATTAATTTAGACAGTTATACCGAATGCTGAGATGGTTCAATATACATATACTGTATTACTGTATACGTAAGTATGGGAGATTGTAAACTCCGCCCGAAATGAACAGGTAAAAATAAGGTCCATGGTAAATTCCGCCCGAAAAAATATACAGGTACAAAAAGGTATATGTAAATTCCGCCCGAAAAAATATGCAGGTACAAAAATGGATTTGTAAATTCCGCCCGGGAAAATAAATATTTTTAAACTAAGCGTTTTGTGACTGTGCGACAGTCAAATTCCGCCCGAAAATGGTAAATTCCGCCCCAAAAAAAATGCAGGTAAAAATAGGTTCATGTAAATTCCGCCCGAAAAAAAATTCAGGTAAAAAAAGGTACATGTAAATTCCGCCCAAAAAAATGTTTTGTATTTTTCAATCAAAACCGTATTTAATAAGCTTTTATATAGATGAATGTATTAATTATAGTTTTTTTTTTTATTGGTTTATCTATCATCCTGTAAGCATATTGCATGTGTTCGAAATAGAGAGTTATAAAACGATAAAATGAATTACAAATTATCTTATAATATATTATAGACATAACATTATTAACATAAAAACATTTTAGAGTATTAGATACTCTCAGTGAATAGGATATAAAATAGAACATACAATATCAGAAACGAAAAGTAAATAAAGACAAAAGATAATAACTATATTCAAATGTACCGTTCATGTAAATCCATTCTGCAGTTGATAACATTTTTAGATTTGTTTTGCATCCGAAAATTATAATACCATTTTCTTTGTCATTACTAAGTAAAAAATTTTCATCTCGATTGGTCACCACCTCTATATTATTCAGCATATTATGAACTTCTTCTCCAGATTTTGGCAAAGTAGGGAATGTCTTTCGCTTTGCATTGTATATGTTTCGCTTGATATTATGCAAGTCACTTACTTGTAACGCTTCTGATTGAGGAATGCTTCTAATAACCGTACACACTATTTTACTAGGTTTTTCATTATTATCCTCAACAGCTTTACGTTTTGCCGATACTGATACAATTTGCCTTTGTATATTTTGATCACTAAAAACACAATTATAATTTTAAATTTTAAAATTAATATTTTGTATATTATGTTATTATTACTTACCTGTTTGCAGTATGGCTATGAAGAACATTTTGTTCAGTGATGTTTATAGTTTCGCCAAAGGTTTTTAAAAAAGCATTGCAAGTTTTAACTATACATCGCCATTTAGTTAATCCAGAAGCCAAAGGTCTATTTACTTTAGAAAATTTAAAATTGTTTAATACTAAAAGTTTATTTCCACGTTCTGATTCAATAAATTGAGCTGCCATTATAGCTATAAGGCTCTAGAACGTATACTGAACATATAAACACCGCATAATTCTAAACAAAACGCAAGTGATTCAAACAATTGATAATATTTCTATCTGACATTTCCAATTAGGTCCACAATATTGTAGCCAAAGATGATAAGATATGACATGATTGACGATTCTCGTCTGATATGATTGTTACGTGTTCGAAAATTTGGAACTTCCAAATTTAATATAATATAACACGCCGCGTCGCAAACAGTACGGTCTCGTCGCACAGTCACAAAACGCTTAGTTTAAAAATATTTATTTTCCCGGGCGGAATTTACAAATCCATTTTTGTACCTGCATATTTTTTCGGGCGGAATTTACATATACCTTTTTGTACCTGTATATTTTTTCGGGCGGAATTTACCATGGACCTTATTTTTACCTGTTCATTTCGGGCGGAGTTTACAATCTCCCCACTGTATACCTACCGGTTCAGGGATACCAGCGACTGCACCGGCATAATATTGTTTCTGATTACAGTTCTAATAATTATTAATTATATTTGTTATATTTGTTATGTTGTTATGATTATTATTGTTATGGTTAATCCTAAACTTAGTAGCATTTGTTACCGAGATTTCCGGGGTTGCAGTGTCTGGCGAAATAATAGGTGTTATAGCTTTCCATATGTTCTTCATCAGTCCTCCTTCGGTGGTGATTAGTTCTGATATTTGTTCCATTATATGTGACACTGGACCACAAGCGCGTGTCATATCATTATGGATTAACATTATCATTACCTATCACATTTCATTATTGTCTACATGTATCTAATTATTATTTATAATGTATACCTAATTAATATGTATAATGTATCAATTGTAAACCTGTATAGATTTTTTATGTCAATATGTTATAAGAATAAGACACAACTACTAAATTGTAAACCTAAAAATTAAAAACAATAAATAATTAATTATTATTATATTTTGTGTAAAATGTATTTATTGTGTGAATATACCTAATTACTATGTATAATGTATTAATTGTATAACTGTATAGCTTTTTTATGTCAATATATAAGAATAAGACAAAACTTCTAATTGTAAACCTAAAAATTAAAAATCTATATCAAAAATACACCATTCCAGATATTGAAGTTGTATGAGTTCTGTATTATTTAAAAAAATTGACATCCATCATGTATCTTAGACTCTATAACTAATTTGTTTTCACCACTATACATCATGGCATCATGCTAGATAAGTTGAAATGCTCTGTCTCAAGAAATATAATTCTTTTATATTTTCCTGTTTGTTCTAACATAAATGATAGGATATTACCCATCAGTGAAAATATCTGCTTTAGAAACTCTGTTGAAATATTAACATAACGTGATGGTGTTATTATATGCACTACTACTCTGAACATATCACTTGGATCGATCCCAATATGTATAAACTTACGTTTTACGAAGTTGAGCGTATAGTTAGTAGAATCGATGAGCTCTGAAGGTGGTGTCGATGGTATTATGTAAAGGTTTTCTTGTATATTAGCTACATTATCCACAATTGAGCCGGTCATGTTTAGAAACACGTTTAAATTTAATTTATTTGAATAGTGTAAAAATTATTTTAAGTATGGAGAAAAACGACTTGATGGTTAAGTGTTTGTATCACTACTAACGATATTATAGACCACACTGTGCTTTATTTATACTCAAAATATTATGATGAAATAAGTTTAATTACTTTGTTTACTATATTATTTAGATTATTAAAAAGTAATTAAAAGTTGTACACTTTCACATTTCGTAATACGATTTTAGAAATTCCGAGTGATGGTTATATTATAATATATTAAAGTATAATATAATAAAGTGTTTGTATGAATATGATATATATATATATAGTAATTCTTTCCTAATATTTCAATTGTATGCTTTAAATAGTAGTATATTATTTAATTTACTTATTCAGATATTCAACATGTATATTTTGTATTTTTATATATTTTTTATATAATTTTTTTTAATTGGGGGGGGGGGGTAAAGGATAGGCACGTTTGTGATAGCAGGTCACGTGTTGGAGAAAGGCATTGGCATGGCATGGAATGGAGGGGAATGGCAGCGCACGGCATTGACTCGCATGGGCTAGGAAGCAGGGGCTAGAGTGGACTTGAACCGCCTAAATCATACTACTCATTTAATATTTTTTCTGGTGGGGCAACTGGGAGGGATAACTATTAACTTTTAACTCTTTAAAATGTTTTCTATCAACTTAAGTCAACTCGGTTAATAATTATCATAAACTTTCCCAGGCTTGCATAATATGATAGGTACGCGTGCTGGTCCTTAACGATTAACGGCATAGAATTCAATGCTTAGAAAACCTACATAGTTAAATAGGTATGACCTATTGGCATTCAGCACTATCTGATACCTATAGGTGCAATAGATAATGTTTTCTAACTTTCCAAGTTCATACTGTTGTGCGTATTATTTCGGAAAATAATGTATTTATAGTTAAATAATGTTTTTTAATAACAAAAATATTGACCGGGGTAATTAGTGCAGCGTATATAGCCACTAATACGATATAGGTATAATATTATATCGCTAACATTTAAATAGATCGCTACGTCGGCCTGTCGCGGTCAACAACGAATTCAATAATAATAATAATAATAATATACTTATAGGTATAATTTTATAAGAGCGCGCGACGGTCCAAGTCCGAGTGTAATAAAGTTATTAAAAAAAATAAAAATCGTTAAAACACTGTCGTAATTCCCGAATTGCGTGGCAGTGTGCTCATACGTACCACCGGCTAATAGCTATATAATAATAATAATAATAACAATAATAATATATATGATGCAGTGTAATATTATGTATACCGGGTTATTAGTTGTGAGTACTTCATTATATCAGCTCGCGTATACACCTAATATAATAATGCGGGTTCGTGTGCGTAGCAGTGTTTATGACCATATCTGTATAATATAATATGTAGGCATATACATATATATTCTCACACACACACACACACACACACACACACACACACACACACACACAGATATATATATATATATATATATCATAGGTAGGTAGGTTTTCGTCCATCGGGTTGGTTTATTAATTATATTATTTCGTCGCTGTTAATAATACTATTATTATTATTATTATAGACATTATATAATACACATAATATTACACTATGTTGAAGCGTTATTCATGTACCTAAATAATAATATTATATATATAATATGTCGTTTTCGTAATCTAATAGTTAGGTACCAGCTATATAGCTATGCAATAATATATTATACATTATATAGGTACCTACCTAATATACCTGCAGCCCACTAAGCCCATAATATCATTATTGTTGTTATACTTATTTATATACTTGTTTTGACAATCGTAATAAACTTTTCAGTACTCTTGTAATCACTTAATTGCCTGTCGCAACTCGCAGCTGAGTGTACCTCCTCGGATGATGGCACTATAATATTATATACTACCTAGCTACTATATATATAGGCAGTAGGCACCTGTGGGTAAAGGGTGCCTAATTCCTGTACTGTACACGTGTACGATGTACCTATTTAGGTATTATAAATTATGTACAATGGAATTGCATGTCTCTTGTACTTGCACGAGTTGCACCGCCGAATAAAAGTATAAAACGAATCCCTGCCACACACCTAATATAATAATCCTACGAAACCGCTTTCAATTTATTTATTATTATTTTTTTTTTTTTAATTGAAATGTATAAGTACTTTTTCACTTACAAGCAAAGCTTAGGAACGATCGTATTTGGCATTTTCATATGATACGTCATGGAGACACAGAATAATCCATAAACTAAGAAACATAACTACTAAAGAAAAACGCTTGACTTCATCACAAATTTCCTCAGAACCACGTTATAAATTAATATGTTCTTTATCAATGACGTTTCTAAAGGTTTAACAATCCCAAAAACAAGTTTGTTGTACGCAGACAATTTCACCATTATCTGCAGTACAAATTCTCGCTCTATCTGACAAGCATTATAATCCTCTACGAACAGGCTCTTGTCCTTGTTAAATACCTCCAACTTCCGTTTAGCTCCCGAAAAAACTTATCTCACAATTTTTAACTGAAAATAAGAAAAGAAACATTATCAATAACATAATCGATGTGGAAATCACACTATCAAATACAAAGACACGGTCAAAATTATCAGTATTATTTTTGACTCAAAAGCTTCCTGACCCCCCCTCCCCCCACATTTAAAACCTATAGAACTTTATGTCCCTCAGAATTATTTCAAGCCCTAACACACACCTCTTGTTGAGCCTAATTCTACACACTTGTGAAAATCCCCAAATCATTTATTCTCTCTAAAATAGACTACGGTGAATCAATTTTCTCAACTGCGAAATCATTCCACTTTAAAACACTGAAGTCCATCTACAACATTGGAATCTGACTCTCCATCGGTGCCTTTCGCTACAGTCCTATCAAAATTATTTTAAACATTGCTGGCATATTATCCTCCTTGGCCGTACGATGGGTGAAACAAACGTTCAAAATAGCAGCAAAAATGTCAAGTTCCCCACAAGGCCTCTCATCCACCACAAAATCGCTGTTTGTGAACACATATTTAAAACATGATCTTGAATACATAATTGGCCCCCTAAAAATGTTTTTTAACTGTGTGAGATCGAAGCCCCTCTCCAGAAATTGTAATGGATTTACAGTATTTACACCAATAAAACTGCAGTTAACATATTTTAGTTATTTTTATTAAAACATACAAATTGTTAGTTAAAATATTTAATGTAATTGACAATATTATAAAGTGCCTAAAATGCACACATTTTGCCACTGCACATCTAATTCCACTCACCAAATAAGTAATTAAAAATAATATAGACCTAGTAGGGTGCGAAACCGAATAAAAGGAGGTATACTGCATATACTTTTCAATTTGTTACTGCACATTTCATATTCGGTATTGCACACAATATTTATGCGCCCTGATATTATTGTTCTATGATATTATACTCTGTGTAAGTTAAGAAATACTGTCGGCGGCGAACTGTTTTCGTCGGCAGCAGTCAGGCAGCACCCGTTCGTCACCCACTCACCCCCACCAAGTCAACTATCTATATACCAGATACCTGCTGTGTATGGTATTGTCTCGCCTTAAAGCTTCGAACATATTAATTTGACTGATTGAACTAGCAAACCCTATACATTTTATGATGTTCTTTAGATAATCTACGAATAATATAAAATATTTCTACCAATTCATATACCTTATTTCAATAATTCCATCATTAAATTACAAAAAAAAAAAATTAACATCATATATGATTTTAAAAATAGGTAGGTACTGAGAGACTTGGCAGATTGTAATTTAGGAAAGCGAAAATAAGAAAACATACCCATTGATTTTAGCCTGATTACTGCAGATATCAGATATGAATCTATAATAATTCAGTATGATAGATAGGTGATACCTATAATTGTATATTTGTAACTATTATTAAAAAATGCTAAAATCACCTAAATACCTAGTTCAATATAATATCAATTGATTAAAATCACGATGACTAAACCAATAATCAAATCTTCAAGATTAAAATATTCCTACTATATTGGTATTTTATGATGTATTTCCCAGCGCGCAGTGCGCATACAGCCTGCATATTTTTAAAACATATTATAAATGTTATAAAATATATATGTTGATTTACTATATAATAGGTATACCTACTAAACGAAATATAAATTATTTTAACGAATTAATATTTATTTAAGTGTTATAGGCCCGTGAATGTATTTTTGAATATAACCTTCATTTCTCATTTGTCTAAGTTGAACAATATATTGTTCCTGGATGTTTTCGTTCATTACCACCTGCAGAATGAAAGGCACACTTTACAAATTACAATACAAGCATTTGCTTATACTTAATTTACCAAAGTCAGAACGAACTTAAAATATAATGAAAAATTAATGTTGCGTGTTTATATAAAATAATAAAATAATTTACTAAAATGTGAATGAAATATATTTAATACATGCACCAGCCAATAACTTGTGGATAAACGTAGTTATAACTTATAATACAACTATTAGAGCGCTAAAAAAATAAGGGGTTCTCGAAAATTACAAATTTTAATTTATTTTGACGGACATGGAGCATGCGTAGTTTTTGGCGAAAAACAGACTAGGTGATAAACTGCAGTTAACGGTCGAGGGCCACGCCCTAAGAATCTGCAGCAATTCGTATATTATTTATGTATTATTTTATACAGTATGATTTTCAGATTTCTCTAAACAATCTAAACGCGTTCCCATCACGATATCAGGAAAAAGAGCGCAGTATTTTGCACAGGTAGGTATATTATTAATAAATTTATATATTATATTTCTGCTGCGGTGAAACAGACAACATAGACACATTCAGGTAAGGTTGGGTTTATATACCTGTACAATGTATGTATGTATAGTACTATCCGCGTATTGTACATCCGCCTTAATACATATGATATATATTTTGTATATACTAACTTACACAGTTATATATCACGCGTGTTATTCATTATTGCAGTTTACCTGTGGCCTATATTGTATATATTATATGCGCATTATATCTAAACGTGTAACGTGTAAACGTTTTAAACCCGATGATTAAGTGTATATATAGGTAGTAGTGTAGTACAGTTTTTAGGACCTCGGCGGCACGTATATTCAGCACATCCTAACAAGTCTGAAGTCGCCACCGTATAATATACTTACACCCATTACAAAATCACACGCCTCTATAATAATATTATAGTCTATAAGGTTAATTAAATGTATACAGGATGATTATTCTTTCAACAGCGTATAAATTAACATTCATTATCGCACAATAAATTTATGTTTTATACAAAAACATATTATATACCTACTTGTGCATCGATTAAATTACTATAAATAGGTACCATCTATATACTTTAGATCTTAAATCTTAATATAATATTAAACTTACCTGCGGGTTATACAATTATATACAAAATACCGTGTTGGTTGAATAATTGTATTAATAGCAGATATTTAAAATAAATATTTTATACATCATAATCTATGAAAAATTATGCACTCTACATTAGATTTTTAAAATAGAAATTATAGAACTTAATACTTATAGAACTTAGATCTAGGCCTCTCTAAGCCCCTTTTGTTATAAACTAATATAAATGTACGTGTATGTGTGTGTGTGTGTGTGTGTAGTTTGCGAATAATTATATGTGGCTAGCTTATAGCTATATACCTATGCAGTGTTTGTGACGATTGTTATTTGAACTCAAACTTGTTTATATTCCCTCAAAGGCCAAAACACATGTATATTATCGAATACAATAATAATTTATGTGTAAGTATACTTACAATCACCACGCTGTGTATAGACAATGTCCCGCATAATGTATCAGTGATGTTTTTTTCGCTCAAACCCGTTAATAATTATTATACCTATTTATTATATGGGGTAATTAACTAAACATGATCACCCAGTTTTTTTTTAATAATGTTATTCAAAATCTGATTTTTGAAATTTTCAAATATACTAAAAGATAATATTTTTCATATTCTTAAGATTTTTTATATTATTTAAGTTTTATGGAGTGTTCTATTAAGATATAAATGTCTGCTTTTTAAATAACAACCTCCCTCCCTTATTTTCTACTGTACATTATTAAGTGGACAATTTTTCTGAAAATATTTACGTATCAAAATCAAAATTCGAACTAGTAGTTCTTGAGTTATGTAACTTTGTACATACTAAGGAAAAATGCTAATAGGTCCATCATAACGGGTTCAGTTGATACGGGGGTCACGGTGAATTGAACATTTTAGTAAATATATATAATTAAATCTATCAACATTTATAATTTGTAAAAAAGGTCCAAGTATCTATAATTATCCCTAGATCCAATGTTACATATATTTTATATTTTTGTAAAACTATTTTCAAGAACTTTTATCCATAAGGATAAATAAGACACTTTGTTAACTGTTTTTCTCCTCGTTTACATTTTGAATTGTATGTATACCTAGTTAGAAGTTAAATTTCAAGGATTTGAAGATATGGTCTTTAAGTAGATATTTCTATTATACTTATAAAATTCCCAAAATCAGAGTTTGAATACATTTAAAATGTATTATTATATGAAAAATGTGGTTGAGCACGCTTGGTGAACCGCTCTGTATATATTCTTTTTGTATAAAATATTTGAATGTCCAATACATGAACAACAATATAAAACATATGGAACGAGCTGAGTTCTTATTCTTCAAGCACTGGATACCTATACTATAATATGGTATTGTCAATTGTCAATTGCGATTAATCGACTAATCGACCGTAAATCCACAAGGGTGAGCGGGAGAGTCTCAATCGAGTTGTCGTAGGTATGCGCATCATTATATAGATCACCACTCGGGTCGCCATAATATATAATATATATATATTATATATGGATATAATATTTATTATTATTCTTATTCTTATTATTTTATTATATATAAACCGGCTTTGCGGACAAGTAAATAAGGTAAAAATATAACATAATAATTATTAAACAGTAATTAGTGTATACTATACCTATTTGTTTTATATATATATTAAGGGCAAAGGGGTTCTCATTTGACATTTTAATTATAAACGATTAAATTAGTTCATTGGACATTTACAGTAAAACCGCCTTATAACAGAAAATAACAACAGTCCCAAATAACCTATACATCCCGTATATTTTAGTCTCCCTATAATGGAAACGCCTTTATAACCGAAAAATCAGTTGATATACTGAACGATTCCGTTATAAAGAGGTTTTACTGTAATTGTTTGAAAAGAGAGTGATATGAAAAGGAGTTTTATTGCGAGCAAGACGTGAATGGGCTTTAAAATTAACAAGTAAAGAAGAGAGCAGGGAGCATCAATATCAGACGATATTATAGCTTTGGAAATATTATATATGAGAGGATCGACGCCCGGTGGTCAGCTAAAATGGATAGGTTGAGTTCAGGGATGATGGGAGAAAAGTCGTGTTGAGGGGGGATCAGAGCATTTTCAAAGTTTAAGTGGCATAACTGAGGAACTTTCTTTGAAGCCTATTTAAGCTGACGACAAAAATCAGCACTATGTGAATCCCGAACCATACTCAAGAATCTGTCTGACGAGAGCACAATAAAGGGATTAAAGTGGTCAATTTTACTGGTAAAGTTAAATACACCCGAAATTCTTCTAATGAATCCCAATAATAACTAATTTATAAGCTTTGCATGTAATGTTATTAATGTGTGGACGCGGAGAAAAGGAAGGTGCGAATAAAATATCAAAGTCATGTATGTAGTGTCAACTGATAAGAGTCATATTATTTCATCAATTAGGTAGGTATAGCAGCTATTGGAGACTGACGTCTGGTGAAAGATATTGAACGACATTTACCATAGTAATAGACCATTATTCCATTTGATAAAATAATCCTTTGGTATTGTTTCGGTCATAGGTATTTTGCATATTATTACACATCATACGCATATTTATTTATTTATTTATTTATTTATTTATTTATTTATTTATTTATTAAAATTTCAACGCCGCAAGGGCATACTTACAGAAAAAATGTGATAGATTAAACTAAGTTAAATAGTACAGTGAAACTTAATTACTAAAGAGTAAATTACTTAGATAGATATTAATCGAATATATACTAAGTATGATGAACATAATATACAATAATTATATATCTAAATGTTTTTTTTTTTCATAATAATTGCGCACACGTGGTATACACCCTCTACACACCCCTATATACAGAGTGATTCGTTCATCATTGAACCACTGCTCATTATTTCAAAAAGTATTAATGTTTTTAAAAATATTTTCTCACATGATTTCAAGTTGTCACAAAACAATGCGTTCTTAAAAAATTATAAAATTTTTATCCTTATAATTTGTAATGTTTCTACATTATTGGATGCCAATATACGCAGTTCTAATTTAATCATTGAAAGAAGAATATTTTTCTTAGTATTTCGATACATAAAAATCGAATTTAGGGCATGAATCGAGTACCTAGTTATGAGTCATATGTAGGTATTTAAAGTTTAGATGAACGGAGTGGAGTGCAGGTACTTGTTGGCGAGTATAACTCATAAACTACTGGCCGTAAATTCGATTCTTATGTATCGAAATAATTAAAAACATTGTCTGCTTTGGAACATAAAATTTAAACTGTATGTTGTCATTTAAAAAATGGAAAACTTAAAAAATGATTAAGAAAAAAAAAATTTAACAAGCGCGTATATAACATAATATATTTTTGAAAATTTCGTTTTTTTCGACTAGAAACCATGCGTAAATTCTTCTTTCAAAAACATTAATACTTTTTGAAATAATTAGTGGCTTATGATAAAATAATCACCTGTTTTAGATATGTTATGATAGGTAGGTATATAATATATAATGGTATACGTATATACTATACCAGGTATATATATACCGAGTAATCACCGCGTGTGTTATATAACATCACGCGAGTCGGCGGAGGTCTATTGATCCACCGAACACAATATAAACGCGTATTATAATATATTATATGTACCCATAATACTTCATCGATAACAAGAGTACAATATTGTGATGATCCGATAAAACGCGCGCTGGCGTATATACACCTATACAAAACATATATACAATGCATACGTATTATTATTATATTAAAATAGCGATCGGGTCTGTGCGCGGGGCGAAGAACAAAACGGTTTGAATTTTTTTTTTTTGTTTTTTTTTTCGGACACGTATATTATTATTAATATGCAGTCATTTCATTTTTCCACGTCACTATGCGTATATATTATTATAACATATACGTATATTAAAGTATACGCGACGACGTTACATAATGTATATATATATATGCTCGTTTCGGGGGTTGATCTGTCGGCAGAGATAACGACAAGCCGACGATGACTTTGTGTATATCGTGTAATATGTGTGCGCTGCCATAGAAAATAATTAAGTTATATACGAGCGTGATGATAAACACATGGCGTGCCCTTAAGCTACAATAATTGCTTTATTAGTATAAATATTACGTTTCCGTCTCGTATATAATACGAAGATAGGTATAGGTAGGTAAGTAGGTAGGTAGGTATGTATATATATTCATAAATATATAGGTACTACCGCGGACAGGCCCCCGATGGGTGCCCGTCAAAAATAAATAAAAAAGGGGTTATTATTTTTTATACAATCAAACAGTACCTAATTAGTTTATATGCGGTGTTATTATATTATTAACTATATACGGCTATACGCATGGTATTATATTGGTATTTGTTATATATTATATAGTTCTTACAGTTTCTTATACAATTAGGTATTTTAATAGCAAGGAATTGACCGCGATCGATTTACGCTCAGAAACAAAATTTTGTAATACGTTTTCCTATTATGATAATATAAACATACCTACAATCTACATCCATTGGTGGCTTGAACATTTTTCTCCCTGACTTACATATTTTAATGTTTTTACACCATCCACCCTAAACATTTTTTCACTGCTCTCAAAATAGTGAATTCATATGTTGTTGTAGTGGTTAAATAACTTTTAAAAATTGTTTGAACTACTTTTTCGCTCTATTTTCAATAGGAAAACCCATTAATAATTTTTGTGAATCACATTGATTCAAATATATCACCTCCATCGAGCCGCCACTGCAGCCTACATCATAATATTTTATACTTGCAACTTACCACGAGTATAGTAATTATATAACGCAATCAATAAATATTGTTCGTGATAGTATGTTCTAAGACTTAGGAAAGAGGAGATGGTGACTAAAATGTTTGATATTACAGCCTACAGTGGCGTATTTATATGTCAAGTCAATAGATTCGGACAATCAGTAATATCCATAAAACTTTATAACATAATATTATTATTGTTCAAAGTTCATCAATTATATTATTACCCATTATGATAATAATGAATGTATACGTTTTTGGCACAGAACCCCTAAATATTTACAGTCATTGGCGTACGGCGTACCTATGGGGGCTAAGTGGACTTCAGCCCCCTCCCCCATTGGCCGTATTATGGTATAAATCTTATATGATAAAAGGCAAATTACAAACTATGATGTTTCTAAAAACGGATTTGAAAAACTATTTTGCAAATTATCAATTATTTGTAGAGTTCATTACGGTTATACAGGCTATAGTATACTAACGACCTATAGTACCTATATAAGGTAACGGCTAACCGGCTAACCGATATAAAATTCTGATTTACTTTGTTTAGCCCCTCCCCCTCACCATTGAAAAATTCTGGGTATGACACTGATTACAGTAATATTGTAAACTACAATATTGATGTAAACCATCTGCACGCGTGGCTCGTTTAAACAGGGTCCGTCGCTAGATCTAAATAAAATACGTCTGGAGTTTAGGCCAATGAATTTTGAAACAAACGGATATTATAGTGGCGTATTATTTATTAAATCTACGAATGCGTGCCAATATTATGATACTATTTTATAGGTAGGTATAGTAGGTATACGGTCGATGTAACTATTGTACCTAATTACGTTACCCAATAATTTTCAAATCACAAACATATTCATTATAACCAGCATACTATTATAATATTATGCGTGCAGCATTCGTAAGATTATGTATTTGGCACGAATTAATAATAATATATATTATTACTTACATTAGCTAACTCATGATATGTTATGCGTGAATGCGATATTAAAATGTATAAATAAAAATATGAGAAAAACATTTTTTTCCAGTTTTTCTCCCTCTCACACACTCTCTGCAGCTACCTCACACACACACACACACACACACACACACACACATACACACACACATATCTCTTTTATTCTCCAGCACCTCTCGTTAGAAGCTCATTAATATTTCGGACGCTCATAAATCGTTATTTACCACCGTTTGGAAACTTTTATTAGGTTGTCTCCGAAGTTACACAATATATATTTTTCATTTTCGTTTTATTTGTATATGCGTGTATATGTACGTAAATTCCAATAAAGAACGTTCCAAAGGTACATACATAATATATATATAATAACGAACCGGAGCAAAGAAAATAATATGTCAAACGCGGTTAATTTATATATTATATACGTCGTAATAATAATGAAATTATCGTGTTATGAAGAAAAAAAGGAAAGAAGGTAAATTATAATTGTGTATATACAGAGTGTGACAAAATACACTTGTCGTGAGTATATAATATTTATATACATTATATACATAAATGTTAAAATGTATGTGTGTGTGTGTGTGTGTGCAAGGGTCGGAGATTCGAGTCGTGTGACAATGTTTTATGATAAATGCGCTTATATACATATTATAATACGCTGCAGTGTTTCACCTCAAACTATATACATACAGATTGTAATTGTAATTTATAGTCTGCGAGTTAATAAAGCAAAAGTCGATACTGGTTCTATATTATAATAAGCGCTATACGCCATACCGGGCATACGGTAAAATAATATGTGTAGTATATATATTATTATATTATTATACTATATAGGTAGGTACTAAACGTCATCATTATATGATGTTTGATTCAGTGTGAAATATTCAAATATACATCTATATTATATAAATTAATTTCAAAATAAAAGCTGTGAATTTGGTGCACTAAAAACTGTAATAATAATATAATATTTATGCATTTACATCAGTGAAAAAATTTAAAATACGCTCTAAAACCCTACAAAATCATTACTATCCAAAACTAATTATTTACAATTATAACTATTAAACATTGTTTATACCTAAATTTAATAATAAATATAATAATAAAGATGATAATAAAACAAAATATTTTTATTGAACCTTTATTGAAACTAAACAACTACTCTGACATCAACTATAAATTAGGAAAGTAAAAATGTTTTTTTAATAGAAAAGTGAATATAGGGGGGTGTACGAATTAAACTGGGGGGAGGGATAAGCCCACCCAACCATCCAACCCCCCAACCCTTAATTGCACCTATGCGCCCTATATGCATATCCATTATGAATCCTAGATTGTCCCGAAGAGACTCTAACCAAATATGGCAACCCTATATTTTATAATCAATAAAAGTATATATAAATTACCGATATAATTGATATAGATCGTATATACCTTTTGTAGGCTATAACAATAAATTATTCATAATTTATAAATTGTTATAATTATAATAATTGTAATGAGGACCCGAATTTTAATGCTCTAAAAAATGGTAAAAATTGCCGTATAAAATTATTTTTTTAATGCAATGTCTTATCAGATACACCAAGCTTATTTAAAATGTACAATCAATTTAAAATAATTTATTTAACATTTATTAAAAAAAAATAAAAACCGAAATTTGATAAAAATTTGATTTTAAGTTCAGAGTGTTTATAAATTATATCCACGGCCTACAATTGTTACTATTAGATACATGTTTTTCCTTCTGTATAGGCCTTATTGGGAATAAATAGTTAAAAGTAGAATAAAAAGAGCACTGCCCCCCCCACCCTAGAAGACGAATCAAATCGACTACTGAAGTCGTATGATATATATAAAAAAAACGCATGCATTAAAACTAACGAAATGACCAAAAAATGAAAAAGCATCTAAATATTCAACAAAATGGAAAATAAAAGTTTCACCGTTGAAGTATCTGTTTCACGAAAACAAATTATGTACTTGGAAAGCATTGTCTATATAAGATCACCCAAAAAAAGATGCAATTTGCATTGAAATCCGAGACCCATAGTTATTGTTAAAAAAAAAAATAAGTATATTTGTGCGACTCAAATATGCGATATCTATAAGAACAATATTATGGTCTGGGACGTTTATTTTTGCAATCGCAGTATAGTTTCCCCCCACGATTTTTACCCACTTCAACCACTGGCCATACTTGTTTATATCTGGATTACATTATAATAATATTATACTGTCCCCCAACACATAATAATAATAATAGGTAATAATAATAGCGATAATTTAATATTATGTATTTCGCGGGCACTCGGAGATTACACGGTATAATAATAGTAATAATATGGCAGTGGCTGCGCGTACAAATACATAATAATAATAATAATAATAATAATAATAAATACACCGAGACAGAGCGATCGAACGGCGTCGGTGGTTGCACGCGGGACGCCTGCGGTTTCCGCTACGCGCGCGATAATTTACGTCCTCGGTAATTCAGTCGGACGTCTTTATTGCCCTCCGCGTACGCGACCGTCGCGGCTTCTTCCACTCGGCAGAGGAAAAAAAAAAATGATTATTATTATTATTATTATTATTATTATAATACCGAGCAGTGCACCGCAAACAGCCGCGCTCATGCGACCGCAATATAGTAATTATTATTATTGTTATTAATGGCGACCCGTGCGACGTATATTTTTTTAATATTTATATAACGTATACAATATTATAATATAGTATAATAATAATATATAATATGGTAGATATACGCGCGGCTGTGGAACTGTATATTATTATAATATTATGGGCGTACGCACGATATAATACTGTGCGTGACGTATAATACGATTTTTCTCTAAACGCCATTTATTATTTTATTGATTTAAATTTATATTCCCTGGACGTAGTTCCGCGACCGCAGCAGGACTTGTAATAATAATATTTATATAGGTAGTACCCACCTTGTGCGTTTACCTACGACTTCTGCGGCAGACGACGCGACGGTCCCGCGCTCGAGCAGCATACGAATTACGCGACGGACTTGCCCGACGGCCGCGCCGTCTGAATTATTTTTATGTGATGAAATAATAAATAAAATAATGATATTATACACTATTAGGCCGAAAAAAGGGAGATTTTCGTTTTATCGCCAACAAGACACTCCTATTAAGTGGCACACGAAATCCGAGTACTCTATAAGTCGAAAGAATGTCTTGGCCCCTGCCCTACAATATATGATAATTCGAACCTCTATATGTAGAATTTTTTATCCCATCGATTCGAATTATCGAGGTTCCGCTGTATCTGAAAATATAATAATATGGTCCTTAAAAGTTAAATCATTCTTTGAATGTGCGAGAGCATGCCGAACATGCTCGGAACGTTTTTATTGTTATTTATTCTTACCCAAACACTTTAGTAACATTGACCACAAGATGAGCCAAACATATCACGTGTATTACACAATTCACAATTTTTAGGTAGGCACCACAGATTAATAGAAAATAATATTGTATTAAGTAACTATAACTGTGTTAACTAAAAGTAACTATCAGTTGTTATAATGTTATAATTGAGGATTTCTTATATAACTGAAAACATAAACAGTACCTCCTGTTTATAATTTTCTAAGTAGTTGAGTGCTTGAGTTATTTGATTACAAACAATTTCAACATTATACCGAATGAGCGCATTTAATCACGTCGGACGTTAGTACCTACTATAACCAAAAACCATATTATTACAGAAATGATTCAAATAGACGTTGCACATCATGTACGATATGTATCTGCGTATAATAATATGAATTCAATATTAACCATATACGACGTGTAACAATAGAAGACCTGACAACAAAAAATGTTGCTACTTAAACGTATGACAAATATTGTGAAATCATATGGTTAATAAATAATTTAAGAAATATAATCAAGTGAGGAAATTAATAAACTAAGAGGAAACTAATAACATTTTTTAAATATTATTATTGCATTCTAAATTATTTATTCAAAAAATATTAATATTTTAAAAAATTCTAAAAAATAAACTACTTGACTTCAATAAATGTTGATGGATGTTTTAAAAATTGTTCTTATCGTCAGATTTACAAATTGGCTATTTTGAGTTTTTTATTTTAGTATTAAATAACAAAAATAATTTTTTTTATATTATTATAGGTATACCTACGTGTAACACTATTGAGTATAAATTATGTATAAAAAAAAATTTTAAATATTGATTGGAACAAAATTATTTCATCAGTCAAGTCTTCATGTTACACCCTGTAAATTACTTTATTAACATCAACATCAAAAGATATTAAAAATATATAGTATTTATATTTTCTACGATGTGTAAGTATTAAAAGGAAGTTTTTATTTGTAAAGTATTGTAAAGTAACGGATTACCGAAGTTGAAAAAGCTTATATAGGTTTGATTATTTACCCATAGGCTATAAAACTTTTTAAATTGTAGAGAAACTCTTTTTTTTCTTTAACAGCGCGTATGCTGAAAATAGTATATATATATTTAGGTATTAGAGATAAGGGAAAGAATTTAATCACATACCATATAATTTAGTCACCTACATCATTATTTATTACAATATTACGAGTTTACCTATACTATTAATATGAATTCTTTGAACACATCATCTTTAAAGCCCTCTATTATTATTTATTATAAACGTGATTATTTTATTATAATTTATGTATAAATCATTTCAATCACTCCGATACCCTATTTATTGCACGCTGTATAACCCTTATTACTACAGGTATATATGACTGAATAAATAATAATGTCTATCAAACTCGATATTGTAATTTAAACATATTTTTTTGGAATTTATATGCGTATAAGTACTTTCATATTATCTCGTAATCTATTACTAGTAACCGTAGGCTAACTACTTAATATGGTTCACTGCATTACCTAATATAATATAATAATCGAAAATGGAATAAATCTAAATTTATAATATTATTAATTATATTTACCATCGATAAACAAATTGTCCTATAACATAGATGCATAAGTCTTCCCTGAAATAGCTTACACTATAAATCATATATTGTACAAAATCAATAATATAAATCAGGGGTCGGCAACCCGCGGCCCTCTTGTGGCCCGAGAGTAAAAATGTATAATTTGTATAAAAATCACGAACTAAGATAGTATGGACTGGAATTTGCGGATTAAAACGTTTTTATTAATAAACCTCATAGTTAAGGACTTAAATTAACTAAATACTAAATATATCGTATTCTATGATTAGACATGTTCGTTTAAAATAAAATAAGGTATTTTAAAATTAAGGCCCATGAAAAATGTATAATTATTTTTTGGCCTTTGACATCAAAAAGGTTGCTGACTCCCGATGTACATAACTATACTTTAAAATATTGTATACCAGTTATCGTTGTAATGGTATGTTATAACTTATAAGTATATACCTATACCTACCTCATACCTACCAATATACTTAAAATTTTTATTAGGTATACGCAAATACGTATTATATATTTATTAAAGTAGATATTTTATGCAAATATATTATTGTAACTATAACATTAACTTAAACATGTTGTTAAACATATTTTCTATTAAATTTGAAAGCAAATTTAATGAGTTATTGATGCATCATCAAACGTTTTTTGAACTGCTTTCTTGTACGAGTCTATTGTTTGCTGCAACGTTTTGTACGGAGATGTAGTATGCATTTGCTTAAACTTTAGGCATTTGGTAATAGTATATCATCGAGCAAAGTGTAGCAATAATGATATTGAGCCCTGGTACAAAAATGGTTTAGCGACCCATTTCCCACACAGCAAAATAAAGCATTGCCATAAGCGACTTGAGTTGAAAATTATAGCCTCGGAAATATTGACAACATCAACATTGTTGACTGTTGTACTTAAATTGCTTGAGGATTTGTTCAACTATTTTTGGATCCAGCGTTCTTTGGTTTTTGTATTTACTCCTGAATGAATTCGAATAAAAATAATTTTTTGACATTGATAATTGTTATTGTTTTCTACAGTTAGGTATAGTAAATTTGAATGTGATTACTGTAGAAATATCATTTTTTAAATGTATTGTCAGTATTATATATTATTCTAAAATCTGCATACGTGACTATTTTACCAAAATTCAACTTGTAACCAATAAGTAGTAACCATATAATAGTCATAAATACCTTATAAGTATAGACAGTGGTGAATCTAGAATTTGTATGGCGAGTGCCAAAGCTCCTTAGGTACCTACTTAATTCTTATCATGAATAACACAACTTCGGGGTGAAAAGAAATTTAACCTATTTTTTGGAAGTTGTCTACAATTAATACGTTTAGTTCTAGTGATACCTAATATTATCTAATTAATTTATAATAAAAAAAAAAGTTAAATTTGCTGAACAGTGGGTGTTTCCATGCACCCACCCCCTAATCTACCACTGCAGGGTATAGCTACTAGGGCACTAGTGACTAGTATATAAGACAAAATGCTTGCGTGAGACACTTCATTATAATATATTAATATGTGAATATCATAGACTCAGAGAAATTATAGAATGGTCTTAGAAATGTATATACGCCTAATCGTATATAGGATCCTTATATTATACAAAGAACCTGAGAATAAAATATACGTAGGTATAATAGGTGACAGGATGTGCGTTTTGCCCTTTTACCTTGACGCGTCGCCCTCGGCTCGTATTAAGGTACTATTCAACTATCACCATTTTGGTTCTTGATATTCCGTTGTTCCGTTTATATTCACCAAATTAAATTAAATTGTTTAGGTTAAACGATTTCAGTATCAAGTCATTAATAACCACCTGACCACACGGCACACGGTGAAGCAGTTGAATATTTTCAACTGTTTAGTATATTATGGTAAGCGAGCATGTGGTAACGTGTTAAACCGCTAACCACGGCTCGGTTGAACAATGGTGGAACAGCACATTAACACGTTGACGGACAGCCACTACTATATAGCAGTCATAATAAAATAAGTCGTAATATGACCATGACTGCTAAATAACAGTTCTATAAATTTAAAAGTCATAAAAATGGCATAACTGCTAGAGCAGGTGCGTTTCTTATGGTTTCGCCGCATTGGAAATTATCTAGTGTCATATTGTGACTTACTAACAATTCGGGTAAAAAAAAAAATCAAATATTCTAGTAAAGTCTCTTAAAACTCTATATGAACATACAATCAGAGACACTTACAAATTACAGTCTTGAGTATACCCGAATCAGCAGTCATGTCTGCCAAACTATTCATCCTCGGAAAACGGGCGATGTGTTTCTTTTTGATCGGACCCAAAATCACGAGACTCGCAAATATGCGTACGAGATTTATTGATGGCATTTCGTTTCACCACACGTCCACTATTTTAAGTACGCACTAACGAATTTTATCGCATAAAACTGTTCAATCGACAATATTTGACAGACCAGCTGACGATGGAGAAAAATCGTCAACCGCCATTTCACTATAAACTGATGATCAGTAGGGAATGACAAACTCCAAAAATATCGTGGTCACCTGTAGACAGCAGCAGTTACCAAATGTATACCACAGTCCCGTCGGACTGAACGGTTACCACCGTTTATTACGTTATACCCGCAGTAACTGCAGTATTTCCGTTGGTCCGTGCTTGTCGGCATTTAAATGTGTAGCCCATCACTATAATCTGCAGTGGGTGGTGTAGTATTATAATATTGTTGCTGGCCTGCGGTATATTGTTTGAACCACATGCGTTTACGCGTTGGATTGTGTTTTGCAATTTGTAATATGTTCACCTATATTTTCTGTTTCATCATACTTTAGTACTTTACAAATCATTGTGCAGTTTATATTGTTACACGAAATTGTATCTGTACGTGTCATAACTCACACATAATTGTGTATAATGGGTGCAACACTGCAACGATAAAACTTTAAAATAATATTACATTAAAAGATTCCTTACCTATTTGATAGAATATGTATAATTATTATTTATTATCAAACAAAATCAAAACAATATAATTTACTACACATTAAGTCCCAAAAGGTAGATAGATGTGAGTGTGATATTACACACAACGCATATTATAATATTATAACTAGATATTAGGTAATAATATAATATGATCTTTGCAGTAATATGTACCTATTCATATTGTATATTTGTACAGCTATATTATATTTACATAAATTAATACATTTAACCTATTTTTTTTTCTATCTACTGAACATTCAAGACGGCCACAACACCATGTAAAAAAAGTTTCAAAAAAACATTCGGCCTTGTATAACAATTATTGATAGGTAACAGATACAATATAATGATTTTTTTATTTCAATTTCAAAAGATTTAAACTGTGATAACGAATTTGAATATATATTAGGAACAAATAATACACTTACCTATATTAAACATTCTGTGTTTGTGTCAGGTATAAAAATATTTGATTCGGGGAACATAATATATTACACGTGCATATAATATGATGTGTATATAAAACATATATTATGTACATAATTATTACTGTCTTTAATTTGTTTTAAACACGTTTAAAAACACGCACGCCACAATGTGATATAACGCGAGCGAAAAAATAATGTAATCCGGTCTAACTATGACTAGACATATAAATAGCTGTTATAATAGTATAATGATATGCACCTATATATTATTACATGCTAGATGAAGTTTTGCGGGTACGATCGTTGAAATTATAGACCTCGCAGCTTGTATACCGCCGCTACTATATTATATTATACACACGCGAGTGTGTAGAAAAATGGTGATTATCATTTATTATTTTTAAATATAACGGACGGTAATAATAAAACTAATATAGAGGCGGATACGAATTTTAAATGAATCATTCCGTATTTTTTTTTGGAAAAGAGATATTTCGTGTTTTGCTCGTGGTTCCTGTATTATATAATATAATTATAATCAGCGTGATGCTCGCGCATAACGTGGAATTGATGATAGCATAAATACATATCTATTTTAAGCTATTTAAAGTACTTTGGTATCTATATATATTATACAGGGCGACTCACCAATCACGGTCACTCCGCTTTATTCTTTAATGAAGCATCTGTTCGAATTCTAATTTTTGGAAATTTTAAGTAGATACACCTTAGATATTTAAATTTTTTAACACCAGTTAAGGAGTAGGTATCCTGTTTTTTTTTTTTTAATGTTAATACATTCAAATCAATATTTGAACGAGTAATTTCTGAGTTTTTAAACTGAAACTGTATCCGTTTTGTGCTAACAATGGTTTTATGTAGGCGTGGATACAAGGTGGGTGTTATGGGGGCTAAAGGGGGCTAAAGGGGGCCCCACTCAGACACTAGATACTTATAAAATTTCAAAGATAACTTTAATTTTTAGTTTATTAACTTAAGTATAGAAGTTAGAGGAGCAATGCAATAGTGCAATATTATACTTAACAATTAACATATTTCTAATATTATTACCATACGGCATATACTCACGTCTCAGATGACGTTTACAAATAATGATATTCATATATTATCTTTAATCTTATTATAATTTATCATGGACTCCAGGAATCCTTATAATATTATTATTTTTTTTTTTTTTATTGATCTTAAACGCAGCTTTTATGGATAATAGTTATAACTTATAGTAAATATTATGTTATTTAGAAGTGCATACAAATTATAGTATATCTAATAAATTGTATGATTTACATTTTTTGTTTAAATTGTGTTATCCAAGTTTGTTGATTTTAAAAATGTTATCTTCTTTCCATTGTCCTCGGTTTTAGGTTCCAGTGCAACTATGCAGAAACTTTCTTCCATTCCAATCCGGCTCGTATTTCAGGCATTCGGTAATCAGTGTTTCACTGTTAACACCGCAAACTTCACAGATAGGAGCTTCTTCACTTACCATTAGGTAACCATATATGCCCTATTCTCATGCTGTTTAATACTGATCATTAGGGCTAGGCTTTATATGGGTTTGTATGTTTTTTTCCTTAAATCCAAATTGATTGGTTGTAAGACATTTCCACGATTTGGCTTATTCACGGTTAGGTTAAATACTATCATTATTTTTAAATTGTTTTTTATATTTTGAATAAAATGCATATAGTTCCATATTTTAATGATTTTTGAGAATCTTGTTAATTTTGTTGATTTTTAAACTGAGTTTTTATAATATTGTTAATTTTAAATTTTGGAGGTTTAGATGTAAATAAAAAGCAAATTTTACAATTTTGTATTGTATAGCCCTAATTATCATTCTTTTCTTTTTTCTATTTATAGTTTTATTTATTTCATACGGACTATATATCGTACCTATAATATTAAAAACGGTTGTTATCCTTAGTAGTATTATATAACTTATTAGTTACAATGTTATACACGCGAATAGTACAATAATACATACTATACATACCTACATTTAAATAAATCAGAAACTATAAAATACTCTTTAAAATTTTGATTTTTATTTAAGTAGGTACCTACCTATACCTACGTAAATAATCAATTTTTTTTAAATAATATAGTAGGTATATACTTAAAATATACAGTAAAAAAGGGTAGACATAGTCAGTAATCATTTGAACAAAATATCTATTATATTGACCATACTAAGTATTTGCAAATATGGTGTTTATGACTTATGTTTAATATATTGGCTGCATCCGAATTGGTTCCCGACATTCCAGACAACACACATCCGAATTGGTTCCCAATACAGACTTACGAAAAAGCAAAATACGATATAATATAAATGAAATATTTAATATTATTATAACATATATTTCCCATCATTATAAGTATACAATATGAAACATATAGTCATTAAGATAAAATCCGTGATAAAATCGTTGTTATATTAATCGATATGGACAGATAGTTACTACTCATTACTATTATTAGTCGTTACGACATTCAGTAACACATCGTAATTTCGCAATAACCGTTGAGTTTACGTATAGTGTTAAATTAGTGCAAATATGGAATTTATGTATAGTGAAAAAAATAAAAAACTATAGAAGGTATTAGAAGGTTATAAATTTGGATTTCAAAAAAAATTGGCAGACGACATTGACCGTTGGACATGTGTACAAAGAACATGTAAGTCGTATTTAAAAATAAATAATTTAAGTTTAATTATTGTTGATAAAAGTGTTATACATAACCATGAAAAATGCCCTGATAAAAAACTTAACAGACAAAAATTAAGCAACAGTTCGAAACGAAAAGCTCAAGAAATATTACATGAACGACCAGCAAAAATTATTCGCTGCGAGTTGGCTAAATCCGATATTGATACCATAGATACTCAAGATCTATGTAGAATTAGAAAAAATGTACATGCTAGTCGATGTAGTACAGTACCAACGTTGCCCAAAACATTGAGCGAAACTCATAATACATTAAATAATTATAATTTAATGACAAATCGGGAAGAACAGTTTTTATTTATTAACAGTGTAGAAACCAATATTATTGGATTTACATGTGATAGCAATTTGGAAGTTTTACGTCAAATGAAAACTGTGTTAATTAATTGACGGTACTTTCAAAAGTTGTCCTAAGCTTTTTTACAACTTTTTTCAATTCATGGTGTAAAAAATAACTATACTATGTCCTTCTAGTTTTTTTTTTCTTCCAAATAAAACTATAGTGATACGTATACAAAAGCTTTTCGTTTAATTCAAAATTATTTAAACCTGGATAAAATATATGCGGACTTTGAAAGAGCCATCCATGTAGCGATCTCTGACGTATGGCCTTTAGCTCAATTAAAAGGTTGTCGGTTTCACTTGGGCCAAGCATGGTGGAGGAAGATACAACAATTAGGACTTTCAAATGAATTTAAAAATAACGATTCTGAAATAGGACGAACATTAAAATTGTTTTTTGGCTTATCTTTACTATCGCCCACAGACGTTAACGATTGCTATATTAATGACTTAATGTCATTAAAACCGATAAATGAAAAACTTGATGAATTTTTCGATTATATTGTAGAAAATTATATTGAAAAAGATAGCTCATTTCCACCAACAATGTGGGCTGAATATACCAATAGTATAGAACGAACTACTAATTGCTGTGAATCATTTCACAGTAAATTCAACAGTTGCTTTTATTCCGCACATCCGAACATATTTCAATTTATGGATGTACTAAAAGAAGTTCAAATTGAAACTTATATAAAATTGCGAAGTTCGAACAAACTACAAAACCTGAAGTCTAAAAATAAGGAAATATTCATAAAAACAGAAATGGACAAATATAAAAATAACGAAATCAGTAGATTTGAATTTTTAAAAAATGTTTGTTATAAGTGTTTACCTTAATAATAGAAAATAATAACTATAAAAAAATGTACGAATTAAAAAAAACGATATACTTACCTATATTTATTATATTTATTTTATATTTGTAAATTAAGATTTTAATTTTTAAGAAATGTTTATTATAAATTATTTATTAAGCCACAATTTTAACAACTCGGGAACTAATTCGGATATACCCTTTGAAACAACAACCCGGGAACCAATTCGGACGTTTCGGAACCAATTCGGACACTTCAAATATATTATACTCGCATGAATATTTAAAACATCAGGATCTGAAAGACTACATTTTGAAAAATTAATTACCTATCTGTACCTATCTATATTAATATTGTTATTTTAATATCACACAATTATGTCAAAGCTATATACGTAGGTACAACTATGACTTGTATATATTATGTATAGAATATAAAGTAGGTACCTATATAGTAATTAATATAGCAGCTCACGGTCAATAAACACGTTCACAATTATTATCGTTATGAAAATATTGATTGAAAACAACCAAAAAATTAAAATTAATATAACAGAAAGAGTTTACAAAAATGAGTGTATATACCTACTAATTTTATGAGCGAGGGGATAAATTAAATAATTTACATGACAACAGTGTATATAAGCGTATAATATGGCCAGAGTTTTTGACACGAAGGGTGCCTGATGTTTAAAACCGTCGATTTGAATTGCACGCATGATGATGATGTAGCAATAACCACAGCCACGACTTCTGTATGTCAATAACCTATATATAAACATTAACGTTTTATTAAATTATTTAATTTAACGTTTTTTTTAACTATTTTTAAATCAAAAAAAGAAAAAAAAATCCACTTTTGAAAACAGGACATTATTATAAATTAATAATATCTATATACAGATAGTATACTGAAGTATACAACTTACTTCATTCCAAATACATAGTACAATAATCGTACCTCTAAAACAACACTGTCACAACTCAAAATGCATACAATTTTAGTTATGGCTACTTTAGAATAGGTAGTAAAAAATAGCTTTACCTTTATAATACAAGACCGCCACATTCAATATTACTTTTCGTTTGTACATATATAATATAATACTTTTTATATTTAGGGACTTAAATTCTTAGCTAATTTTCAAGGCTAAAGAGCTTTATATTTTTTTACTTTATGACGGTATACGTATTTTAATTTATCCAATTAATCACTGAAGTCAAAATTCAAGACTGCCTTATTTCGTTTTGCTGAGTTTTTGCGCTAAATAATAACTAATGATCGTGTGATAATGTTTGACTGTAAGACAGAAATATATATTGTGGCCGGTATTGCAGAATTTTAAAATTTGTGATTAAATAATATTATTGCATATGCAATAGGTACGAATAACGGCGCTCTTGTATTCATTTATAAACAGAAATGTTTTACTGCCACAATAATCTCGAAAAATTGATAGTGTTGCATTTACTTAAAAAATTGAAGAATGCCACAAGTCTAACTTTTTGTGTTTATGAGATTATTATATAATATTCGAAAAAGTCATATTATTGTAACCGTAACGTATTATGATTGCAAATATATAAGTTTTTAGTTACAAACGCCAAGGTAAAATATCTTATATAGATTTAAACTTCAAAACGGTTTTTCTCAAAACTATAAATGTTGACTTGTGATGACAGTATAACTGTCCTAGAAGTGCGAATTATTATAATGGATAATATTATTAACGCATAGGTACCTATAATGTTGTATAATTCATAACACACACACACACGATAATTAATCGAAACATCGATTCAAATGGAATACAGAGCATATTATATTAGTCTATTACATATACAGTAGAATAGCAATAGTAAATAGCAACCTGCAACATTGTCATAATATGTATAATTAATAATTATAATAACACATATTTATAGTATAATACTTTTCTAATAATGTATTTCTATAAATTTTAATAAAATAAAATTGAAAACACAGCGTATATAAAGATACTATTTATAATATGTTTTACCGTTGTTTTAATTATTAGCATAACTATATGTCCTATACCTACTTATCCTATCGGTTATCACATAATAATATGAGTATTATTAAATATGTGTGACGTACAAACTGACGTGCGTGTGCTATGATGATATTATGACCAGTATTTACCTTGGGGGATCGTTTAAACCGTACATTGCAGTATGTATACCTATAAAAAATCTAGCAAATAAGTCATATTAATTAGCTGAAATCAGTAGTAGAAATTTCGTTGTTAGCAAGGCTTGGATTTAAATGCCCTTAAAAATATCGAAAAATTATCTTTCAAAAAATGTTATTTATGACCTTATAACTCTAAAATAGGTCTTGGAAAATTTCCACGAAACTGATACCAGATAAATTTGTAAATCGTTTTATTTAATAACCAGCTAATTACCTTATGTTGTTTTAGTACAATATATGTATTTATATATTATGCATATATATTTTTTGTCATATTACTATAAATAGGTTATAAAATGATCTAAACAAATAAGTATTGCCCTAAATCTGAGTGAGTAAAACGTTTAAAAATGCACTTAAGCTGCAGAAAGTGCAAAATAAATTTGTTGTTAGAATGGTGTGTACTTGAAACACATTTGTATCATGGAACTCATAGTGTCAAGTATTCTATAATTATATACAAATACATCGAAATCTGAGCCCTAGTTATTAGTTACGTACCTAGTTCACGTTTTCATATATTGATATAATTTAATATCGAAGTGTAAAGTTGTGACATATAATATGTGAATTTTTCAGGAACCATGCACTATTATGTACCTACATTTGGAATAAATTGTTGTGTACAATATTAAATATTAAAAAAAAAAGATAATTAACTGTACCAATAAATTATGATGTTGCAGCATAATATGGATATGCCGCTCAGGAAATTCATTATTATTCAATCCCGATTTAAAGATTGATGACTGATGAGTACATATAACTATAGGTATTTTAATATTGCCACGCTACTGTAACATCGACGAATTTCCCGATACCTAGGACTATAATATAAGGGTTATCCAGAAATTCGTTACTTGTAATCGGTGACTATTTCGCATTTCCTTTTAAAATAAGGACCGATGAGAAAAAAATTAATTCGTTTTACCTAACCGATCATTTTGGTTGCAAACCGGTCACTCTTTTTTGTCCAATATACGGTTACAATTGATAATCATCTCCATAGTTATTAGTTTATTACCTCTCTAGTTATTGGCACATACATAAACAAATCAAAGTATGCAATGATAAGAATAAAGATTTGATAAAAAGATAATTATTTTGGTACAGGAGAGGGCTAGCTATATTATTAGAAAACGAATATTATCTTAAAAAGGTATTTTACCAATGGTTATTTATCTGTAGTAACCGTTCACTCCTAAATTAATTTGTCAGCGCCCTAATGTAACGAATATGTGGTATAGTACCTAAATTGAATTTATACTTCAGATAAACTTCTATGCTTCAATAATTATAATATAAAATAAATAAGGGTATTACCATCATCGCGAATAGTTTTAATTCAAGTTTCAAACGTGCATAATATGTCATCGTTATACGTTCAAACTTGCACAAAGTCCCGCGCCAGCATGTTTATGTATATATAATATAAATATACCTATTATATATGTATAATATTATATTATAATTTATATTATACATAGGAACCCGCGACGCTGCAACACCCGTTTTATGATTAAGCCGTAACAAATCACTCGCTGCACATATATAACTATACTGCAGCTATATATACACGTGAACGACAAACAATGGACGAGTGAAAAATAAATCATAAAATATTCCTTGAAACGTGTTCAATAAATCACGGGAAAATATCATTTTCGTTAACACGAGGTTTTAAAAAAAAAAATTGTTTTTATTCTTGTGGCTACTTTGGACGAAAAAATATATACATACGACTATAATGCGACTCCATTTCCAACTTACATTATTTCACGTGAAGATTTCTGAGAGACGACTAAAAACCTGCGGTAACCTGTTGCGCGCAATGTTTGACAAAACAAGTCGGTGGCGGAACAGCGGCGTGGGCATATATGGTTGCTCACGAAAAGTGTACACGTGTGACGGGTGGTTATCCGAAAGTATATAATTGAATTTTCGAGTTAAGCGCATTATACGACATCTTTGACACTGAGTCGTGTAGGTATATATATATATATATCATTACACACCAACGGTCGTAAAAATCCTGTGAATATATTTTTATTAAACAAGGGTGTTAACGGTTCATAAGAATTCTTAACACACAATTATAATAATATTATATTTACGGCGTTAATACATTTATATGAGATATTTATATAGTTTTTTCTTTTTTTTACCTATTCATTTTGTAAGAATTATAGAAATTATATAAGAACCTAAACCCTATATATTTTATTATAATTTCGTGTGAATTTGTAGCATCACTACACATATCATAATTTAAAACTAATAGGTATACTACTCCGCTCAAAATCTAAAATGTTATTTAAAGATTTTAACGGAATTTTAGAATACATATTCTACTATATCAACACAAACAGTTAAAATATTTTATCTTATCTCACATTTGAAATTACATTCACCACATACACCTTTTACTTAGTAAGTATACTTATTACGTATATATTATATAATATATAAGCCCTATGATTCACCATTAAAATCGATACATGCATCGATACTTATACGACCTACCTTCTGAATAACTTTGTGATCACTGAACTCAAACAATTTCAGTATAATCTAATGAATATCAAATAATGTCTTCATTAAACTATCGAAGTTCAAATAATATGTTTCAATGTACAATTTTAAAGACTTTCTATGGGTATTTATTATTGTTATCTTAGCTATAGATATTTTTTTATTTTTAGAGCCATATAGTATTTTTTTATGACATTTTCTTATAAATTCTTAGTTCAAATCCTCAGCCCTAATTTATATACCTATACTTCTAGGATTACTGGAATGTATACTAACGACGATGGATGTCCAAATATAGCGTATAAATTATCTTACCATGCAGCTACCGGTGACTGATAATTATACTTTAATTGAACAGTCGTAAATATTAGAAGACCAATGAGATACATAGATGGACCTATAGGTTAACTTAAGAAATCGAATATAACGGAATCTGATTAGTGTGGTGAGAATAGCTAACAGTTATAGGTTTCGGCCTGCAGGGTACATATTTGTGATACATTAGCCAACACATCAATCCAGCAGCAATTTAATTACTCGACAACTCTCAAGACACAAGGCGTTTGAAACGTCGAAAAACATAGTATGACTTATAGCCAATGTTGTATATTTAAATTTAATCATGTTCGATAAATGGCATCACCATTGTTGTTTTTTCACAACCCTTTATTTTCCCCTTTAGGGGTTGAATTTCCAAAAATCCTTTCTTAACGGATGCCTACGTTCTAATAGCTATCTGTATGCCAAATTTCAGCCAGATCTGTCTAGTGGTTTGGGCTGTGCGTTGATAGATCAGTCAGTCAGTCACCTACTCTTTTTATATATTATAGAGATTTATATAAAATTCTGAACTGTATATTTTACCATTTACTGGTTTGTTACCATTAACGATATATTTTATATATAAGCATGGATGTATACCGTAGGCGTATATGCAGGATGTCCAAAAATTTCAAAAACCTAGATCTATCAAAATCTGGGAAAAAATAGATTGTTACAACTTACATAAAAAAACATCGAATAGATAATAATATATTTAAATAACTATCTGAAAGGTTGTTAATTCAATTTGCAATGTAATTGCATAACAAAAAATGTTTATTTACTGCGTAAAGGTCAGTTGGGTATCTCAAAACGCTTTCTATATTGTTAAAATAAAAATTAATATGGTATAAGTATTTTTGCATTTTTCGAATTTAAAAGTGCGTGGTCTTACACATTAAGTGGTTTTATAATGCATAATATTGTATACTTTGTTATTTTTGAATGACAATTATAAGTTTATTACAGTTTTTTTTAATAAGTACATGAAATATGAATACACAGACCTGGCGAAAACAGAAGAAATAATTTAACAGATAACAATTTGATTATTGTATATGTTATGCTACATTCGTTTTGTAGGTATCTACAAACCTTATAACCTAGAATATAATTAATATCTTAACGAAATAATTCACAAGAAGTCCCAGCAAGTAGCAACGACGTCGATAGGTACCATAAGAAAAAACAAAAAAAGGTTATAATTAATATGTGTTAGGTGGTATTTTGTTTAGTTTTTGTTGAACATTTTGTTTGGAAAATAAAAACTTACGCCAATTTATGTGTATAAATTGTATTTGTGTATGTGTTTGCTGAATTATTTCTTATTGTAAATATAAAATATATAACACCTAATTGTTTCGACGAGATAGCTTTAATTGTATACTACCTATAGCTAAAAAAAAGTTTCTAAAGTTCAGTCGACAAAAAATATGTTTACAAGTTCCAACAATTTTATATGGGCATAATCTAAAAATAGTTTACTCACAGAAGGCACAAACGTCAACGAAAAGCGTGTTTTTAAAATAAATAATAATGTTCTCCGCACGCTATCATGTACTATAGGTATACCTATACTATAACTAAAAAATTGTTCCTATAGTAATTCTACTTCTTAAAAAACGAATAAATGCTATGATATATAATAACTTTTGATGATATCTTTAACGTTTTCAAAAACATTAGCCAACTTGTACCTATCTGCTTTTTTTGCAGTACTGCGCAGGTACCTATAGGTAAGATTAGAATACATTAAAATATCAGGGCGATTTAAAAGTCACATAATTATTATTATATATCATATAATCATATCACATAACAAATGTTTATAATTTATATATTTTTAAATTCATCAGCAACTGCCTATATCATTAGCTTATATTTATTTAATTAGTTTATGGTTACATATTATTCGCGTGTTTCTCAAGAGAAAAATATATAATACTTAAAAGTATGTATATACTATATAGGTATGCATTACAAGTTTCAACATTTAAATGCAATATGGTGTACCTATCTATACGGCTATACGCCTATATACCTACGTCATTACGTCAAAGTCTGTAGCTTCAGCTACGAATTACGATTAAATTACATTATATTATAATATAGACCCGTTATGTTAATTAGAACATTATTTCAATTATAACAAAGTATAGGTACCTACCCATAAATGCGAGATGTATTATTAACTAATAACTATGTTTGGATAATACGTTAAATATGTTAAAATATTATATAACATTATGCTATACACGATGAAATAAAATTTAAAACACGCGTGTTCGTCAGCGTCCCCGCGCGTGTGGATGACGCACTCTACCACCTACAGAATTTCAAACATTTTTTTTGTATTATTATTATTTTGTTGTTTTTATTTTTTTTTATGATTTATGACTTTTATCCTGTCCGAGGGCGATTCGTTTAACTTGCCCAGGATTTTTGTCACCCATCAGTTAATATTTAAGTCAATAATATTATTATCCCGACGATAGTATTATAGATACCTATATTATATAATCCCGACGACTAGAAAATTAAAAATAATAAAATTATAATAAAGCTGTCGTTGTAGGCGTTTTCCACTGTGATGATGTCGGTATTCCGAAACGTTATACTGTACAATAATTAAAACGTCACGTTGTACACATATAAGCCTCGCGGCTCAGTATATATATACAGTTTAAATGTGTGTGTATATATAATATATATATATATTGGTCTACAGCAAGCAAGGTTGAGTATGTAAATACTCGCATGTGTGTTTTGAAGAAAGTTAATCCAAAATATAACTCTTTGTCTGTATTGCATGTTACTATTATTATGTATACGTGTTGCTGAGAAACGTACATAATATGTACTATACCTGTAGACATGTTTTACAGAAAATTCGATTTTTCGAATAAAATATGCGAACTTCAGCTCGAACTCTAGCAGCATCATCGGATACCGACATCATATCACGAAAAATAACCTGAAGATACCTCTTTATTATATATTATTGTATAATATCCTCACCGCGATTCGGCGGATAATCTATATCATGTTGAAACAGCCATGTCGATATACCTAAATTTGTAGTGTAGCATAGGTGGATTTACAAATTTTTTCTTGGTGGGGTTCTGAAAAATAATTTATGTATTTCAAACGAATGTAATATTTATTAAAAAAACTAGTATCTATATTGACTGACTTTTAAAAAATATAATATGTATATCTGTGTCAGCGGTTAAGTAGAAGGGGGGATGATCCCCGGTACTCCGGACACTAAAGTGTATGTAGGTCAATACCTACACACCAAATATACCACGACGTCTTATTTGATAATTTTCCCCGTGTATATATATATACGAACGCTGCATGCCGTATTTGTTTTTATTAAAATGTATAGGTAGCACTTAACTAGTAAGTATACCTACCAACGGACACGGACAATATTATTAAACGATATGAACGTTTTCAGAACTATTATGTTTCTTACATGCGTTTTTTAAGTACATAAATACTATAATATAATAATATTATATGGGCTCGTATATTTATTGAACGTGTTGTTTTGTATGAAAAATATTCTGAGTCGTGACAAAAATCAATTTCATCGATTAATATCACGAAACGACTATATTGTATAGGTAGCTGTACTATATAGGTATAGGTGTACCTGCATCGTAATTGATTTTTTTTGATTATTATTAAATCTGCTTGCAGGTCGCCTTGTTTATTATTAATCATTTTATACAATATGTAGATGGGTTAGGTTTAACTTATTTAACACAAAGCATAACTCCACGCCAGCTAGGAATTCTCGATTATACACGATGCCCACTGAGGTGCTTATTAAATGTCAATTTTTTGAATACAATTATGTGAAAGCCTACAGTGGCATATTATAATGATGCACAACAGTATAATATTGCATAGTATATAGGTATACACATGGTGTCTATTGTGTAATATAGTGATAAATGTTAAATGTTATAGATTATATAATTTTATCGTTTAAAGTATTTGATATTAATAAACTATAGGTATCAGGGTATCTATGTAAAATATATTACAATAATTATTGATAGTATCGTCGATGAAAACGTCTTCGTGATAACGTATTATCGTCTACTGAAGCCTGAAGTGATACTATTATATATATGAACTGCCGTCTGCCTATGCTCTAACCAGGGATGGCAAATCCATGGCACGCGAAAAACTAAAATATTTTTACTAAGTATAATAGGTACAAATATTTTGAGCATACGACTTTTATCGGTCGATAACGATTGTACAATTCTATCTGTAGATAAAATAATAATATATAATATTGCGTTTAGTATGTTATCTACGTTTAATGAGAGTAAGCCGCCAAAATATATATATTTAGATGGAAAGAAAAATTTGTTATACTGAGAAATTAATTAGAAGAAATTTAGCGAGATGGGGCAATAGAAAATTGATCATAAACATAGGCAACAAGATTTTGAAAGTGTGGAATGCAATTCCACAAGATTATTCTACTTTAAAAATAGTAGCATTAGCTGTTTTGTCTATTTTTTCTTCAACTTATTCATGCGAGTCACTATTTTCAGAAATTAATTTTATAAAATCTGATGTAAGAAACCGACTAACAGATGAATGCAGTGCTGCATGTACTTTATTAAAAGTAACTAATTATATACCAAATAGCATTGAATTGGCATCAAATATTCAACAGCAAAAATCAATTAAATAATTAACGAAGTTATATTATTCAAATATCATGTACCTAAACGTCCTAAACTATAACCTTTTTTATATCAATACATTAATTATACAATAAAATTACAATATTTTTTTACAATATTGAATATAATATAATATAATATTATATAATATTTTTCTTGGCATGCTTGAAAAAAAAAATGTTAATTTTTGGCACGTAGTGTTCAAAAGATTTACCACCTCTGCCCTATAATACGACAAAGTTTCCGATATTTCGACAATCGACAGTTCAAACGATTTTTTTGATAAAGCCTCAATCATAGTACGTATATAATATAAAATTATACTTGACAACGTATACCTAAACATTTTGAAAGAAATCATTTATACTGATATACATTATACAGGGATCGAGTAATTGACAAATAACGATGCTATAATTCAGTTTACACCTAACTAAATAATTACACTATGTAAAACGTATAATATGCTCGATAATTGTGTACCTATATATAACCCCTACATTATAGTACTTATCACCACCTGTGTGTTGTCACAACGCAATGTTGTGCAATAATAATTAAAATGTCAAATGTATCATAATACAACAAACCATAAACTTCTGAAGTTTATACATTTTAACAATTTATTTTTTACCGTCTGCGCCTTTATTGGGTCTCGTTTTCCTGTTTTAAAATAATAATAATAATACCTACCTTATAATATTATATAGTAAACGCTGCGGCGAAACGTAAAAAATGTGGTGTAAGGTAGGTAGGTACAGCGCAAACACATTACACGACTGTTCGGTGCAAATTAAAAATTAAAAATTCATCGTAAAACAGGCTAATTAAATACAACTTTCCCCGTACAATATTATTAATTTCGACTGTTGGCGATTCTTATCACACGCATATCGCGCAACACCCCCTCACCAAGCATTTGTTGCGGTCACCATATTATATTATACAGTTACACGTGTAGTTGTGTATTTGTATACAGGGTGTGTCTCATCGATAACTTTTTCCCTAACTGTGAAAATTATTAAATACGTATTTAGACATATTTTTGAAAGCCATATAATATAATATTATAATATTAGGTTTAACATGTATAGTAGAGAGAACCTATTCGTGTGTCAGTTTTAATAGGTTTATTTAAACTGTAAAAACGAAAAAATTAGTATTTTTTTTCTCAATATTTTTTTAAATTGCAATCGTATTAAAAAAAAAATATTACTAATAATTTTCATCGAGCAATAATAAGTTCAGGCTGTAGGAAGTTAAGGCTCTTGAGTCTTGGATAAGTTAATTTAATAATAATATAATATGGGTGAGCGAGTAGAATGTAATGTACACAGCTAATGTTACACGGGGAAAAACACGGCGAAACATCCTATATATATACCGGAGGTGATCCATTTAACACAAGACATTCATAATTTCAAAAACTATTAACGTTTATGAAAATAATTTTTTTTACATAATTTCAAATCGTTAAAAACATAATTTTTATCAAAAACATTTTTTTTAAAATTTTTTTATCTTTATCATTTTTATTTAATTTTTACTTTTTCCGAAGACCACCTGCATTTTTACATCCTTATTCCAAAGTTGAATATTTTTTGGATGTAATTCGAATTTTGGACGAGTACAGGTTATTACTTATTATGAGTTATACCTAAGGAATTATAAGTTAAATAAAGTATAGGTATATAGATGAGCGGAGTGTTGTGGTACAGGACACAGATTAGGGGTATCACGCCAAATGTTGGTCTACTGCCCCGCTCATCCAAACTTCAAACGAATACTATATGTAACTAATAACCAAGACAAGTCAAAAATTTGATTTTTAAAGATCGAAATACTCCGTTTAATTATTGTGCTTAGCGCTTAGGAATGTGAAATTAAAAATGTATTCAAAATAGTATAGAAGCTAAAACAACAATAACGATAAACAATATCAAAAAATATATAGTTTTTTTTCCAAAAATGTTGTATTGTAACGTCTTAAAAATATTGTGTAAGAGAAATGTTTACAAAAACGTTAGTGATTTCTTAAGTAATGAGTGTCTCATGTCAAATGGATCACACCGTATACATATATATATATATATATACATAATACACGTGTATTACACGCACACACGTTCACGCAAACACACATTATATCCATTAGCCGGAAAAAAACCAAATGACTGGAATTAGCCGTTTCGACTTCCGGTCGTCGAGTGACCCACGCGAACCTTTATATCTTATTTCAATAATAATCTTTTAAATCTTTTTACAGGAGCGGCGGGGGAAACCGAAAGGGTGTTCAGTTGTATATATATAAATTATATACTGTAATAATTCCTACCGTAGGTACATAGCTCCCGTCCGCCCCTCACGCCATAAACATATTATACTATTATATATATATATATGATTTCGAAATTAAATAGTAATAAAAACGTACTTGAATCGTAAAATCTCACGCAGTGGGGACGGTTTATGAAGTGTGCCGCCTTCTCGAAAATTAAGACGTTAGTTTTGATAATTTATTATTCTGTACGTTCCAAATTACAGTCGACACAACCGACAAACGTCATATTATTCTAAAACACAATTTATTTTAATAAACACATCATAGGTACAAATAATACGAGCGATGTATGTATACATGCACCTGTTACGTTATCGCGTACATTATGTATACATTATTATATATCATCATAATAATAAACTGCTTTACAGAAATATATATGTATAGCACCTACAATACATACGTATAATAATCGGTT
Source organism: Nasonovia ribisnigri (assembly GCA_027563435.1). Classification (NCBI taxonomy): domain Eukaryota; kingdom Metazoa; phylum Arthropoda; class Insecta; order Hemiptera; family Aphididae; genus Nasonovia; species Nasonovia ribisnigri. Next base: position 168,217 of record JANEHU010000669.1, read on the forward strand.
AAAATTATAAAATGTTTAGTATGTTTGGTGTATATTTTATTTTTAACAAAAAGGTAAGTATATATTATTAATATAAAATGTGTAATTTCGTTTTAAAATAATTTCTAAAACCTGTATATTATTATTATAGTATATTCTTGATAAATTATACGACTATATATCAGCTACCTATATATGAAATATAAATACAATATATTATTATAATGTATGATTTATTTTCGTTATACATAGGTTTACAGTTTGAATATAGTTTTCTGGAATAGAAAACTTATTAATGCGATTCCTATACGAATCAACCAATCATGTTTATTTTTCATTGTGTTTCATATAGTGCATATTTTTTCTCTTTTTTTTCGAAATGATTTATACAATTTTAAATTTCGTTATAAACCTACCGTGGAAAGTGTAGAAATAACTGTTTTTAACTCATCGTTATTTGTTTTAATGCTTGTAATGAAATAAAATTCACATTTCAATCCGACAGTGTTTAAAAATGAAATTAATAATTACAAACTCATAATTTCAATAAGTATAATAAAATGTTTTTAGTATTAATTGAAATTTTAATGACAGATATATTTATAAAATTACCGTATAATAAGCTTTCTAAATTCTTTTTATGCGCTCAAATTACACGATTGCCCTACAAACAAAACACTTCATAGATTCAATATTTTGACGAACAAAAGGCTGAATTTCAATAAGAGTTACTAATTAATCATTATCAATAATTGTGAGACCTAATGACACGAATACCCGAATATACTATAGAGTATGCACTGTCAAAGAAAAATTAAATTTAAAAGACTTTTTTTTTAAGAATTCTTCAGGTATATTATACAATAACACGGTTATCGAAAAACATGAATTAAATAGTATAAGGTATTATATTAGGTATATCTTAAAGAGTTACCTAAATATTTCGAAATCATTTAGTTTTAATTATTAATAAAATATCTGTTTGTGACTTGCAGGGTATTATAGTTGAACTATAATAAGCTTATAATATGGTAATATAATACGAGTATTACGTGTAACATCACGTTATACAGCAACAGAAAAAAAGTGTACAAATTTCAAAAATGTCGCTGACCTTCACAACCGCAAAATTTTGATTTTCACATTGTCTCTGCTGCGTTCAAGTTCGTGTATTCTTGTAAAATATATCATGTTTGAACTGCAAATATCGGTGCAAAAGTGACATATTGTCACATGCACAAATCACTGCGCATACACGCGTACAATGCGGTTCCCTGTGCGGAACCAATAGAGCGGCTAATTTAGACATCATAATATCATTATTATTATTATTATTACTATTACTATTATTATTGTACGATTCGGGTTCCCCGGTGGAATGTGGTGAATTATGACCGCCTGCCGTTAGTTACGTGTAAGGTTTCCAGCTGTGACCAACAGCCCACAAATCAATTTTTTACCGCTTTATTATAATCTGTTTCTCCGCGTACACCTATTTGTAGGATATATACCTGTTTAATTAATAGTACGATTTTTTTTTTCAATGATCACGTCAGAAGTAATTTTTCAAAAACTTGTTTTCTTGTCTCAGTGATGGCGGCGGCGGCGACCCAGAGCGAAACCCTTTCCTTCCAAGAGTAATGATATTCAAGAGAAATAAAACACTGTCGACTGTCGTTCGTATATATTATTTACGGAACAAAATGCGTACCTATACATATATAAACACAAACGGGTAGGTTGGTAGTTTAGGTAGATACCTATAACGGCTTTATGTAGGTCGTACCTATATTATATGTAATTCGTGCGGTAATAGTTACCCATACTATCATCATGTATTATACCTATACGTCAAAAAGTAACAATATACGTCGTCCGCGGATTTCACGCGAAATGTCTAATGGAATATTATCATTATATTATGCATCGGTCCACAAACAAAACAAATATAACACGGTTAGTATATAACAACATACCTATACATTATATTATACACAGTACTTGTATATGTACATAAATATATAATATGTGAAGACGCAAAACACGTTTTCGTATTAGATATAAAGGTATATATATATAGGTACATAAACTTGTTTGACCGATCGCCATCAGTAAATCATAATAATAATTATCGCTGTTACAGAAAAAAAAAAACATAATTTGAATTGTTAATTTTATACGAATTCCGTCTGCAGTGCATATCATAAGTGGGTTGTTAAAATCAACCGCGGAATTTAAATATCAATAAAACGTGTGCGTTAAAAAGATGTTTATTATTCGTACCTACCTATATTTGTATATAATATCAAATGTACACCTATTATACGCCGTAATGAATACGTAAACCAGCTGTATGTGATATAAGTATAATTTTCAATTTCAACTTTTAAGAATATTATTATTGTTATTATAACATTAAAAAAAAGCATATAAAATATTATATACCGCAAATTAGACGTACCTATGCAGACATAATTATTATGTATTTTTATAAACTATATAATACATAATTGTAGTTATAATCTGTAGCGGTTAATTAATTCTCGAGTGCGCTGCAACATTCGGTGGTGGTGGTGGTGGTGGTGGTGGTGTTATAATGCATGCATATATTATACTACTGTAATTTAACTATGTATAATGTTAAATGCACAATAATGCAAATCGTGTGCCAACGCAGCGCTTATGCATTATTTTATCGCAGAATAAAGACAATTTATAATTAAAAACGTAAAACTATATAAAAACAACTATACAAGGGTAGTTGGCCAACATGGTTGCTGCGGAGTTTCAAAAAGTCGAGGAAATAATTAGATTGTACACAACGTAATTAAAACATTTCAAACGGACACCATATATTATATGTGTGTGTGTGTGTGTACGCGCCTATATAGTTCGTACAAAAGTCGTCTTTAACAACGGATACTTAGGGAAAAACTTAAATTAACTGTAACGGAATAGTCGTAAAAAACAAACGCCGTCTGGTGTAAAGTAATTGCGAGGCATTTCACTACTTGTTAGTTGTTTTATTAAAAGGATTGTATATTGTAGGGAGTAGGTATATTAGACTACGTGCTTGATGATAATCAAAACGATGACTGCTCGACTGAGAAATTATTCGGGTTAACAACATTCGCGAAATTTGTTAAAAATTATGGCGTTGCTATTATTTATGTACATAATATATTAAACCATACGACAGAATTACCTGCACAAAATACATGCATTTTATACCTATTAAGTTTTCTAAGGTATACTTTATATTTAGGTATATACGATGTACCGTTAGGAAATTATTGTCAATGTGTGTATTAAGTTTTCTAACCTTTTCAGTTGTCTACAAGTTATGTAAAGTTTACTCTATAATGAACGTTAGAGGCATTAAGTCACCATCTTGGACGAAGGCGATAACCAACTTGAGCTAAGTCCATATCCAGCAACACCACGCCTAATGGTAATTAAGAACGAAGGTTAATTTCATTTTAAATTAGATAGGTAGGAACATACATTTTTTTAAAGTTATCCACTAAATAATTTACATTAAAAGAGCTGGTGTTCTCGTTTGAAAAACAGGAGTTTGTATCACCACGGGACACTCCTCAAGTGGTACAAAAAATCTCAAAAATTTAAAAATATGGTCTTAAAGTATATTTAAGAATTCCAAAAATAGGAATTTTAATAAATTCATTGTTAAAGAAAAAATGGAGATGAGCATGCTCGATGAATCACCCTTTCATACCTTCTTGTAATCTTGTACAAAATAAACTGTGGATAGTAAGTACTAAGTAACCTATAAGTTAGCGATCCGTAATTGAACGTACTAAAAGAATTTAATTTTAGAATCTCAAGAAAAAATAGTTTTCATTCAACAAGCCTTTATACAACCTTGAGTTTTTTTTATACACCTTATATATGATGCAGTGTAGTGTACACATTATTTTTACGGTTTTATTGATAATAATTATATATAAAATAAAAATAATGACCCGACTCGGCGACGAAACTCGTTATTAATTTAAAAGTTATATATATAGGTATATTAAAGACAGTTAACCCTATAATAATATATTCATCTATATAGAACGAAAAAATAAAAATTGATTGTTCTTTTGAAGAAAAAAAAACCATGTATACTTAACAGCCATAATCGATAATTATGTTTAGGGTTCTCACAAACGATACTACAATATGAACTATAATTTTCTACCTTAATGAAAATGGTAATATGTTTTATAACCAACACTTAGCTGTAATAAATTAAAAACAAAATCAATTTATCCTTAAAATGTTTGTGGGACAATTTCGATGTTTGAAGGTAGCACACCGCATTAACGTTTTAAAGTGAAATAGTAATAAGGGTACTCGAGCGCTTAATAACTGCTAACACCTGTAGACATATGTATACTATGAGGTTAATTAACATTTTTTTTCTTAAATAATGAGATACGAAAACAAACAGATTCAGATGGGTGTGTAATGTGTATAAGTTGATTTTAACTGAAAACAATGCAACGTAATTAAATTCTTGGATCTTTCACTTTTAATAGGGTTCTTATGTATTTGTGTATTTGGTAGGTATATTTAGAAAAAAATATATTATTCCTTATATCAAAATATAACTAACTTTTATAACTACACGAACTACAAACACTATAGGAATAATATTAACTAATAAAAACAAAAAATAAAATAAAATAAACTATCAAAAATATTAACTTTATATGAATTTACGCTTATTTAGACAGCTCATGTTAAAAATTGTATTTTGGGAACTTCTAATATCCACGAGTTTTTCTTATATAACATAAAATATTATCTTACAATTCCGAATTTTCGTAAATACATTTGTGGTTTTTATTTCCTATTGGCTATTTATTACGTTTTTTTTTTTTGTTATATAAATTAAATATTATTTGAAAGAGCATCGCTATCTATGGAATAATTACTGCATTTTTCCTATATGTTATTATTTAGTTTTTACAATACTACTATGGATATGTAGATACCAATGATATAATATTAGTATATTATATTTGTGAATGTTACGTTTTTAATAAGTCACAAACTCTTTCTAGTTGACTGACGATAGCTATATTATACTTATATACAGTGCATGTAGATTATATAGAACCTATATATAATGCAATTACCACATGAGCCATCATGAGGTCATATACTTTAATTTCAGGGCGTTCTTCGAGTAATTTATTTATAGAGATCAGGATTCGGTGCCCTTACATTTTTAAACAAATATTACTTATTAGTAATATCTCCGTAGATGACTCGAGCACTATACAGATACCATTTCAGACATTCAATTATATGATGATAATATTATATAGGGAAACGGTATTTAATCATCTACGTAAAATTATGTATAGGCACATACAAATAAATATACATATTATATAATATATATTATACTAACAATCAAGAATACAGTGATCAACTTCCCCGTGTATACGTCGAATCATGCAAAATCCTAAAAATCCGACCTTCACTACCTACATTAAGCCGTGAATGAAGAGAACACTGTAGCAAATCTGTTCAGTTTTCTATATACGATAAATCTAAGCCAAAAATTTGTTAATTTTCCAAACATTATAGTTTATATATATTTATATTTATTTTAAGCTATTATATTAATGTAGGCCAGAAGGCTAGAAACAATTGTATATTTAAAGCCTTTATCAAATATATATAAAAAAAATTTAATATATGTGTTAATTGTGTATAGAGGAGTTTACACTGGAATATAATTTAAATACACCATTCTTCCTACCCAGTACCTTGTGTAATGTGTATATAATGATGATAATAAAAACGACTCTAAGGACAATTTCAAGATAATTTAAGTGCACCACACATAGCATTGTTATCATATACGAAATTCCCACCGTTGTGATATAATATATAGCGTAGCTGCGTAGGTACGGCAGTGTCAAGTGAAGCTGCGCAGATATATAGGTGCTGGTCGATAGGACGTATTGTAAGTATAATAAGTATCTACCGAGCCGAGAAATCGTTAGAAAATTAAAAAAATAATCCCGCCCGGCCGCCGCTGACAATTATACCTCGTTCGCGTGCACCCGAGGAGACCCAAGAGTCGGAGTGCGGTGCAGTGGTACGCGCAGCAAAAACAACAACACGAAATTCGGATACCTGGTCGAAAAAATTGTTTACCAAAATAACAATATTATAATAATATAGTGTGTAATTATTACCATTAGTTGGGTATGTCGTGGTGTAAGGTAGCGCTCAGACTGAACATTTTTAATATTTTTATATTCTTATTATATTCTCCACTTGTACACAATGCGCAGTTTGAGAAAAAAAAATACCGGTTATTCTGTATGGCCGTTGTACCCGCGTAGCCTACCAAAAAAAAAAAAACATAAAACATAAAAAAAGAATACTCGAGATAATATTATTATTTTATAAATATGTGTGTGTATGTGTGTATAATATATTTTTACTTGAAAATTATTATTACCCGGTTTGGATCGCCTGTAAATAAGTCATTATATCGTATTAAGTCATTACTGTCGGCCTGCATGGGTTGTAATTATGATGCACACGTACACGAAGGGGCCCCACGGCCGGGCGGGGTACGACGTCAGAGGAGGTTTGGGAGAGCGAGCGAGAGGGTTCGAGGGAAAAGTATGGGTGTGCGTGTGAGAGAGAGAGAGAGAGAGAGAGAGTGAGAGTGAGAAAGAGTGTGAGTGAGAGAGCATTTCTGTTTAGTCTTACGGCTCCGATGGCCACAGGGTAGAAGGTGGAGCTCTTTGTTATAGTGTGTGTGTGTGAGTGTTTGTATTTTTTTTCCCTCCGATGTAAGTGAAATATAATGATACGGTGCGCAACAACACGGCTATATGGCCCGTAAATTGGTGCGGTTCTTGTCGATGACCCGCAGACCGGTAGGGGGAACGTCGAAACTCGTCGTTTTCGGAACTTTGGTCGTCGGTCGAGCTGTAGTGTATAAGTAGATACCCTAACTGTATGGCTACAATGTACATGGTTGATCTTATAATGTCATTATGATCCGCTGGAATCAATTATTAGAAAGTATACCATAGTACCCCATCTACCTATAATACATATACCTATATACATTGATATATTATATTATGATTATTATTTAATCATTCCAGACGGGTTTCAGCCGGTTTTTTTTTTTTTTAAACAACACAAGACATGTGAACTGTCAATTATTATTATTATAACCAGCGTTAATATACACATATAAATATGCGTGTGTATAAATATTATTCCGATTTTTAATGGGACCGCGTGAGATAGGATTAAGAAATTTATTGATTTCAGATCAACTTTTCAAATCATTAATAACCGTAAACCGTGCTACCTAAAATTAACCGCTGAAACTATACACCTAGTTATAAACACATAATTACACGGTTTTCAATACAACTATATTCTATAATATTTTTAAGAAACATTGCCTTCTATGTATAGGTATAAACCGAAAATAAAAACAACTCTGTCCTACTCTGAATTCGAGGAACCTAATTATTAAGTTACGACTTACAACATATCATCATGCTTTATAGTTTCATTTAAATACTTATCTAAGATAACTTGTTTTATTTATTTAGTTATTAATTTTTAGAGATATTTTATAGGCGATAATATTATGTTATGATGGTAAAATAAAATTGGAACTTTAAGATATATACCTAGGTAGGTACAATATTATAGAGTATACGCTAGATTTGCAGTGTTGCAAAATTTGTGAAATTTGCAAATTGTCTATTGACATTGTAAGTTGTAAGTCCATGAAAATATATGTGAAAATAAACATAATATATTTGTGATAAATAATAATTTCTTGCAAAATCTGTAATCGTTATAAATGATTATAAAAACAAAAAACTTGATTAGGTATTATATTATATTGTTGTTATATAAGTTATAATGACAATAATAATAATACAAATAATATAAATATGAATGTATATAAAAGTTACGCGCCCGATATACACTTAACCGCATCTATATTGTATATGATTAGTTATTCAACGGAATCGTTCTGGTGGCGGTGTTGTGCTTACAAAAATAAAATCGATAGAGTTTTATATTAAACACGATTCCGTCGTGAATCGGTGTATATATTATACGATATACGTGTCTGTTGAATTAATTAAGGCCGTTCGATTGCCGTTAAGAGGAATTAAATGAGCTGTAAAATTAACCCGGACAAATTTTATTATACAAACTGTGGAACAAATGTAATTAAACTTGTTCAAGATGCAACCCGCCACCGGTCGCTCCAATTTATATTACCTATTTACAACGTTGTTTAATCCTCCCCCTCGGTTTTTTCCTTTGCTTTTTTTTTCTCCGTCTCGTTGGTGGCTGAACTTTTTTTTCCAATTAAACAGTCCAATGAACACTTGATATTCTTCCAAGCCCCCGTCTCGAACAATGCATATATCAATAGGTACCTATCTGTTTTTTACCGCCCACTGCAGCAATATTAAACAAAATTAATATTAACAACAGTAAAGAAAAACGTTTGCACCTGACATTTTGTTTATTTATTTATTGAGTTGAGCTTAAGTAATTATTCATAGACAGCCGCGCGGAATTTTCAAACATTAATATTAATAATTTGGTGATTTCATTTTAATATTTTATTGACAACGATATCATCTAAAATTATAAATATAAAGTATTGTAAGTAAATATCGAGTAATCATTATTTTAATAAAAATAAATCTTTCACTGTTATACTGTTCCAAATTTACACGCACTCTGAATTAAATATGAATAATATTTTTAATTTCTCGATATGAAAATAAACAATCGTTTACTTACCGATTGGAATAATATTATGTTATATAGGTACATCAATCATTATTAATTATTATAATACAAAAAAAACATAATAAATCGATATGACATTACAAAAATTTGAGTCTTATTTCATTCATCTATTTTTCCGGTTTGTGTTTAACCATTCAAGAGCTACCGATATTAAATGATATATGCGCAAAAAAAAATAGCAAAATATAATATTATCTTCTGCATTCAAAATAAACATGTAATCATAAGTTATCAATAGAAAAAAATACACATAAGTACCTACCTATTATATAGCTATTTATATGCGTACACAAATTTAAAACCGTTTAAATAAATGAAAAATGTAAGAGAAAATTACTAAACACTAAATATGTAGGTAGGTGTATGATAACTACAGTAATAATTTTTAATGTTTTTATAATAATTTCTTTTAATATATTATCACATGAATATGTATTATTTATTATTTTATAATTTAAATATCACGAATATAAATTATTTTTATTATTACTACTTATTATATACATAGAGATATTTGATATTTTGATATCCGTATTTTCTTATGTACCTATTCATTATTTATACTTAATAATAATTTCAGTTCTCATTAATTTTTATGATGTTAATTATTTCTCGGTTCAAATAGTTGTTTAGAGTGCATGCAAATCAGGTATATCATCAGGATAATAAACTTTAATATAAGAAACTTTAACACCATGCTTAGCCTCGGATATGTATTTTCAAAACACCATTTTTACTGCTGTCAAACTTTAGAATTTGTATTCATGACCTTATACATCCGTGTTACAATATATTAATTAAGGCCGGAGTACAATCAAAAAAATATTTATAGGTATACTAGCTAGTATAGGAGGTACCTCTAGCTATACAATATTATATTTTGTGTTTGATAGTAAAACAGTGAATGTATTTACTCGACCGTTCCGCGTGCAAGCTAGATTGAACCGAGATAATATCCGATACAATATCCAACACCTTTTGGGTACACATAGGTACATATAGACAGGGCATTTCAAGCCAAAGCCTTAAGTCGGGGAACCGCCTTAACGAGCTGTTAGCATGCCACCAATAAAATTAACTCGGCAAAAAACACACAAACACGCAACCCTAATTTTAAACAATTTTATTATTTTCTCTCCTTCGTTTTTTTTTTCTGTTTAGAAAACTATATTATACACATATACCATAATAATATATATATAAACCCACACACACCCTTTGTCTTTTTTGCTCCCGTACGCCGGTCCCGTTATTAGTCGGGTAGGTAATAATTATTGTTATTTATGAAATTCCGTATAGTAGTATAGAGTTGTTATTTTAAAATGTTTTTTTCTCCTTCGATGCATGATAAAAATGTATTAGTCCGATCAAATTATATTAAGTGCGTATAATATTAGGTCTATATTAAGGAAACATTATTAAATTACAACATAGTTATTATTTTTAGTAATACGTTATATATTATATAATTAGTTAATTTAATTGATCCCTGCAGTAACGAATTAAACGAAGCCAATTGATAAATATTGTTTCTTAATAATTCCTGATTGGTATATTATATGTAGGCATATACATTTGATAAATAAATAAATTAATAGCTATATTGGAGCACCATATAATTTTTGAGGTTTTAGATTAATAATTGGAGGGTATAATCTATAGGTATACTTCCCGGCACTCATCGATTAGTGTTTTGAAAGTATTCATGAATAATATTAGTTTCTTTAGGAAAAATATTTTTGGATTTTTTTTAATTTAACAAGCTTGTAAAAACAATATTATTTTGAAAAAAAATTATTCAAAAAACAAAAATATTATTTTCAATTCTATATTTATAGGTACATATTAGAGGTTGTAAACTTTAAATATTTTTCTAACATAACCTAGTAAAACGGTTAATGAATAAAAATCTTTCGATAACATTTAAATCTGCAGACCACTATATAGCGCATAATACTTTAAAAAATCTTTCTCTTCTAGCGATTCCCATTAGTATAAATTAGTAGCTTTCGGGGGCAATTTTCATGTGAGTTTTAAATATTTTAGAATTTTATGTGATTTTAGCTCTCTCACACTAACATTATAATAGTATTCATAGATATCATTTGATATTTAATAAATGTCCAATATTTCAAATTGTCTTCTCCAACAGACTTAATATGTGTGTTAAGGACTTAAGATTTAATAATCAGGGGCAAATTTATCGGATAGGTATGGCCATAATTAACAATTTAACTATATTGTAGTTGTTAAATCTTGTAAACAGTTAACTTTCATTATAATAAAAGATATATTCGTTTTTATTTCCAAAACTCAAAACAACCATCTTTCACCAAAAACGTATGAACTATCAAACAATGAATCAAGTATTTTTGTGATTTCATTATTTACAAAGTTGTTTACACATATATAGTTTATAAGTATAAACTCTATTCAACCCATTAATATTTTACATGCAAACTAATAATATTGTGAACCTTATTAAAATAAAATGTATTTAATTAGGTATAAGTACCTATTATTTTAAAGGTAATATAACTTCGATGATTATATAATTCCCTTAAATGTATTTTAGGTACTTGCAGGGTACCAACTACGTATAATTTAATTATACCTATATTTATTACCTTAAAATTAAACATGATTTTTTCTAATAGAATATAATTGTTTTCATTAAATATATATAATTATTTGTAGATTGCTGTGTAAAATATATAAATTAAAATTGAATACAATTTATACCTTAATATTCATCATAGGATTTAAACAATTTTTTTTAAATTTAATCGTATATAATATTAATTAAATTTGATCATAATCGTGCTAGAAATCCAACTGATATAATATTACCTGCTTCGTACATTACATCATCAAATTTAAAACGTAAAAACCTAACATAATATAGGTAGTGTAGTTATTGTGGCCAATAAAGCTGGACGACTTTATGCAGTAAATGATTTCCTTTTAAAAGGGTTCAGTGCAAGAACCCGGTATCTCCATATTTTGGAATTGTTTAGAAGGCATAAAATAAAATAATACTCGGTTATTGCACCAAACCAGATATCTCCAAATTTTGCATGATATTAGCTGCTTATCTAACAGATGGATATATGTCTGGTTATTGCACCAAACTTTATAGACGGAATTATTGTTTATCAGAAAATGTAAAACATGCATTTCGAAACAAAGTATGGAGATATACCCGGTTCTTTCACAGGAACTCAAAACAATTTTCTAATAACATTTTTATTTTACATTTAATGTATTTATTTTTTTTATTTTACTATATGAAAACTTCAATATTATTTAGCACTTATCTAACTCAGTGTAGTTTTTATTTTCAAAATAGTATTTTACAATAATAAACTCCAACACTCATAATATATAATATATTTTTTTAATTGTACAAAGAAAATATTTTAAATAGCTAGGTACGCTTATTTTTCAACTTTTTCGTTCGGTTAATATACATTGCTGTGGAATTTGAGATTAATATTTGAAATGTATAAAATTGGCGTGTGGATACTATTATTTTAAATAGTCGCTTCATAGAAATAAAAAGTGCACGCCGCCACCGATAATAATATGTATATGTATAAATACGACTATACATACATTATTAGAGTTCGTCAGGATAGTGTATAAAGAGTGCATGATAGTAATATTGTAAAACGTGTACCTATATTATATACCTACGAATATCATATTATAATATTATATTATTGAACCCGGCAACAATATGTTACCAAGCGCGTAGAAACGTTTAACGTTTTACGGGCCAGTGGACAGGGCGTTACGATTCGCGGCTTATTAAATACGTTAGCAATAACAATATAACATAACGGACATGATAATAACAATATTATAATAATAATAATAATCAACAATCGATCTCCACACACACACGACACACACACACATATATTTATATAATAAAATATAGTGGATATATCCCCCTCGTTATCGAGCTCTGCGCATATTATATATTTTTACACATATAATAATATATTCTATACATATATGTATATTGCGTATATTATGGTTGGTATCCGCCGGCCCTCGGTATAAGACATACGTTTCGTCCTAGGCACACGTCATCCCGTACAGGTATATAATACATACCGTGTTATAGGTACCTGCAGTATATAGTAATATAGTGTGTGTATACCGGCTAATACCCGATATAATATAATATACATATACGCGGCTATAGGTGATTAATCGGCGGTCGGCACCGCGGCCGTCTTTAATTTTAGCACATTATAATCACTTACCACGATAAATATTTATTACTTGCACGTTCCATAATCGTGGATACACCATCTCCGCGGCCTGCACATTATAATATAATATGTATACATATAATATATATAGGAGGAACAAACGCCTGCGACGACGATGGATACGACGACGACGTGTGCAGCAGCGGTATAATCGCGCCGGGGAAAAGAATAATAATAATAATAATAATAAAAAAAGTAAATGGTTTTCTTCGCTATAAATCCATTATCGAGATTAAAAATTCACGATCGTGAGACGTTATAAAAAAAAAAAAACTAATAATTATTATTATTATTATTATTATTATTATTAATCGGCTCTTTTATTATCATTATAACAAGGTAAAAACCACCTAGCACCTACTATAGTTATCTCGCGCACGGTGAACGTCATCTCTACAGCCTGCGCGTGTGTTGTACCGCCGCGCCGCCGCTATACACACCGGTGTGAATTATTCGGAGAAAAGCGGTATACACACACACACACACACACTCTCGTTACACGTCCGGTTGGATTTTAAAAGAATTTTAAACACGATTTCAAAAAAATATGCTTGGAATGTCTGCAATTTCGTTTCCTAAATGACTAAGTACGTATATATATATTATATACACTGCTGCACGAATCTATAAGCGTATATATATATATATACAATGCGTTAAATATTATTATCCGCACACATAGAAGAACATCTATAAGCTGATGTTTTGGGTTTTGTAATCTCTTCGATCGGATTATAATGTATTAACAACAACAGTCATATCAAAATGAATTGTGTTTGTGTTGTTTTATTACCTATAAATAGTAAAACCAAAAAGAAACGATCTTGTGAAATAGAGTTTAAACGCCTACTATGACCAGCTGTACCTACCTATGCCCGCATGTCAATTACGAACTACAATCACTTAAAACATTGAATCATAATATAATAATATGGACACTGAAAACAATTAAAAAACGGTTTGCTCGCTTTCGTTTGGTGTCGAATTGCAGACGAATCATAAAGAAAGCGTCACATGAAATATTATTGCAGACAACTATTATTATAATATTAGGTATATTGTTTATTTACGTTTAATTATTATTGACATAATAATATCGTTATTGCATTCAGGAGCTGCAGCACAACGAAACGTATGAAAAATTATTAACTATTCGGATGTTATACCTTTAAAACTAATTTAAATAAAATTATGAATGAACCTGTAAAGTAGGTGAACCTATATATGTCATTAATATTATAGTTAGGTATGTATATAGGTATATATATATATTTATACATGTAGTATTAAATGTACGTACTACGTAGGTATTCATCGTTGCGGTACGTACGTATACATCGGTAACCGTCACCGCGGTTTAGATTATTAAAAAATAAAACATATGTATTTCTTTTTAACCGTCCGTGGGCTTCAAAACAATCGCGCCTACGCTCGTTTTGGCGGTGGCGGGCCTCGGCCAAGTTTGCTTTTGTATACGAATACAAGCTGCAGCAGTACCTACCTATATGTCCTATATAACAACACGATAATATAATATTATTATTTATTTTCATTTTCAAACACCGGCGAGGAAATTAAGTCATTTGCTATATATATATATATACGTACTTTACTGTACAATATAATCTATACATATATATAGATACCGCGTAATATTATAATAATAATATAATATATGCTTAGGCTGCGGGTATTGTAATCGGAATGGTGTTTTACTGCGGCGACCGCGGTCGTAAATCAACCGGCTTGTTAACAACGGGGGGAAGAAATAACGATTCGGAAGGCCCCAAACGATTATGTGTCGTGTTTGTGTATAGGTATAATAATATTATTATAATGTATGAAAAAGTCGCCGCGCGCCGCAGATGACACGTGAAAGACCGCACCGGATGGAAATTTACATAGCGATAGCGCATAGTTATAATAGACGCGTAGACACTCTGCCTCCTCTACATGTTCACCAGATTTTCGTGTGAATATATACGTATTATAGGTACCTACGCCCATACATCATTGGGTTATTTACGAGCCTTACGACTACCTACGATCTTATAAAATTTATTTTTTCTCGATATATTCCGAATGATTTCCATCATAGCCCCACGGTTTACAAGCGCGACAGCGGATTTATAAAAAAAAAAAAAAAACCGATATGGTTATAATATTAGGTATAGGTACACGGCCGTGTTTGGAATATTTTTCCACGAAGATTTATATTCGTGTGTTTTTTAACGCCTTAAAGTCAATTATACAAAAGTGGTACCGCGCCACCGCCACGCGTCCGTTAACACAAATATTTTGGTTTACATACGCATAAATTATACACCTAGGCACAATATGTTTATATAGGTACCTACTCGTACCAGTCAGTCCAGACCAATAAAAACGATTAAGAAATTATTATGTGCTATTCAAATATTTAAAATCTCAATTCATCACAATATAGTTCAATTAGGACGCACGATTATATTACAATTATTCAAAAAGTATATAGATAAATCTATATACTGCTGCAGCTTTTTTTTATAGGTACCAAAAGAGTATTTTTATGTTTAACTGTTTAAGTATACCTATTATTTTTATACTATAAATATAATGGTTCTTTAACCTTGTAATTTGTCAAGTGCAATATTGAATACTGACAAAACTGAAAAATGCCTAGGTAAATTTAAATTTATAAATTATAAGTGGAGCCACAATTATTTTACAATAGGTACTTATATAATATTATACGGCAATACGCGGGGGGCTGACGAGAGTTGTTCTTGGGATATAAACGAAAACAACTGTAAAAATAACCACATGTCTTGTTAAGAATACTTTTCAAATGTATTAAAAATACATGCAGGTGTCATTTGTGTTTGAAAAACATATTCGGATACAGAGTTTCAAATATATTTGAATATAAATACAAATACATTTTAAAAGTATTCAAAATACTTTACAAGTACTTCTTCGTAACAAATAGTTGTAGTTAATTATAATCTTTGTAAATTTATCACAAATGTAGGTATACTTAAAATTATTAATAAATATTCAAATTAAATAGTTAATAAATACATTCTTTAAAGGATTTAACAATTTCAGATACCACCTACCTATTATATTGTCAAGTTAAACTTCAGCATGGTAGATATGAACTTAAGGCATTGCGTGTCGTCTGCGTATTTAATAAAATCTTAAAAATTGTTAAAAGCGTTATAAAATATTATTTTAAGACCAATTTTTAAAATTAGGTACAATATACGAAACAAAAATGTTGTTTGTTGAAATACAAAATTAAAAAGAAAACAAGTATTTAGTATTCTGGAATAAAATACAAAGAAAAAGTATTTTAAATACACTTGTCAAAAAGTATATTTGAAATATCAAAAAAGTATTCTAGTAGCTAACAAGACTGGCACCATATAGGTACCTATATACCTATAGTTGTAATATAACGCTGAAATCATTCGTTATTAAAAAAGAAAAATATTTTTACAACATATTTAACAAAATAATGTTTTTTAAGGTTTGACTACATGAATTATGAATTACAATATTAAACACAAACCAGCTATCTGATCATCAATGATTAGTGATTACCACAAGCCGGTAAAAAATATCATAATATAATAACTATTTACCAAATGTTTAGACGTCTTGAGAAAAAAGATAAGAAAAATATGTTTCGAACAAGATCGACACTATATATAATAATTAATATTATATTGAGTCTTCCATATTATATAATATACATGTATCATCAAATTTCATTATTTCAACTTATGCTCCAATACGTTGACTTGTTCAGATTATTTTTTTTCGTAAATTTACTCAACTATTATGTCTCCAATAGGTAAGTAACTTATTGTTGTGTATAAAGGTATTTGTATATAATGCTGAAAAAATATCATAGAATTAAAAACCGATTGAATATTACACATACATTTATTTAAGTATATAATATAGTGGTGATGTGATTGATGAAAAACAAGTCGATTGAAGTTATTCTTTGACTTCGGACTACCTATATAGGTATATAGGTATATAATACTAAATACTACTACCTATGATTTTCTATAACAAGACTCGTGTTGCTATAATTATCTATATTATGTTATATTATAAAGTATGAACGCAGTTTATTATTTTTTAATTTTTAGGATATAGGTACCTACTTTAAATAATCAATAAGAACAATTTTCACCTCGAGTAAGTTTTTCGTATTCTCATTTAAATGTGCCTATTAAACTTTCCCACTGAGTAATAAATGTATAGACATTTTTTTTATTACTATTAGATATTTCTACATTATGAACCCATCAAACAACTATTAAAACTGTTTTTAAATAAGGGTGAACATGTACGGGTTAATTAAAATGTGTAGACTATATGTTATTATATGATTTAAACGCACGCACAGACATAATATTTTACATTAAATATTTGAATGGTTTGGCAATAAAAAAAAACAACATGAAATATATTAAGATACTTAAAGATTACATAAAAATTGTGTAATTTTCCTAGTTAGACTGGAAAATCTAAATAGGGTTAATGTAAGAAATTAGTTAAAATATTAATTAGACTAGTAAAAGAACCTAATATAAAATATTATAATGGGTATACTGTATTATTTAATTTAAAATCAGATCGCATGTTTTAACAACGCTCAATATTATAATATATTGTATTCTATAAACTTAATTTAAGTATGTGTACAAAGCTTATAAAACAACTCAGCTATAGTAATTTTATAGTATAATTGTAAGCATTTTATTGTGCATATTGTATATGTCTTACATGGACATAATTAGTAAGTTCTCGTATGTAAAATCGTCTTGGATTTATGAAAAATAAAAATTTTAATAAATCATTGTTGAGTATAAAAATGGAAAACTCAAACCCTGAACACGAATAATAATATTCGATGTGGTACTTTATAACGCATTAATAAAAATAATATGTTTATTAGTATTTATTACGCCGTCGTGGGGTCGTTAGGGTGGTGGTGTAGGTATATATTATTATTATATTGGATTGGCCGCCGCCGCCGCCCGTACGTTTCCGTGTTTTCGACACCTGATTTGTTGTTATAACACCGTATGCGTGTAATTATAATATTTAAAATTAAACTTCTATGATCCAATCCATTATGCAAAATGAAACAACGTGTCGTAAATCAACATGACTCTTCGTTATAATGGAAGAAGACGCTCGCGATCGGGCTTGTTGTAATTTTGTGGTTTCGAAACACGCCGCGGCCATCATCATCTGTATGTAATAATAATAATAATGATAATAATAACACAAATTAAAGAACGATATGATTTTGTTGTAGGTCCTAGCTGTGCAGTGCTCCCATGGGTACTAAACGATATTATAATATAATATATAATGCGGCGTGTCTCGGGGCTCGGAAACGTATATTATTGTTTCTCAATCAAATCATCAACACGTTAAATCCAATTATCATCTATATTATGTATTATAATAATATATACGGCTAGTGGTTATCCTGCGACAATTTGGCCATGTGCAGCTGTTGGCCGGTGTTAGGTAGGTATTATAGCTACGAAGTATGTTATTCCCGCTAATATAAGACGTTCAGAATATTAATGTCTTACGAATCAAATTTGATTGCAATTTAAAAACCATTTTCTCAGAGGATCATTCGGGTTGCACTGGCACGATAGTTATATTCGTGACGGTAATATAATATAGTAAAAACACCTTGTACGTATAATACAGACGCGCTCGATTTGACGTACATTTTTTAACACTTCATTATAATAATATTACTTACGTTTGAACGATGATATTATGTTTAAAAAAAAAAAAATCGTTCTTGTTACTACAGAATGTGTATTATAATATGAAGAGTACATGACGTATTAAGTATTTAGGGATAACAATTTTTGAGAAAATTTTTCATAAATTATATTCGCTGCAGTTAACCTATATGTACTAGTCAGTTAAACCTATACAATGTACACAAGCGTATTAATTTACATTAATACATTTATAATCACACGTAGGTATACATATTATAGTGCTGTACCTATTTTGTTTCAATGTTTGACACCCATTTGTAAAAAAATTATTAAATTTGTACTCGTGGTTACTTATTTAGGTTTTATATACTTACAGTGATTTTTTTTTAAATTAAAACGGATAGATATTAATAGTTTATTATACAATACTAAGCGATTCATATAGGTAATACCTATACCTATTAACAGCGATGTTTCTGTAAAAAGCTAATATCATTTTCAAAAACATTTATAGGGTCTTCGCTTTTTAAATGACAACCTATATATTATTATATTCGAAATTGGTAGCCGATAATTTATTGAAAACGGTTAAATTAATTAAAAAGAAAGATTTAACTGCAGCACTAGGTATATATACACAGAAGGTATCACTTGTTTGATAAAGGTTTTTATAGAATTATAACAATATATACAGATTACAGGGTGTATCAAGACTATATAGAGGATAACAATATTCTACACTGAAATTACACATAAATATCATCTAGATATTTACAAAATGTGATTTTAAACACAGCGTTTTCGTATGTAATTTATATATATATTACGATAGGTACTTATACAAATTCGAGCGTGAATATAAGGTATATAGTATGTACCTACCTAATATCTACCTATGTATGTAGGTAGGTACTTACATCCTATAAAATATATGAATTTCAATATTAATCATATACAACTCGTTCCGGGTTAAACAATAATAATATTATAATAAAGCACCGATAAGTAGGTGTATTATATTGGTATTATTTCGTTTTTCGAGAATCACACTCGTGTGGATCAAACCGAAAGATAAACACCGATCCGGACACGAACCAATCGTTTCTCACAGCTAGCGGCCTTCTATATACGTTTACCATACACCTATAATAATAATAATACTAATAATAATAATAATAATAATAATAATATGTAAGTATACTCGACACGCCACGCCGCCGCGCTCCCGCCCGCGCCGTATAGTCATTATTATATTATTATTTTTTTATTATTATATACATAACATTATATCTAGTTTGGTTTATTTAATAACATACCTACTCTTTAACGCCGCTGATACCGCGCTGATTGCTTACCCAATACACCAATAATTCCTCTGATTCGACTCAATATATCTAACCATTTAATTATTTTATAATATAGGTATAACGTGCGTATAATTAATACATGCTCGAAGACTAACACAATATTAACTGTAAAACAATTGTACATCATTACTGTAAAATAAATACTAACATGTTGATATCATATAGTTATAAATTTCTTATTGTGCTATATCTAAACGTTTTCGCGGACGCATTACGACACATTTAAAACAGTACAGTAGAAATCACGAGCATCGCTTGGAACGAGATATAGGTAAGAACTGTTCACAACAAGCAAAACGTTAGTAGGTCCTGGCACGAGCCCATATGATTGTAAAATATATATGTTAAAATATAAGTTTACAACGAGTGTGGTTATTACGAGTTACCGACTATAACGAGTAAAATCCATTGAATTATAAGATAAATGTTTGGTTATTACCAACCGGTCGTTATCTTTTTCCTTTTATATACATATTTAGGCCGACCTGCTAACTATATTTTAATTATTTATTTGTTGATGTATAAATAATACATTTTAACTTTAATTTTAAATCACAACGCAGGTACCAATTGGAAAAATCTATATATGTTTTTTTTTTATACTGGGTGATTCACCAAGCATGCTCATCCCAATTTTTTGGTTATTTAATATGTAATTTCTTCAAAATTTGACTATAATACAAATGATTTGTTTTACTTTAACTATTTGTTTTAGAGTTACATTAAAAACAGAAATTGATTTTGTCAAAACTGATATTGTGTAAAAATTCCCGTTTCTCTTGATTTTTTTTTTTGTTTTTCCCAACGCTTTAGAAAAATACAGGGAAATGTTTACTTTGACCCCCCAAAGTACCAACTAGATTCCTTTTCCTATTAGAAAAGATGTTATTGAAGAAAATCTCATTTTTACTGTCCTAAAAGGTCATGACAGACACAAATCAAAAAAGAAAAAAAAAACACATCACTGTAAAATCAATACATTCATCGCTCAGTATCTAAAAATTATCCACCGTATAATTTACATTTCAAAAGGGCCCGTGTTAAGAAGTTTGTATCTCTACAGGGAACTACTGAAGTAGTACAATAAATCTCAAGAATTTTAAAATATGGTCCTAAAGTATATTTAAGAATTACAAAAATCAGATTTTGAATAACTGCATCATAGAAGAAATTAAAGGGGTGTCCATGTTATATGCATCACCCAATACAGTAGGTATAGGTACTTAGATTGTGCGTTTGTTAACCCGATTGCAGTTAATTATCACAGAATATTATTATTATTATTACATTATTAGACATTATTACTGCTATTTGCTAGGTTTCATACCAAAACATTTTGATTAGATTTTAGGTAACTGCAGTTCGAGAGCGGCGGAGAGAAGTTTACTAATTCTGTTCAAATGTAACAGACGTTTAGATTAACGATATTCACTAAGGTTTACTTGGTTGATACCAAATACACAATTATTTAATTTTATATAATAAATTAATTCTTTGTTTAGGTCTTCAGGGTTTCTATACCGTCCTTAGACAGTCTTATTCGTTTATACGTAGTTCACAACTTAAGTTTTAGAATAATATAAAATATTATAATAGGTAGGTTAGGTAGGTACCTATTAAAATGGCTACTGTTAAAATGTAATGTTTGTTTTCCAGTGAATACATTTTTAAGGCATATAATATAAGACTAATGCATCACATACTAATTTTAGAAAAAAACAGTTATGTAATTTAATACATACATAATAATAATGCAACTCTATATAATTTATATAATTTACATATTTTAATTATTTTCCGAAATTAAAAATATACCAAAACACATCATAAATAGAAATAAATAATTTAATAAAAAATTTAAATGACGTGTAAAATTGTAGATTTAATTGTTCGTAACACAATAATATTATAATATTGTATATTACTGTTGATTGTTGATTGTTCTTGACTCTAGAGACTAAAATAGAACGTTGTCATGTGTTAAATATAAATATCTACCATATGAACTGGAAATAATGATTTTATAATCTGCATATAATTAGTATAAAATATTCGTCTACCTACTTACATTCCTCTTATTGAATTGTATAATAATATAATCAATTTTTAGAGATAAATCGATCTGAAACCTTTACATACTAATCCTCTAATAAATATATTGTTATGACCCTATAAAGTCAGGAATTAAGGCTAATTTTCTAAGAAATAAATAAATCTTTAGTATTTGTATTAGTATGCTGTCCTATATATTTTATTTGTGCATTTCCTACTTTTGTATATACCTACATGTGCATAGTTCGTATAAGATTTATACTATAAGTTACAACACTTATAGCGTTATATTTTGTGGTTATATTATTAATTCCAATACAAAGTAATTAATATCACGAAGAGGCGTATACTTAAAATGTTTTAACGACCTGGATAAACATAATATTATACGAGAAGTATTTATTATTATTTTAAAGTAACATGTTAAGTTGATCTGTAAAAATGTTTGAACTAAATACTGTGATGTTATTATATGTACCTATATAGTTAGGTTCTTTGTATTTATTAACATACAACACTTCTCTTTGTAAATTATTGATTAATAAATTGTTAAGTAATTATTATGGTTTAAAGTTTACAAAATGTGTTTCTATACAAAACGTCTATAACCTAATATACAATTTATAATAATTATATTATGTTATAAAATATTCAAAGTTATAATATTATAATATAATTCAAATTACAATATATTGGATGAACATTATAATAAAATAGGTTAAATTTCTCTAGCTGGGTATATTGAACTATAGGATAGATAAATATTTTAATTTGCGATATCTTATGCAATAAAGATTGTAATTATAAATAATATTTTAAAAAAAATTAGATATGTTATTTCATTATTAAATTTAACTAATTAGCGTCTATTGTAATAAGGTAAACATGAACCCGGATATACTGAAAATTTCATGCGAGATTCTATTCTTATATAATTAGATTTTTTTGTGAATAAGATAATCATACAACACAATAGTGAAATGTATGTAACTAAAACAATAATAAACGAATTAAAAAAACTTAACAACCTATCGAAGAAAATATATAAGATATAATTTGGGAAAATCATTTGGCTATGATGACAAGGTACTTAAAACTATTATTTTTGTAAATATTATCTTGCAATTATAGATATAATTTTTTACTATAGAATTAGTTATAATATATACCTATATACTAACTTATACATCATTTAACAAAAATTATTGATGTTTATGTATATCAATTTATTAATACACGCCAATATGTATATATTTAATAAATATATTAAACACTTGATGAAGGAAAAAAATCAAATATTTAATCAAAACACAAATCTCATTATTTATTCAAAGAAATATCTACTTTAAGCGTGTGTCCTGGTTTTAATTACATAATTGATGTATGATATGTGAAATATAAGTTAAATTTTTAATTTTGAGTACCTACTTATGCCACAAAATGATTAGGCAATGTTTATAATTATTTAAACCTTCGTCTTTTCTATATTCCCTTGAACATAATATACCTTTTAGAACGAGAATTGAAAAGGAAAAATTAAATTTTCAAATAAACAACTTAAATGTATATAGGTAAATAACCTATGGTTATTAATTTAAACCATAATTTATAGTTAATAAAGGTTAGGTTAGGTAGTTATTTACTTTAAAAAGTGTTAGCATGATCATTTATAAATATTGATAACATTATAGATATTTCAAAATTTCCATAATAATATTTAGATTTTTTGTATGTCGCTTGTTATGAAATTATATAAAAAAATTGAATATATTAATCTAACCTATATATTTTATAACTTTTATAAGGTATATACAACATATTTAAATATAAAAATACAAACATTTTAGTGTATATGTTAATTATTTAATTACATTTCAGTTAGATTATAATTATATTAATTACTATTTACAATCAAATTCAAACTGAAAAAAATAAAGTATGAACGAGAGCAATATTTTAATTAGTTCAAGTTCAGCTATATCCAAATTCATTACGATCGTACAGGACACAGGCGCTTTAATTCGCATGATGTAAAAAGTATAAATTATAATAATTTAAGATTAAAAATAAAAGTTTATCTTTAGTAATTATTTGAATTAGGTATATCTATAGACTATATTATCTAGTTCTTACATCCAATTACTATAATGTTTTCTAAAAAGTTGAAACAAATCAGAGCGTCCGATAGGCAATAACTTTTGGTAGACCTTTTATGAAACCTTTGGTGATCTTTGATAGAATTCAAAATGGTTTGTATTTAAAGGAGAATTGGGAATGTATTGGTTTTGCAAGAAGTGGCATATCGTCTATGTACAATAGCGTATGGTTATTTTAAGACATTTAATATATTAAAGTATAGTATATTATAATATTATAGTAAAATATATTTAGTATTGATCTGTGCATTTTAGAAATATATTTATAATTTCAATATCGAAAATTATATTTTTTACTAGGTGTGTAATAATAATAATATTGTACCCAATATTATTCAATTATTTAAACAATATTACATTTTTTGAATTTGCCAGCTGTTTTAAAGTAAATACCCTTAAAAAAAAGTAAACTGCAGCCTGAAAGAATTTGATTGTTTGACAAAACGGCTAACACTATACTTATTTACAATAATTGAAGAAATAAAACAGTCCGCTGTTGAACTCTGGTGTAAATACATTGATTAAATTCGAAAAAAACAGGTAGTTCTCAATACAGACTAAGAATTAGCCACATTAAATACTCACGTAGAAACTTTATGGAAAAGACGAGAACCCCCCATAATGCCACTATGGTAACTCAACCAAGCATCATCGTCCATTGTTCAAATTTCACTGAAGACAGAAATAAATTCAACATCCTGGACAATCTATACTTAACAATTTATTGGTCCATTATCAAATACCAAAAATGTCCTATAAGTATATAAAAAAATCAAAATCAAATAAAACTCAGTAATATATTGTATTAATGTAAATAATAAATATTGAGAGGATATCGTACCCACATGTGCTGTCTCCGACTTATCAGTTACCAGGTAACATTACATACCAAAACGTACGTTCAGTAATTCCAATTTTGTATTGTTAGCTTAGGTAATGTTCTTATCTTTAAGTTTTATAATAAATCAAATAACTCTTGTATTAAACCTAACAACACAAAATTGGAATTTTTGAACCCAAATTTTCAATGTTATCCATTATAACACAGAGACAGCATATTATAGCGGGTGAGAAATCCTCTTAATGTTATAGCTATAATAAGTAATAACCATTGTAATTGATGCAAAAATAAAGAAAATGTATTTTTAGATAAACTGAATGCTTATTTTGAATGAAATAATTAGATATTATTTTAAAATTTAAATATATCTACTCACCCAAGACCCAACTTTTGTATCTACAAATTTTCTTTTTCAACTCATAACTTGATTGTATTATTTTTTTTAATACCGATTAGTTATCGGCGATTACCGTGATATTTACATAGTAAGCCAATAACACATTATAATGTGTTTTATTAAAATATATTATGCTTATTATTTTTACATTAATCATTTTGTTCCAAAAATTTATCCTTGAATATCTAACGCGTAGTATTTTAATTAAAAAATAATTAAATTTAACGAAATATGGCGTAACTTTCACTTTAAAATCTATAAACATTGCTAATTTATAATTTTGGTTAAAGGAGGGAAAAAATAAATTAGAATTCAGTTAAACATATTATTACATCGTATTCGCATCATATATATAATTACTAAGTTTGCTATGCGTGCTAAAACTGCTAATTGATTAAATTAATATTAAATATTAACATACCAATGGATATAAAATTCATAAATATTTGAAATATATTTAAAATAATTTAAGCAGATTATAAGAAGGTCATGTCAAGGAAATTAATTTGTATATTAAAACCAGGTTATTAATTTGAATTAATTGATTTTAGGAAAAAAAAATTAAAAACAAAAAACAAAAATTAAATTCATTTTTTCGTTTTCAAGGTAGCTAGCCATGTCATGTGTATAATAGCGAAATAGGGTTATCTATAAATGAATAATGTATGATGTTGAATGTTCTTACTTATATCAACTTGCAGTAAAAAGAATAAATTGCTTATTTAGTTTTATAGACAATAATTATATATCTATGAAAATAAAAAATATAAAAAGTGAATACAATATATTTTGAAACTAATTCATAATCTGGTATATTATTCCTGAAGCTAAGGTTTGTCAGCACTGAATCCGTAATGCTTTGATTAGTATAAAACGCATTGAAGAATAATTAGTTCTAGTTAAATCTACAGTATTAATAATTTTCACATAAAAAACTGTAAACTTATGCTGTGGTTATGATGATACTAGTAATTGTTATATAGTCATAATATGTAATAAAAATTAAATAAAAGATTAGGTGTACTAGGTATTGACATATCGACATAAATCCCAACGACCAACACTATAGTGTAAACTACAATACAAAAAAGGTGGATAAGTGGGTACCGCTCTGCTGTACTTGTCGAGTATATGTCGTTGTAATGGATGTGTTATATTTGAATACAATGATAAACCATTGTTTGCGAAAAAAGATTCTGAGAGGTAGACACTAGACGGTGCGTTAGCGTAGGCCTAGCATACTTTATAATAACACTATGTAGCTTTAACGTATTTTCAAATAGTTGTAAAGTTTTACAAGTTTTTTTTAAATTGTAATCGTTTCTATGGTGATAAACAAAGTGTTAACAATTAATATCAATATTTAAGCGGTTTTTTTCATTATTTTTTGTGGTTTTTTCAGTGGTGTTAAATAACTATTGAGAAAATCGAAAAAATGACCTCTCTAAAGTACCAACTAGATTCACTTTTTAATAGAAAATTTATGTGAAATCTTATACTAAAATTCCTATGAAAATAAAAGCTTTTATTAATTTCTAATTGAAAAACAATTTACAAAATTTCTCTAGGCTAAAAATAGTTCAAAGGGTCAAAATTGTTGGAAAATTGTATTATGTGTGGAAAATGCAATCATAAATATTTGGTGAACGTTTCAAGAGTTTACGGTTATTAATTTTGGAAATACAACAAAATCCTAGACGAATATCAAAAATCGTAAGAACTTATGAGTTCAACTTCTCATGACAAAAATAATGTTCTGTTTATCCATAATTTTTTTTTGTGTTATAGGTAGAAAAACATGTGAAATCTTCTATTAACTATGAATAGAAACTTTTTTGTTAATTTTTAACTGAAAAAAATTTTAAAATGTATCATGGCTATAAATAGCTGAAAAAGAGTCAATAGTGTTTGAAAATTTTTTATAAATGGAAAATTGTATTATTAAAATTTTGTGAAAATCTCAAGTACCTAGGATTATTCATTATTGAATTACAACAAAATATCTTAAGTTATGTTACACCGAAAAAATAAAATCGATTTTTTTTTTAATTGAATTCTCCGAACCAGAATCCATTATAATGTGCATATATGGAGTCAACGCATAAAAATAAACTGTAAAACATTATCTCTATGTTTATTTACATAATAATATAGAAAATCGGACAACGGAACATTTTTTTTTCTAGATAAAACAATTTCACGTGGGTATTTAAATTATATGCATAATATGTCTTTCGCGGGTTAATAGGCATCTGATATTATGCTATTATTAAACAAAATAGGTACATTAAGCCCATTTACAAGAGTATATTATTCCCCTGAACTGATTCATCTGCTGACTATAAACCTATAATAATAGCAGTCGTTTGAAAACAATGATAAAAAAAAATAATAATAATGTAACAAACGAAACACCGGATCACATGGGGGCCCTGTGGCGGTGTCTCATTTATCGCCCGGTAAATATTAAAATTATTTTCAGCAAGCACTAAACGAAACATGATAATAATAATAGTATATACGATAGGGAGTGTCTGCTAATGATATTGGCTCTGGACGAAAGATTTCGGCGCGCACAAGTGCAATAATAATCTATTAATTTAAATATCTGTTAAGGTATACACATACAAGTTTTATTACAATGATGCAATAAAAAAAATTACCTACACGCGCACACACACACACACACACACACACACACACACACACACACACACACACACACACACACACACACGCGCTCACTCACTAACGTGCAAACGAGTCGTTTGACGGAATAAACCTGCAACGAGACAGAGAGAGACGGTAAGATGTACAGAGACGGAGAAAATTAATAAGCTCCGGAGGGAATATATTTTAATAACACGTTCGGCCGCGGTCGACCACTGCAAGACCGACGCATCTATAAGACATAATCGTAAAATATCAATTTAAAATAATTACCTGGAACACGTTAAACGAAATAACTATACGGATTAAAAAAAAAAAAATATTAATAATAATAATAATAATGATAAAATTTTTTTAAAAAAAGGATAACAACCGAAAACAACAAAATTAAAGTCTCCGGGACGGGCCGCATTTGCATATTAATTTGCTTGTAAGTCGGTGCGCCGCCGTACAAACTAGCTTATGTACCTATATACCTATTATATATATATAATACGTCATCGTCGTCGGCTACTGCACCGGATCGGGTGTACGTAGGTATAGTCTCGGGTACACCGATTTAAACGAGCGACTTAACATTCCACTTGTGTTTGACCAAGCATGACGTCTAAATGTTTCACGCCGTATATACATTTATCGGAACCTTATCGCTGAGTGACGTACCGGTCACCTATATATGATAACTATAGAGCTGTATAATGTTATCAAATCGTATGGCTTGTGTACAATTGCTGCACAAATCCGCAGAAACCCTAATGATGTAGTGTAGTGCACGGAGGTCATTATAAGTATAAGTATCTATCTATCAGCGCCTACGCTTGTTGTGATATAGGTACTTATAGGTAATTTGTTGTTGTATAGCGACGTTTTTTAGTGTAGTATATATATTTCCCAAATATCCAACAAACATATTTTAAAATCATTAATATATTTATGATAAAAGTGATATTTATACTTTATACAATTGACGAGAATCTAAATAATTGTAACTTCAAGCAGTTATGAGTTACTGCAGCAAGCACGGTCGTGTTTGTAGATAGGGGTGGATGAGGGCCGAGGGAGCTGTAGCCATACCCCTGAAATTTCTGGGAACGTTTTTACAACCTAAGTGATTTATATATGCATTAGTATAACAATGTGTTTTTTTTTCTATACGTAATTATTATACTAAGCCGTATATTCTAATAAAAAAAAATCTAGAAAAAATTAACCAATAGTTTACTCAATACGCAGACTATTTACTGTAGTATATTATAATATACTTACGAACAAATCTATATGTAATACTTCACGTAATATATATTATAGTGAACAATAATAACATCAATAATATTGATTATATATCAATATACTATGTACTATACTACATAGCAGTAGACAGTAGTCGCAATAAAAATCGAAATTAAAAACTTCAGAATGAGAAACAGTAACATAATTATATATTGCTATACCTATGCACCGAAAAATAAAATTCAGCTATTAAAAAATTGCTGTTTATTTTACTATTTATTATACTATAGGCTGTAGGTAGTTGTAGTGCTTCATATAACGTTGACCACATGTAAACCTTATATATATTTGTACAAAATAAACACTTTAAGCATATTATATTCACTCAGTTTGGTCAGATGAGTACCTACCTACTTTCGATAACTATAACTATATACCTACCTCAGGTAGGCATACAATCATCATTATGTTATTATTATTATTATTATTGCCATGAAAATGATAATTCATTATATTGTGTACGATAATCACTAGAAAATAAAAGTAAAGACTAAGTATCTGTAAGCAAATAGTTTTCACTGCATCATATAGGAGTATATTATATAGGACAATAGTAAATAGAACACATTTTTATACACCTATTATAGGTCAGTAACTAATATTGTTTTATTTTATTGTTTTATGTATCGTTGCATGTTATAGTTCGTACAATTTGACATTTGTACAAGGTATACTATATAATATAAATATATATGAATCATATTATGAATTGCAATAATTTTTAAGTATACTTATACGATTACAGTGATTTCAGTCGAGAAACAACCTCGTGAAACTTATATTATATAAAGTACAAAATATCGTAGAACATTTGTTGTAAAATCTGTTTAAATATACCTATGATTTTGCAAAATTTAATTGGTGTATTTTAATTTGTAGGAAGGTAATTAAACCAATAACCGAGTAATTGAAACGCAAGTACGCAACAATAATATTGAAATTTTCTACACATTGGAAACGCACGAAAAATATGTACTTATGATTTTTTCTAGATGAATAATTGCAGGTATATTTTGAAAATATACATTTAAAATAATTTGATTTTTTATCGCTATTGTTTTAAACTAAAAATATAGAATTACTAATGCTCAAACGTTTTTTAGTTAACTCTATATATTCTATAATACAGATACTGTATATATATTAATACATTTTTATTTTTTCTAATTTAGTTAAATTATCAGTGTTTTTTTTTTTTATACAAAACAATTATTACCTATCAATAACATAGTAAATTGGTACCTATAGGTATATTTAATAGATGTTTGATAAATGATCCAAATACATATTTTCAAAACGTGTATATAAACGTTTTAAATATTAAATTTGAATAATTATTGAAATCTCTTCTAAATAATATATAATTTTATTGAAAAAAAAAACTAATAACATCGTATTAAAGTATTTTCAAATTGAAAATAAAATTGATAACTATTAAAACCTGCTACTATAGCTAGTGCAGCATACATTAAAAAAGTTATATTAAGGAGAATCAAAAATGATTGATCGAGAACAAAATTGTTTCCTAACTGTATAGTATAATACACATTAGATTATACCTATATATGCACGTGTATTTTTCACAAATAACACGGTGCGCGCTGCAAAGTAAAACTAACAAGTCGGATATAATATTATCTCAGGTAAGCCGTCAAACAAGGCGTAATACGTCGTGATTGTTTTATGATAAATCAACCGTATATGTTGTACCTGGTTATCCTGGTTGATGTGTGGCGGCGATGGAGGCGAGGGCAGAGGGTTGTTCGGGTATAAATCAAGTCCGAACAAATTACGCGTGTCCGTGTGATTATTCACGTGTAGCTGCGGTACATACTGAATTCTCAGCGGGCAGCGCGACAGACGTGTCCAGAAATTAATTGCACCGACTGGACTATTATTATTATATAATGTGAGCACACAATAATAATATTCGGTATTGGACGAACCCAGTTTCCAAAAAAAAAATAAATTAAAAATAACAACCTATTACCATAATCTCACACCTGGCAAATCGCTGCACCGACTCGTCGTCCCGTTTAATGCCTCATCGGACTGAACTTATGGATATTGTATGCGAGTTAAATGTTTTTGAACCGTAATAATATATACTTGTGATATGTACCAAAAACATTACCGAATATATAATAACGTCCCGAACGAAAATGATTTATCTATAATTTATTTATTTACAATATTTCCTTGAATTATTTTGAATTTATTCCTTTCGAGTTTCGAGTGTGGTTTTATATATTATTATTATTAATAAAACAACGACTTAAAGGCGTTCGATAAGTCATTAGTGTGACATATATATATATATAAATTATACATTTCACAATATTATACAATCTAATATATTATATAACTATTCAACAAAACAAATTACAATAGTATATTATATTGTTTCGATCCAATTCAATTAAAAAAAAAAAAAGCCAATAAAAATATATTATCTACCCAAATATTTATAGTGTATTTCAGTAGTAATTATACGATTTCCAAATCCTGAGCAGTAAGCATTTCAGTATTTCAGTATAAATATTGAGTATCGTTATCTACGACTTAACGCAGCAGTCAGTTGTAACTTGTAGACATTACCTAGTACACTTATGCATATATAATATATAGGATATAACATAAAATGAGGTACCTATAGATCTTCTATTCACACAATGTACTGCAGCTTGCCAATTAGGTTGATCAATTATATAAAGCCAAAACATTCTCACAGACTTTCTATCGATTGGTCAGCTAATTAATTTCGACGTGTTTTCACCATTAGCTCTCGACAGTTTCTGAAAATAACACATACGCATGTAGCTAATCAAAACAATGAATACAATTAGCAAATACGATATTCATGCCTTTAAGCTATTTGGATTTATTGACTTGACTAAATGAAAACTACAAGTGTAAAACATTTAGGTGCATATAGGATTTATATTATAGGTATTATAACATAACCGAATGATAATATTATAAAAAGTATTATTTATGTTATAAATTTCAAGCAGAAAAAAATTATTATTTGAATTTCAGTTAAATTAGATTTATTTTGATAATATTTAAATTGGTCGTATACTGTTTTATTTTTATTTTTTATCTTCTCTGTGGTCACTTTATTGGGCAGAAAGAGTTCTCCAAAAGTTCCAATCGATTGGAAATGGAGTTTATTTAATACATAGAAGAAGTAATTTTTCGATTTATTCCATAAGTATTTCCCTATAAGTGTACAAAGAAAATATACTGAGAGTGAAACACAGAGGAAATTAATAAACTTTAACATGCTATCATCAAATACAATACACATCTGCGATGTTCTGCTCTGAAGTGAATGAACTTAGACGAGATCCCTGTTATAGGGGGCCTATATGTATACGTGGCGTCCAAGTATGTATAATATATATGTTATGCTTATGCAGCCTTGCTGTTCCATTTTATTTGGTATATATTTATTTTTAACCTATGAATCATGAGTGATACGAGTCATAACACATGACACAGCACAAAACATTAAGTCCTGTCTAACCTTTCTAACCAGTATGAAAATGAAAATACAATTTACCAATTAAAATTTAACAGTATACCCAGGTACTATTGATGTCAATACATATTTAAAAAATTAACACTTTTTTTAAGTAATAACTTATAACAACTATAGTTACCTATTATGCGATACCTATAACTCTTCGGAAATTATTTTTAAAACGGTGCGCCGTGATTTCAATCAAACTAAACGTACTCATATTTTTAAGGTAATTATTTTATAATCGTCTGCAGCAGTTAAAGTCAAAGTCTGTGTCTAAATAATTATCATTATGTTTCCAAGTAATAACGTCATAATAAGTGTAGAAGAGGCTATTTGCTAATCGATTTACGAACCGTAAATATGTGCACACCTTTCAACAATTTGTGGTCGCGAGAGTTAATTTTACCGCATTTCCACTCCAGGTAGATACCTATATAATACAACCACATCAACATCATCACTATAATAGTATAATATGCGATCGATCAACGAACTTTATTAGTAATAATATTGCCGGTTGTTGATTTTTACGTCCGTTTTTTTTTTTTTTGCCCCGTGATAAATACGCCTTCCATTATAATTCGAAAATAATGTTCTAACAAGCTCGGTATTTTGACACGCCAAGTGATAAATGATAATGTCATGCCACTACCTTATACGTGTGCATGGGTGCGAAAAAAAACCAAATATACGTGTCGGAGAAATTTAACGTTTTAGCTCTCGTGATGGACTAGATGGGCTGCAGGTACACATATATGTGCAGTGTGGATAAATATTGTTTCCGTGTAATTTAAACTGGTGGGATGTAAACTATATTATACTGGATAATATGTTCTGCCATCGTGTTCAAAAGTGAACGTTTGACAAGTTGTGTAATTCGACGGTACATAATATAAGTAGGTACAATATTATATTATATTAGGTATAGGTATACCTACCTAAATAGCTAATAGTTAATAATATTAATTTAATTCTGCGCATAGTGACGATTATTGAAGAAATAATGTATAATATAATATATATGATGTCCACTAATAATTGAATGTTCCATAAAACCCTTTCAATATTCATAATAATGACCGTAATCATATATTGTTGCATTTACAATGAATTAATAATATATTATATTTTTATGTTTATAGAATAATAGCTGCCTACCCATGTATGCAATTACGTTTTTAGAAAATCATTTTATGGCCTAAAACTATCGTATTAATTGAAATGTAACGTATAATTATTAATTAGTGGTACAATTATCTGCTTTTAAAAATGTGTACGCTTAATTTCAAGATTCTTTGCAATTGAAACTATACTTTCTTAAATATTTATATTAAATCTATCGACTATCTATAAAGTACATCTCCTTTTTTTCATAAAACCCCGAAGGGAAAACAATCTTGAACAGGATTATTTCCCCCTCCCCCTATTATTCGTTCCCTATGTTTAAGTGACGATAAAATCAATGCTGACGGCTAGTATCATTTATGACTAGGCTATTGAAAAACCTATAAATATATGAAATAATAAGATTGTATAATACTGTATACTTATATACTGCAGGGAGAATGAACAAGCTACTTAAAAACGTCAATATATAAATCTATGTACTTGACCCCTAAAGGTCCAGATCAGCTGACAACGAATATATTTTTAAGTAATAATCACTTTCTTTAATCAGACATATTTGCCTCATAAGTAATTATACTATAATAAGTAGAAGGTTATTTAAAAAACGATTAGAGTTACATTTTTAACCAGTTTCTAACTTAAATCCATCTAAAAATAAATATTTAATTACAAAACTGAAATTTTTTAAACAATAAAAGATGATTAATATTATATGATTATTTGCAATAAAATCTATAAAATGCATTAAATTGTAATATAATTTACTTAGTATTTTGTGAAAATTAAATAAAAATAACTTTTGTCTATAGGTAGGTACAACTTGTATAATTATATAGGAATAAATGTGTATTAAAATTAGGAAGACAAAAAAAATAAAACCACGACAATCGTCACGAAACTTCAAGAGGACATAATATTTTGTAATTTAATTTAATCTGTTAACATGATGAATTTGGGAGTTATACAAATTAAGTTTTTACTCCGGTGGTTTTTTCACACGTTCTCCTAGAAAAACTAATTAAGGATAAACTGTTCTGCAGCGAAATGTCTGTTGCGTTCCCGACCCAACATGCACCTGTTAATTTATGCTCAGTCAACATGATGACAGTCAATTGTTTTATTTATGTGACCACAACCTGTTGTCACATTATTTAGAGGGCAGAGATAAAATATTTAAACATTACGTCTTGAGCAAATTGTCTATAGAAATTAACAATTATTATTGGCATCGCCGATGGATGACTTTGTTTAATACTTACCTAAATAGAAATATTAAATTTATATAATTTATATTTAATATTATAACGATTGGTTAAAATTATATTAGAACAGTTTTTACAAAAATGTAAAATAATATTATATATATTAACTAAAAGCAAAAATCGCTTTCAGAAATTCACCAAGTAAATCAAATTATAATCAATCGGTTTTAAAAGTAGGTTCTACTGTAAATAGTATAAGTATAGGCGTATAGTAGGTAAAGTTTATTCTAGAATTTATACTTTTTTTTAATAGACTCAAACAATTAATACATTTTTAGAGAATGCGGATAATACAAGAAACTGTGTTTTTCTATTCAACTTAAACTATATTTAAATTTTTTTTTTTTGACTATCGTGCAGAATAACACTGCAGTATTGCAAAATAAAAAATTAAAACTATTATTAATTTTCAATTTATAACCCCAATTAATAATTATCCATCTATGCGGTATAATAGCCATATAATGTACCTTTACGTGTTTACAGTTTGCACGTGAACAAATCTGTACGTCTGTAGACTACAATATCACGTAAACCGTAAACGCATCAAAGCAGATGAGGGTCTATTTCATGAATAAATGGAATGTCAACACTGTCGTCGTTATGGTCGAAAAGCGTACACCGTATATTATATATAGTTACCTAAATCTTACGATCCAAGAACATCGATCACCGATGTCCTAGTATGTATAATACTGAAATTCCGAACCTAACATTTGTTATTAAATGCCTGTTACACGATTATGTTATCGACGCCACATGTGTTGTTTCGGGATCATATACCAGAACGGCAGAACATATAATGTCATTAGCTCGCTCATCAATCAGCGCTTGTTCCTCATATAGGGATAACACGTGTTATCGGCACACTAATGATTTCTATACCAAAGCCACCGCAAACACATCTCCAATTTTCGAAATGTATTTCATAAACCTCGAACGGTGTAAGTGTATAGATGGACGGGCGATCATCAGCGGTAGCTCTTCTCCGCCGTATGTAGGTATAATAAGCGTGATGAGTATAGGTACCCGAAATTAGTATGTAATTTTAAAGCGCACCTGTCGAGTTGTCTCCGGCACAACTCCAAGGACAAATTACATCTAACAGCAGTGTAAGTCTTTCGAGTACTGTATCATCTTATTTAATTTTACAACAACCATATTTATTATATTATTATATACGTTCTGATTAAATTTATTTTGTCGAATGTGTAAGCGGTAAAAAAATAGTCACGTCGTTGCTCAGAACCTAGAATTATTTTCTACTTATATATGACTTAGATACCGCGTATATGTATGATACTGCTGTAAGACCTAATTATTTTTTATAATTCATGTAGGTACATTTTGTTTTTCTGTATAATGCATTAATTATAATAGTTGTTCAAAATTACTTATGCGATGAACCGATAATTTAATTATCCATTATTACATCATATAGTTTAATTAATATTTTACGTGAATATACAATGTATACCTAGTAGGTACCTAACTAGATTTAATTAGTTAAAATATTTTGATTCCCGTTAACTGAATAAAGTTCAGTAACTCGTCTGACCCCAGGAGTTTGATCTTTAAACTCTTGTAGGTACGAATAATAATAATTAATTTATATGAACGTATATTTTAGAAAAACAATTTAATTTGTAAGTGTTTTAATTTTTTTTCAAACACTTAATATATTATACTATAATATATTAAGTGTTTGAAAAAAAAAATAGAAAATAAGAGTACATAATTATACGCAATAATGCAGGGACTGTTTATTATTTTGTTTTTGTTTCAAAAATATAGTTGATCAACTATATTATATACTTCCAGTATAAGCTTAACAATACTCAAATTTTTTAAGTTGACAATATAGTAAGTTATGTAGTTATGTTTGGTTGAGGTTTTATCAATTGATTAATTTAAAAATAAACGGTTTTCTTCAAATTTTTAATTTACATTTATTGCGTAAAAAATATATAGGCGTATTTATTGAATATTGATTGTTGACATACACCCACAACTACTAATACACCCTGTGTGGGTGACGGGTGTACTAAGGTATATAAAATAAAAATAGGTACAATCAACTTATTCCAACAAATCTTACCGTGCCTAGATTTATATTTTTGTGGTAAGTAACACAGAAGCTGCAACAGTTTATATGACGCGTATACAAAAATTACAGTAAGTACACCCTTTTTAAGTAAAACCAAAAAATGTATTCCATACAACAGCCATGCATTACATTTTGTAACTGTTAACAGGTTAAAAACGGTGTATTTTAACTTAGTGGCCTATATATTGGCCTAGTCAGGTTTTTGCTTTAGGAAGGATTATTTGTTAAAATACATACTATAGGTGACGCCATAGTGGCGTGGTGCGGATTCCTTGGCCCTTACAACGTCCAGGGTATTGTAGTATGTGCCACGCAAATGCTTAGCATCTATAACAGATATATTTCGGCTTTCGATTACCAAATCGTCAAATGAGTAAATATCGACACCTGCGGTAAAAGCTTATTTAAATGCTCATTTAAAAATTGCACAAAAGGATAATTTAACAAGGCCCCACTGGATTTATACTCCATAACTCTCAGGTCGCTTTACTCTCGAATAACTTACCACAATAATAAGTACTAGATGTTTCACGGGGAGATCTATTTTACCTGGGAAAAGTTTAAAATAATATGCTGACATAGGGTTTATTTACACGTCGCGGTATTGACGGACTACTGCCCAGTTATATTCAACCGACACATACACCGTGCTCCCGTTCAGTCATTACCGCGACGTGTAAATAAACCTTATGTCAGCATATTATTTGTATATTTCGACATACGCCATTCTTCAAACTCAGCATACTAGCCGTGCTCGACGTATAGGGAGTAATGTACGATGTCAATAATGACAATCGTTACAACTCTTCCTCAACTGACCACGATAACGAGTGTATACTGGAAGAGAAAGTAAGCAGGTACACTATATACAGTGTCTTGCTACCTTTTCCAAAAGCGTTATTCACCACAAAAGCCTGAAAAAAAATTTAAACACAATTTTCAGTCAGAAACACTTTTATTGGTGCAAGTATAAAACGATCATAAAATAAACACTAAGCCAATACATCAGTTATCGCTTACCTGCGTACAACCGTCGCACCTATATGCTCCCGCCGAGTTCCACGACGACAGCGGGACTGCCTCATGACTGCGCATGTAGCGGTTTTATATGCACAAATATTATATAGTGTCACCTCAGCACATTTTAGCTTCATTGGACTGAGTAATAATTTACTTATTCACTAAGTTATATTTCTACATCAATACTATATAATATATATTATAATTTACAGTTGTACTAACTGCAGGTTGTAATTGAACAGCTGGTCAAATTTTCTAGGTATTTTCTGGTATCTATTTTACACTTTCAGAAAAACTTACACAAATTGGAAAATTAAAAGTAAACGGAAAAGTTAAAAGTATTTAACAAAATAAAAATTGTATTAATAATACCTACTTCCAAATTTTTAGTTCATATTAAATACAATTAGTATTTAGTGACTATTTAGTGACTTCTGAGTTCCGGACTTCCGGTCTAGACTATATTATAATAACTATGAAGTTACTTGCAGCTTCAACTCGTCGTGTGATATTACCATTCCGGTACATAATATTCTCTAGAGAAAACAAAATATTATACCAATTACCAATAATAGTTTTATAACTCATATCTGCTCAACCAAACTTTAAATATGCATAAATATTACACATTTGTTATAATATTTCGCTTTAAAACACAAAATGGCTCATTTATATAGGTATTATTGGTTGTTGGTATTTTTTAATTACAAAAATGAAAAACTTTAAAATAATTAGATTTTTTCAATAACATAAAAGTAGTTTTATAAAATATTAATTGCTATGTATTGGGTAGTTAAAACTGGATGGAAAACGTTATTTTTATGAAAACTCTGCACGCATTTCGACCGAGATAACGACCATCTTGGTTACGAGAAATCATAAACCTGTATGTACACGTTAAATACTGTGTCGTACAGTCTTCTCCTTAATTAAGTCTTCGCAGCTCGCTTTTCGGCTCACCGGAGGCTCTATTATTATTATTACCGTATTATTGCAGCGTACATGCGACGACCGACCGCGTCATCGCCCAGACATCGCGGCGTTATTAATGCGTTAACGCGCCTACCTCAGTACCGCGCGCGCACCTAATGACGTATATAATATTATTATTACCTATTCGTTTGCTGTCGTCTGGCTGGCACAATCCTTTAGTCGCTTTAAAGATTTAAAAAAAAAAAAAAAAAAACGTTACACGTAGGTACCTTTCAATAACATAAAATATAATATTATAACGTTTTACAGTTCTCTCTCACACACACACACACACACACTATATACACCCGAAACCGGTTAATTACTGTTCCTCCTCCACTCCACCACTCATCAAACGCCATTCGTCGGCGTGCCGTCGTTTTCGTGTTGTTTATTTTAATTACACCACACCATGTCCGCGTCGTCGCGTCTCGCACAGTTCAAAATATATCTATAGGTACATATTATTCTATAAGATAGATGTGTGTGTGTGTGTGTGTGTGTGTGTGTGTGTAATGCATTCAATTATGTATAGGTACCTACCTAATATTATAATGTATTGATGATACGTTCCCCTATAGTATATTGTGTGAATTCAATTACAATATGTTGACGACGACAATTTTATTAGAGATCAATAGGTGTAGGTATATAAAAGTATACCTACACAGTATGTACGATACGAGTGGATTGCCATGGCTGTGAATTTAACATAATATAATTTTGCATGTCCATAAGTAATAAGTATAAACCACAACAGTCATAATAATCATATCGCACACTTATGATTTAGACTACAAACAAGTCGATCATCAAAAATTGCACACTTTACCGGATCATTGTATAGCAAAATACCACAAACTTAGGTGTATCACAAATTTGTTTTTTAATCTACCTAGACCAGATGTATTATGAACGTAGAAAACTTCTACCAAGTTTAAACTAAACATTTTTAAAGAAACATTACATTTATTTAAAATTTAAAAATAATTAATATTTTTACGGATAAAAGATGAAATTGTTATTGGAACGAATGAACGTGTAAAAAAAAAATTATTATTATGTCGGCAGTTCGTCCATTGCAGTTATTTAATATTTTCATGATATTTAAAAACGATATAAATATACTAGACTTAATTAACAGTCGCACTATTTCAAAGAATATATTAAATAAATTTAATTTATATTTTTTTATCGCGTATCAATTTTGGTT
The DNA here is from genome assembly GCA_027563435.1 of Nasonovia ribisnigri. Classification (NCBI taxonomy): domain Eukaryota; kingdom Metazoa; phylum Arthropoda; class Insecta; order Hemiptera; family Aphididae; genus Nasonovia; species Nasonovia ribisnigri. Next base: position 209,083 of record JANEHU010000669.1, read on the forward strand.
CATAAATGTCTGTGAACATAAAATAATTATATGTGCAGGGCACTTAAAATAGTAAGCAGCACTAAAATAGCATTCGTAGGTAATTTTGGGGATTATCAACCGTTGAAAATTGTATATTATAATGCATCTATAAATTCGATCAATGTTTTAGAAAAGTGTACTTGAGCATAAATAAATAATAATACTTTGATCAAAAATAAGTCCATACCTATACTGCAATAACAGCTAGTGGCGATGATATAAAAGCTTTGTATTCGCCATACATAATATTATTATACGTGTGCTGCACCCTAAAAACGTGCGTCTATTACTATATTGTAAGGACAATATATTATTATATATCGTAGTCGTCCTCCTCACCCACCACTCATCCACCACCCATGGACAACGGCGAATACGACGACTTATAATAATAATAAATTTATTAGTATCGACCATCGACTGATATAGTATTGTCGAAACAAGACACGTCCACACGGGCGGTTTCGGCGTGCCGGTCGCCAGGAGAAAAGTGTTGGAAATGGGCGGCCGTTTGTCGTGACCAAACCGTGTGCCGATAAATCAAAATTTGTTATTAATAACAGCGTTTATATAAATATATATTATTACGTGTGCGCGTGCTTGTGCTCGATGAGTCAGGTACACGTTCATCGAATAAATTGTGCATATACTGCTCTGGTAGTTATGATAAGGATATTATTTTATCCGCGTAACTCTTTATATCATATATTATATTATACATATATGTGTAATAGCCAAAAGGTGTTATACAGATGAACATTTTATGAGTTTATAACTGTTAAAAAAGAATCTCTGATATAGTTGTTACTCGTTGTAAAACGGTCGACATCAACTAATTTGTCTATATTTCAACTATTAAAATCAGTTATAAGCATTGCTTATTTTGTAAATATTTTTGGTATGGTATAAATAAAAATAATATATTCCTTATTGATTATCCTCGAGAACCCATTAGATAAGACGAATTTCAAGATTTAATATTCTCGTTATTAGTAATAGCCAATACCTATATATAGTATTCATTATAATTTCTATATGCGAGGTTTACTCTTTCAAATAACTTTATTTTTAACGTTAGTATGTAAGTTATATAATATGTGTTTTATAATTTATATACATAGGTAGGTACACTATAATAGTTACAATGCTTAATGTTTTGTTTTTTAAAATAATTTATGTTATTATAATCTGTATTCACACTTCACCAAACTCATCAAATAATAAATTAGTTTTACTAGGATAATGACTATATTTTATTCCGACGTATACAAGTGTAAAAAATTAAAACGGTATAGTTTTGAGTAATGTAGGTACTTCGATTGGAATCTCAAAAACGAAAAAGCCTCATTATAGTCACCGGTTTGTTGTCGTGAGAAACATATGGAACCGTAGCAAACGTTTTGTTTTTCACATAGTAATTTGTCCTCTACTATTATAAAATGTGACACTCTACCGGACGAGCAAATTACACGGTAAATGTTTTAAAACTAATATACCTACGCATTAGTGTAAACCAACAGAACCGTAAAAAACTACAATATTATATTATTCATTTGGAAAGGTAGATACAACGTACATGAAATTTAATACCTAACTAATAAAAACATTTCACGATCAGAGACTTAAACGGTCGAGTGTAAGGTTAACGAGTTAATATATATCAACTGGTACATACAAATATTGTAAATATTAGTAGGTAAAACATACATGTTACATTCTAACAAAATTGAAAATAACAATAAGTAAAAAATATTAATTATCCCCACACACGTTAGACACAATCGAGTAAACATGAAGTATTTTCATTTAAAATAATATCTTTTTTACATAATAATATGTTTAATTGGAATAATTTTAATATTATACAGCAGTAAATATATAAGTAGTACATTGTAAACGTAACATTATACACTACTGTTTTTAAATTCCATTCCGTTTTAAATAGTTATTCAAATTATGGAAAACACGAAAATAGCTACCGGCTTGAATTAAGATACCTATATACAACCTATTCTTTTCGTGTACCTATCTATGTAACTAAATGATACCTACACTCTTCGAAAACAATTCTATAGGTAGGTACATGTGATGTGCCAATAATACATAAATTATATTTTGGACCATGTTTTACGTCGTCAGTCCGAATTATTATTATCTACTGCATAGAACATGTAGAAAATAATTATCCACTAATTATTACAACTACATAAAAGGAATATTTAATTATATTCTACTTAATACCGGTCTAAAATAAATTACACAACATAATATATACATACACAAATATAATAAGTGTGTACAATAGGTACACACATTTTTATATTGAAACATGAAAGTTATTATTAGGTGCATTTATGGGAAACATACAGATTTACCCCTTAAACAAACAACACGTCATGAAGGTTGTGAATTTTGAACAAACAACAACAGCTATCTACGATGTTGTTTAATTTAAATATTTTATTTAAAAACTGTGAATATAGTCCATCAGTTTTAAATAACAGTAAATATAAAAAATAATAATATTTAGTTAAAATTCGATTGGTGTACCTAAGCTCAACACTTCTACATAATTTTACTTTGTGTTGGCGTAGAAATTACAACCTATCTTGAATTCTTCACAGTGCCTATCAGTGTATAATAATATGAAATCGATTTCTTAATATAATTTTTAATAATAAAATAGAAAGCATTTACAATACGTAAAACGATTTAATAGGTAATTATTTTTCTACATATCTATCGTCGCAATTTATTTATAATACATATATTCAATGAAAACTTATATTGTGTAATATAGAAATAGAAACTCTATTCTACCTTCCAATAATTTACTATTATACTGTGTGACCATCAAAAATCCAGTGAACATAATATTTGTAAAATACCGTTTTGTAGTTAAATTAATTTAGTGGTAATATGACGGATAAATATATATACGATAGTAACTATTTTATTCATGTTGATACAACTAATATAACGTTATACATACATGTATATATAATAACACATAATTGAGATTAAGTAGGTCATAAAATTTAATATACAATCGTACGAGATGTGTAAAATTGTAAAATTTATGTCGCCTATATATTGACTATAATAAATGTTCTACAACAACGAGTAATAATAACTTTAAGAAACATAAATCGCATGAGTTATTTCATTTTTCTCTGGTGCCCAATATGTATCTATACATATATAATAATACAATACGATTACTGAGGATAATTTACTGCGGCCGAGAGAGAACATTGGATGGAAGTTAAAGCGAAGTAAATCAAAATTCACTTAATTTAAAAATTGTAATAGTAGACAAACAGACGATTTTAAGTTGTACAAGATTATCGTAAATCAAATTTAAAGAAACATTAACTATAAGCCAATAACTGCTGTATTTAAAACACTAAACGTGAAAATAAAATATATAGATCTAACTTTCTGTCACTATATGCAGTAAATGAAATTTTATGAGTACGATATACGCGTATATACACTGCTGTATCGTTAAATTATATAATATGTAATACCTATAATATATGAATATCGTTTATATACATACACTTACTTATATGGCTATACATAATACATAATATTATATATCATCGAGAACGAAATTGTATATACAATTTATTCCTTTGCACCTCAAGCACGAAACACATTAAATTATCTATTGGCTATTACCTATATACATAACTGAGTATACTCAATATACTCGTATATATATATTATATATATTATATTGTTGCCATAATAAAATCGGTTTCAAAACGTCGAATCTTCTAAAATCTAAAATGTTAATAGTTAATACCTATTACCTATATGAAATCAATTATTCATTTCACAAGTGAAAAAAAAAATACAGTAAGTGGAAATAGTGATACTAACTGAGCTATAATTCATATTAGGTATATATAGTGATAACTTATGTAGAGATTCATAAATCTTGACTATCATTATATACTAGTAGTTTAGTTTACCATAGTACATTAGTACCTACCACACCATAGAACTTGGCCGTGGATCGCTAGAATCTCACGGCGATTGTTGTTTTTGAACTGCCCAAGTATTATATTTTATGTTTTTACTTATAATTATAGTATATTTATTTTATTTTATTCACTTATTAATTATTATAAGTATTCATAAATTTTTTTTTAGTTTCGTTACATTTTCAAATAATATAGATAGTTAAAATATGTAATGATATTATTGTATAGGTATTGACATTATTTTAATAATTATAATCGTTTCCGATTTAAAAGTATAACCTAATAGTTATAATTTTATAGAAAAAAGTGTTAGATACGTTTACTATACGTATAAATATACAATATATTAATACAAACATTTTAATACCCCAGGTATAGAATATTATTCATAACTATTTATTTCGATTTTTAACCCAACCTAATAATAAAATTCTAAAAAAAGTCTATATATTATATTCTATAGTCGTCGAAGAGGATCAAAATAAGTGTGGTTATATAATACGGGTGCCACTAATCCAGTTAAGTTAAGAGATTTTTATAAGGTATAATACCGATACATTGTTCTGTTACCTATATCTCAATTTTAATAAATAATAATTATAATGAATACTTACCTTATCATATTATTATTGTAGATATTATTCAATTATATGTTTTATAAAAACCCTAGCAACCTCGGGTTTACCCACTGACATAAACTTTAAACCTATAGTCAATACCATGGGAGCTCCGTCGTACGTTGGACCGGCTCGCCGCTCTGGAGATGACGCCCATCGAGGTCGAGGTGCCTACCTCGGCTGCAACACAGTGGCTGCGTGGGACCAGCGTGACAGATATAGTAATAAGTCACTCTACCTTAGTGAGGGGAGGGATCCCTAAGGCGCAAGCCGTCCGAACCCAGAAAATAGACATAGAAGACGTACGCTAGGGGTAAAACGAGGCTAGCGCATCTCTTGAATAACTAGAGGCTGAGGTGAGGTATGCGTTCGAAGCGAAAGCAAAACCAAAACCTAGACTTTCTCCTGTCCGTATATAAGGGTTTGATGGATAGGTATATATGTGTGATGTATATAATATATAATGTTGTATATAGGTACGTCGCGTTTTTTAAAAAACTTGCATTGACGTTTGTATATGTATATATTTACCTTTATGGTATTCGTATCAAACATTATTATGTGATTAGTTCAACGGATTACCGAGAGCTAAAATGGTCGTGACAGCGAAATGTCATAATATCAAAAGAGTTGGTATAATAGCCAATAGGTATAATTATGTGTGTTGCACTTAATTTGCGTTTTGTCTGACAGGAATGTAACTTTTTGTCAACATTTAAACGCGGGATTCGTTTAGGCATAAATAATAGGTACAACTACTGTACAGTGATTTGATCGATCGTGGCAGTATACGCAATCGTATATCGTTACACACTGACAAAACACTATTTGCTGTACCTGACTTGTCCGAATGCGAACGCGTGATGGTGTGTAGGGCCGCGGGGGTGTGTATATATACTGTGCGATGAATATACAAGTAGGTACTTTGAATCACCAATGTTTTTTAGTTGTCACGTTTTATTTTTTATTTCTTTACACCATAATATAACCACCGTCCACTGACGGGCTGACAAAAATAAATTGTGCGCATGATGATGACTTTGTTTTTTAACTACGCCCAGTCGATTAAAAAGAAAATACGCGTATAAATAGTTGAACAGTTTAAATATCAGCTCGTGCGTATAAAATATCATGTAGCTTAATTTGAGAGAAATTATAAATTCAGTTTCATTTGAGAAAACATATTATTGTAAATGATATAGTGTATTGAACGATATGTCCAGGGTTGGCGGGTTTCATAAACAATAACCACTACTCATACGATATCCCCGAAAAATTGTTACTGTGAGATAACTTATTTTAAATAATATAGTTAGTTTTGTCGACTTTTTTGATTTTGAATACTATATACACATTACCGAGTACCTATGTACGCCTAATATTATGTTATTATAATAAACTTGTAACTCGGCGATGGTAATAATATAGCGGTGATAGAAAACTTCAATTGGCGGTGATTATTATATTATATATTGTATATTTATACGTGTGTAACGACATCCAACGAGTATTAAATGATAAATATTATTAATATTAAGACGATCACTCTGCATAATATACGCACGCCGATTGTTATGCACTAATGACAAAATAATAAATATACACAATAATTATTACAACCATGTGTAATGCGTATTATATAGGTATATACGACGCCGGTAACATTATAATATTATAATAGGAACGGGTCATAACAGCTATATTTTTATATGACCGTCTACCGTGCCGCCGATGGTTAATTTCCCGTCGCCGCCGCTCGAGGCGTCTCCACTTCTTCTTCTTCTCCTTTTTCGGCACTCTCTCTCGCTCACTCTCACGTGCCCGTCAAACGACTCTCCGATCTTTTGTTAGACGTTATTAAATTACACGTACAATTTACTCCCCCGCGTAACGGGCCCCGACGATTGTGTTGTATTTGTTTCCTTTACCCCGCCCCTGCCTCTTTATAGTTTATAATAATATAATACCTACACACGCCATTGAGGTGTTTATTGTACGGGACAGGACCACACCGCCAGGGCTGCCCAAAATATACATCACCCGACGTACCTAATAATATTGTACTACGATACTTACCTATTTGTTTATGTAAACGGACCGGTACTCCGAGTACCTACTGTCGGTACTGCAGCGTACATCATAATAATGCTGCAGGTGGTCGCGATAACTGCAAGACGGTATTATGATAATATATGCTTAAATACGTACAAGTGCATATTTTATTCTTCACGCTTTATATATTATTATGGACAGGGTTATCAGTGCCATATCTGATATCCAACAGTAAACACGCTCGTTAAATCCAAAAGTATTGAAGTTTTTGGACATTTTTTTTTTTAGATTACCCGTGTCGCCACAAAACAACGTTTTTGATCGTTATTGTTTTTAAGTTTTTACTTTTTTGAACGGCATACAATTTTGATTTAGAAGTAGAATATTAAGTTCTGTGTGAAAAGTTTAGAGAAGTGCGGTGTGGTGTGGCACAGGATTTACACCCCACAAAATGTTGATCGACTATATTATTATGTGGGTACTCCGTTCGTAATAATAGTAACAACTTAAATTAAACCCTTATAACTAGTTATAACAATACTTAACTATTTGTTCAAACTTCGAATTTTATGCATAAAAGTTATCAGAAAAGTATTCTGCTTTGGAACACGATAAAAAATAAATATTAATAGACCTTTTTCGAGACCCTTTTCTGTTAAAAGAACCATTCAGTATAAAACAACTATTAACAGTGCCTATATAAGATACGCTTTGTAGCTGGAAAGCGGAAACTATGTACCTAATTATAGTTAATAATTTACTGGTCAATGGTCATCTATTACCTCTCGTTGCCAGATATAGGTAACGATCAATTTATTAATACGATAATATCATTAATTAATTGAGCTATAATTTTGTTTTGATGTATTGAAACCATCACTTTTTGTGCAGGGCGTTTGATCTTCGTTCTAAATGTTATTGAGGAGGGGTCTTTTATCATCAGATTTAAGTCTGTCTACTCTGTAGTAATTCTATTGTGTTTATCGATGATTCGCAGAGGCCAATTTATTGAAGAGGGTCCTCCACTCTCCTAACTTGTTTTTATTTTTAGAGATTACATAAAAACCTTAATTTTAGCGAGTGGAAAACGTGTTGCTTATATTTATTGTACTGGTTAAATTTGATTTTTATCTATTAATATAACATCATATTTTGTGGAACAGATTAATTATAATATGATATCAGGGCTCATTTTTAATTAACAACTTCTACTCGTAAAATTATTATCGGAGTGAATTAGTGGCGTAGCTGTGAACCATTTTTTTCAGAGGTAGGTGGTGCAAAATATTAAATACCTCACTTTAAAATCATTAAAACCGTAAACATATAATATATATAATCAAAAATATATATGCATTAAGTAAAAAAAATAAAATACGTCTTGGGGATGGGGGATGTCCCTATTGCCCCTCGACTCATGAATACGGCACTGGAATTATATATAATAATAAATATAATCCACTAACGCATTTCGTATTTCGAGTGAAATTTTTGCGATTTTTATGAGGTCATCATCGGAACCCTCTAACCCTTTACTATTTACATTATCATTATTATATTGGCTTATTTCCTCTGCCACAGGACGCGCACTACGGTTCACGACGCCACTGGGTAGGTACATAATATTATTGTTTGTTATTCAGCACTTTCTCGCGCATAGGTACCTAACATATTATACTATATACGTACGCAGGTGTACATATATATATATATATGTAGACATATACAATATACATAGACATAATAGTTTATAACGCGCGCGGTGAAATAGTATATTAATCATAACAATATACACGTCAAAACGATTTCGTCGTCCACAATAGCCGCCCGTACGGAGTATAATAGATTATAATTTTTCACTGAGCAAAACCAATTACGTATATTTTATATTCCTACACATATATATATATATGTATATATATCGTTAAAAGAATAATATGTAAAAGAAGGTAGGTAGGTAGGTGCCTAACCGATGGAGTGAGGGGGGAGGCACAATATATCTCGCCTCTTATTTCTCCATATTATTCTATACGTCTTATTGCTCCGACAGTAGGTATATAAAACATAATAATATATAATATACGCTTAAACAGGGCTTATTTTATTACGGCGTGCGTATGGCTTTTGACATATTTTTTTGCATACAAAGCTGTAAATGAAAAATACGGCGTGGTGCATGACGGTACCGTGAGTGGATGCATCAAACCAAAGTCATTCGCACTTCTAAAATATATAATCTTTAAATAGTGACGGGGCTATATTATATAGTGTAGGGAGGATCGAAGGGGTCCGTGCAAAAATGATTCCATTTTTCAAAACTTTTCAAGTAACAACAAAAAAACCTCCGGATCTATATCCGCAGGTTTTTCAACAGAGGCAAAAAAGCCAGACAGCTTCCAGTTACATGATATTTCCTATACGGTTGGTCGAATTTTTTTAGCGTTCTTGCACAGATATAAGTGATATAACCTACTAGTCAATTAAAAATAATCAGAAACTCATTTTTTTAAAAAATTGAGTTGTCTCGTTTTTGCACAGACCACTTTAATTATAGGCGCCTTTAATGACGTATACAATTCGTATACTTTTGTATACAAATAATAATCTCTCGTCTCAGAATATTATTTTTTTGTTTTTAATTATTTCATGACAGTTCAAAATCGTTTATGGGTATTTGATTTGCTTGTGTTTATTTTATCAAATTTATCGATTTACGTCTTTTTTTATATAAGATAAACTAAAATGTTCGTCAAAATTTGTTTCAGCAAACGGAAAAATTTTCGTTTCTTACTAATTTTTTTAATTATTAAATTTGATTGTACTTTATACAAGCATGCTATAGCCTATATATAGGCTGTCAAGGCTGACACACCATCTTCGCTCAGAATCGTTTTACGCATTTAATGATTTATCATCGAATTCAAATTTAACACATAACATAACTTCACTTGTGGTATAGCGCCAGAGAAATATTATGGGAGTTTTTAATATTTGTAATCGTTTTTCTTGAATATGAACCAGCTTATTTTTAATAAGCCGATAGTAGTACCGACTACCGACTATATAATCAAATATTGACCACGACTCGTACCTATGTCGGATCTCCTGCCGCGAGAATTTGTGTACTGGGTTCTCGTATATTATTATAATATATTAATATAGCTACTTCTCAGACTTTATTTAATATATTATATTATTTTCGGAAAAAAATAAGTAATTTTCCCATTTACCGCTGCAGTTTGTTTTAGTAGGTAATAATGTATTTGACTAACTACTCCAATATTCTTCTACATGGAAGCCCGAAAACAAAATATTTACGTCGGACGAATTATATTAAGTACCTATAAAAATTTTTTACACGTCGAACAAGTTTGTTATTCGATTACAAAATATATTTGAAGACTATTTTATTTTTCAATAATTAGAACATTGTGTAACACGAGTTGTTTGTTGTAAAATTGAAGAATGATGGCGATTTCAGAACAGGTTTGACTACTGAAATTGATTCGAATATTTTAATTAAAAAAAAAAAAAAAACTCACGGAGATTTATAATGTGTTTGAAACAAACGTTAGGTATATACGTATTGTATCTGTTTTGCAAGTGATTATTATTATTATTATTATTATTATTATTATTATCCACTAGGTTTTTTAAATTAAAACTGCTTCTAATAAATCAATTTGAATAAGTATGATTAATTAATATCCCAATAGGTTAATTTTGTTGTTTTCACACGTTATAAAAACACATAACACAATATAAAGAAATCCGTTTATCGTTTGTAGAGCAGAAGTTATATTCACGGACGATTATATACGAAATAATAAATATCAATATATTATTAGTTTCTGCGATAATCGTTATGCGCGACACCTATTGAATACAAGCGCATAACAACACCCCCCCCCCCCCCCCCAATTGTTTAGTGGAAAAACAATATATTATTATATACCCATCCAATAGCTCAATCTATTATCGTATTCTGTTTTTAAACGGCCAATCTAAAATAATATCGCACTGTAAGAATCTAACGCACCGCAAATGAAAATATTATGATATCATCCCATCATTGTTTTGGGCACGGTGCTCACCGATGGAAATGTGTATTAAATTACAATTTGTAATTCCACATACCGGCAGGGTGCCGTCCGTCATTACCTCACGAGTTACGATCAGCTCTGACGACCAAAATATAATATAAACGCCGAATCACGAGTGGCTAATGATTTTCACCAGCTGTATGCGCGATGTGTATATACATATTAACATATTGTTATGTACCTATATCATTTAGGCGTACGATATTATAATATTATTATGTCCTCAGAAGAGGTTTCCGGAGAAAAATTCTCCTGCTGATGTCTCCGTTTTATTTTCGATCCAGTTTAGTTCTAGTTTAAGAGGACGCCACACCCGCATGTGTTGTCTCCGTCATACAAACGCGTATCATAGCATATTTACGCTCAGCAGTTCACGTTTTATTCCGTCAACTTAAAAATTAGAGTGAATCGACCTATTTTAAAACTTGATTGTAAGAACATTATCTGTGTTTTGTTGGAAGTTTTTTTATGATAATTCAATTTTTAAGTGAGTTATGAGCATTTTTAATTTACATTTATTATACACGCATAACTTATTTAAAAACTGAATTATTGTATATATACTTCCAACAAAACACAGATGATGTTCTTGCAATCAAGTTTTATAATAGGCCGAATCACTTTTATTTTTAAGCTAACTGAATAAAACGTGAACTGCTGAGCGTAAATATGCTATGTTACGCGTTTGTAAGACGGAGACAACACATGCTGGTGTGGCGTCCTCTTAATAACGCATCGCACATCATGACTTGACGACGGACCGGCGCGGTGGAGTGTCGTTCGGAAAATCGGAAAAATGTTTATACCTGCTGCGGAAATATAATAATATAATATTATGTTATTCTAATTTATTGAACGTTTGATCACGTTTCACCTTTTTGGTAAAAGAACGTAAAATAACCTTTTTTAGAACGACCAAGTACACTCGAAATTTCTCAAATAACACATTACCGACCGAAAAAATGTCTTATTTTATTTAATAGAGAAAAATGTGAACGTCGAATACCAAAATGTATCAGTGTATAAAATACCGTTTTGTTTATATTTCTTATGATATAGGTAAAAACAGAGATATAGACAATTCACGTGATTAATATTGTAAGTCGTAACTGATTTAAAAAGTTACAGGATACCCATACTTACTTAGGTACCTATCGTACCTTGGAAATCTGTAACTGGTTACAAATTACGTGCAGTAGGCAGTGTTACAGTATATGTAGTTAATAATTTAGTTGTACATTTAAAGTAATAAATTACTTAATGATTTTTGCTGATTAGTTCAAGAAAATAATTTCAATAGCTGTTTTATATGGGGTTAATGAGAAAAATGTCTTAGTGTAAGTTGCAAATAAAATGTAAAAGTGTTAAGATCGTATTTTATTAAAACATTGGTTACACAATATATAATAGCTATATTATATAAAGATGATTGAAATTGGCAGGCGTAAATATATATATATATTTTTAATAAAGAGCGTGCTTATTCATAAATCATAATACGGATAAGGACCGTGCTCAACCGTGTTTTACCGTGGATAATTTATAGACTATAATATAGGTTTATAATCGTTTAACCGTTTAAGTATATTTTAGTATTACAGTTGTACTACTCAATTAGACGTTTATTGTATTTTTTTTTAATCCGCTGGCTTAACACCTGTATAATAATATCGTTTTGATGATAATTCATGTTTATTAAATTATTATATAATTTTATTTCTATAGAGTTTTTTTCTTTCTATAAAGTTATCACACAATAATTATGCCAGGTGCACTATATATACGTAATATACGTATATCGGTATACATATAATAACATGTGATGGGTATAATATTTAGGAAGTATAATTGGAGCGGTCTTATTGAGAAATCAAGTTCACCACTCGTCTTCGTCCGAATAATAATATTATATTATTATAAAAAACGAACGGCGGTCGGCGGATATAACGTGCCTATAATATTATGCTGGCCCCAGCACCATAGGGATATTATACTGTAATGTGTAATATTATACGGTGCACCGAACACGAGATAAATATTTAATTGGGTTTTTATACAAAAAAAAATATCGACACGCGATAAATGAGAGACGGTCTTGATAACCGTTTAGGTGCGAATGGCGCAATAATAAACAACATCGTTCACGCGTTTCGTGCGTTTTTCCGTCGGTTATTTGCGGGCACCATTCCCTACCATATATAATTTTATGATATCGTATTATAATTATTACGAGCAGTCCATACTTCACACTCGTACACCTACGGACCTTTCATACGCGGCCATCTTAGACTTGCCTGAATAGGTTTCACATGCGTTATTACACATATTATAAAAAAAAAACACCGTAATAACAATAAGTAAGATATGAAATCGCAGAGAAAACTGTATGATAATAAAAAAAAATTACAATTTATTATGCAATGTTTTGAAAACATGTTACTCGCTTATCATTTTTTAACTATGTGGGCCGTTGTACAAACTGAAGAAATAAAGTTTTGTTAGGTACCTACTATATATATGCATGTAACGAAAAACTATAATTTCGATGTCGTATCATTTTTCAAACTCCCGACGATATTCATTATCGTTAGGAACCGTAAAGTTTAAAATATGCTCATGGCTCAAAAGTTATAGATACTTTGGTGTTACATATATGGATAGGTCACGATTACTTATATATTATACAACCAAAAGGAAAAAAATTAAAAATTAATTTGATAAATCGTCAATTAATCATGGGTACTTATTTCACATTCCGAAGCAAAATATTATCCGAAGTATTTCAAACGGTAAAAATCAAATTTCGGACAAGTAGTTTATTTAGTTATGAGTAGGGTTACGATATTTCATTATGTCGAGGGATAGAAATCCGATTCAGTTATTGGAGATTAATATTCTGTTTTTATTTTGGAGGTTTTGAAGATTATGTACCTACTGAATATATTTTAATATATTATCAAAATTTCATAGGTCGTTTTATAAAGTTTAATTGTTATATTTCATAATGTTTTTATTTTTTTTTTATTTTGGACCTGAGTTCGACAACTTTGGCTAATAGCTATTGTAGGGGTTGTGGTTGGTAAGGTTGGTATGGTGTTTGGTAAGGTTGGAACGGTTGGCAGCGGCCGTTAGTTACTCTCAGATCAATGCGTGACTGATTGCAGCCACCACATATTTGATTTTGTAATAGTTGCTACGTACCTCATCGTTCATCGACAATCGCAATCGTATTTTATGTCTATGGCCTATAAGATATCGCTCGTAGAGCGTTTATACTTAAGTGAGTGAGAGTAGAATATTACACTAGCAGCTTATGAGTTATAATAGTACCTACCTAATTAAAGTTTAGATGAACGGAGTAGTGGACGGTGTGCCAATGTTGAATGTACCACTCCACTCCACGTCTCCGATCATCAAAACTTAAAATACTTTCATACCCATCTCTTTTCGGCCGATTCAGTTTTCAGCCAAACCAAAAAATTTTATATTTACTCAGAAAATAATGGTAATAGTACGTATATTATTATATGTTTAATAATTGTCTGTTATATATTATATTTAATAATTACTGATAAATATTGTATATTATTAATTATTTATTTATAGTATATTCTACACTTTTTACACAACTTACCTATATTTTAAATATTTTTCTCTAATATTTATTATGACCCATATAGTATAATATTATATTAAATTTGTTGTTTCGGACAAAAAGGGGAGGGTACGATTTTGGTCGTAAACTGCCGTCCCCGATCAATTATAGCATATTTTGACGATACCGCTTGAATTACATAGGAAAACTTTTATTAAGGAAAAGATTTGGTTGAAAAATAATTACCATATCATAGCGACATAATAATAATATATAGTTATATAGGCACATCGTTTTCGTCTCACCGCGCGTTTTGTCCTCTCAAATCCGCGCGTGGCAACGAGATTATAAATAAATAATAATATATTGTTTTGTAATTGATTAACCGCACACTGCGCACATTACGCACACATTATGGTACGAATGTTAATAAAATTATCATTAAATGAAAGGTACAGTGTGTTTGAAATGATAAAAAAACGAAAAAAAATCACCGGCACGTACTCGACTGATGCAGCGATGGAATGCGCGTTATTGTAATTAAATACTCCACGGGCAACCCATCATCGCGCACACATAATATTATATACTGACGGCGGCGTGTTGTCGAAAACGGATGGAAACATTATCGCTCCTATACACACATACATTGTAGGTACTGCAGTAATAATAATAATACCTAATGAATAATAATAATAATATTATATATACTTGGGCGGTGCCACGGCGTATAGCCTCGATTCGGCGCAATAGATTTATAATAATATGCGATCGTCAACATAATATCATAATATGTAAAGGCGCGGGCAATTTACTGTAGTAAAAAAGTTAACTAACTATTAGCTTTTCTCAGTCGATTTGAAAATAATCCATGGAGTCGAACAATTTTTGAAATTTTTCGTTTTTATGGTTTTGTAAGTACCTACGTAAAATATTAATATTTAAGTAAAAATAATTCAATACTTTAATATAACAAACATTTCTGTTATCTTTCTTGATAAAATAATTTTTTATATAGATATATTTTAGTAGATTAGATAGGCATATAATATTATATGACCTTAAATTGATATCTACAAAAGAAATTAATATAAAATGTTAAATTCAGATGTCTACATAGGAATTAAAAATATTTAATAATCGTGTTAAGTGAAATATAGGCTTATACACTGTACGTTAAAAGTTGAATAAAATTGTTGATTATAATTTAGGAAATCGGAAAGACCGCAGTCACTCTTTGTGGGATCCATGCACGTACCAATTGAAAAAAGTAGGTTAACTATTTTTAATCCGAGTTGATTTAATGATATGTTTTTCCATATTGACTTTTAACGCTTATCGAATTAAATTTATGATTTGGTTAACTGTTAACATATCTTGTGTTCTCTTAACACTTAGCGGTAGTTTTGTCTTTTATATCCATACCGCGACGGAGAAATGTTCGCGAACTCAACCAACGTCAGTCGTCGCGGGGCGTACAATATTATTAACGTAAAACAACGTCATCGGCACTCGGCAGTATTATGAATACCTACTAATATAATATAACAACGCGTTTAAGGAGTGTACCTATATAATATTAAAATCATAATAATACCATCTATTGTTTGGTAGGTCTAATATAATATTTAGGGCCGCATTGAAACCGCTTTGACTTATATTATCATATAAGTCAAAAATCAATTTCCGTGCACTTTCCAGTAAGCAGGTTCGTGTAGTTTGTGACAGCTTCGTTGCCTATCATATTTTATTTGTATTGTCTAACCGTAACATTGGCAAACACAATATCAATAATTAAAGATTTTTTTTTTATTTAGATTTTTTCTATAACCTATACAAAAACAATAAGCAATATTGCTCAAGTAAAATTACAAAAACAAATTAGCTGGTTTAAGGCAAACAATATTATACAACGAGTTAAATCGAGGGTATAGGTAATAATGATTTTTAATTGCGCATAGTATAATATTAAATCAAAAAGCGTATACCTATCTCAAAAAAGTACTATTTTCCATGAAATTTCGTCGTGATCGTTATACTTAATGTTGCAATGAGTAATAATATTTCATCGTACCATTTGGGCACCACTGATTTTTGGACGCGACCGGTCGTCGTGTATCGTTACAACAAAAACAACAACAACAGCAACAACAATAAGTATAAGTATATATAAACGCATATATATATATATATACGAGGATTAGACGGAAGGTAGGGTGGAGGAACGGAGGTGTTGAATATTACGAGGTGTTGGGTGCCTGTCAAACGCGTACAACACACTTAATGTCTTCACACCGGCGGCGGCGGCGGCCGAGACTAATTGTAAAAGATGTCTTCATCGTCGCCGTAGCACCGCGGAAAACGTACGTACACACACACATACAGATGTCAGAATAAAGTGGCTTTACACGTTACGTTGTTATTATATTATTATTATATACGAACCTCTTCTTCTTCTTCTTCTTCTGTTGTTGCCTTGCTGCAGTGTACACCTGTGCGCGCGAGTCGTCGAACGTATATCATATAATAATATAATATGGCCGTACAGATCGTCTGCTGCAGTACAACATATCATGTTATGCGGAGCGTTATATTCTCGCGTTTTTTTCTGTTTTTTTTCTGTTTTTTTTTTTGACTTTCCGTCGGAAACGATATAATTATTATTAAATTATTATCGCATTGAGGCGGTCCTCCTCCGGTGCGTGTACGTGTATATACCTGCATATGCCAGTACGTAATGATATTATTATATATATCTGCAGTGTTGTGTGGTTCGGAGGTAACGAAATGGAGAAAAAAAAATACGTTTTTATGCGTCCATAGGTTAGGTTAGCACCATAAAAAAAAAAAAATAAATAAATGAAATAATAATAAATGATAATAATTCAACTTTTTTTTATTATTATTATTATGATTATTATTTCGTTTTATAATACAATCGTATACGTAATATTATAATAATAAAAACCTTAACTTAAAAACGCGTTTATACAAGTCATTCCGGAATAAGGGATCGATGCACTTATATAATGCATAATATAATATATAGGTAGGTGTACACGAGAGTACGAGAAACGGTAGCGATCAAAAACGATAAGTTTTATATATTTTCTCTCTTCCGTTCGTCACTCTTTCACCGCAGTTCGTACACCGCGACGACGTGATGGCAAGGGGAAGGTCTGTCTACGACAAGTGGACGAAAACAATAAGAAATAATATTATATTCTATACACAATAATTATAATATAATATAATAACATAATATTAGAAAATACGTTTCTTCGGACTTTTACACAAAGCCGGCACAGGTAGTATAATATTATTATACCTATACACACTCATTGCACTCGCGTGTTTAAATTTACAGATAATATGCAACAACAAAAAAATTAAATGGGCCGGTATACATATTTCGTCCACGGTGTATACAATATAATAATAAAATAATCGCTATTATAAACGTGGCTTAACTAAATTACTTACAATTTCATAATAATAATAAATACGACAGTTATTATTATACAATGTGTTAACTTACAACATAAACATATGTATATATATATATATTATTGACTAGATTCTTGTTATACTTACTAATGGGATGTTTATAACGGACGGGGGTTAATATTATAGATCTGTACAGAGAACAGTAAATAAATAATATGACGTTTTACAATGTATAATAATATATGATATTAATCCACGCGAGTTCCAAAGTAATTTCGCATTGCGTCATCAATATATAGGTACTATAATAAGGACGGGGTTTCCTGCTCGCGCTGTCATCAAATCGCAGGCAGGTGGTATACGAATAATATAATAATAATTGTATAACGAATAATAATAAATAATAAAAACCAAATGATCAACGAAAATCGCGTGTTTGTCGTCAGGTCTGTTGCACTCGTTTATACAATATACGTATTTGGTAGTTACCTACCGTAATATGAATATAATAATTTATAATGTTGCACAAAAAACGATTCAGACTCGATTGAAAATTTTCGATAAAAAAAAAAAAAAAAAAAAAACGTAAACTAAAATTGAATATCGTAACGCTTATTACATATTATTATGTTTTGTATATGTACGACGATCTATTGTTCGCCTGCAGTGTTATAATACATATTTTATTATACGATATGTACCTACCAAGTACACTGCTGCTGCTTCCAGGATACAAATTACAAATGATTTGAAAAGAGAACGAAACGCGAAAAGTATTTTTTACGGATAAATTATTATATGATAATGTAGAGGGCGTCGGATCTACTATAAAATTAAATATCTAAAACATTAAATGTACATTTTACAGTCCGGTCCCGACGACTCGACAACACGAATTTTCGCCCCTCTCGGGGTTTCTGAGTCGTGTCTGAGGTAAGCAGAGTGTCGACATATAACGTGTCAAGTCGATATTTATTTTTATTCCCTCCGAGTTTCCAGTCATCGGGACTCGACTGTACAATATAATATCATATTATTACGTCATATATAGGAACCTGCGATGATATGGCGACGACGACGCTTGTGCGAAAACCAACGGTGGGAACACGTGCGATGAGGTACGCCGCGGGAGGAAGTTCACGCTTTGTTGTTGTTGTCGTTGTTGTTGTTGTTGTTGTTGTTGTTGATGTTATTGTTGTTGATGTTGTTGACGTGGGCGGCGGTGATGCTGAACGGTCGATTGCCGCCGGCCAACAGGGATTCGATGCTGAACGGGTTCAGGCGGCGGGCCTTGTCCGCGGTGGCCGTCGACGACGTGGTCAGGTTCAACAGCGGCGGCGGCGGCGACGACTCTCCGTCCGCGGCCGGCGGCCGCCGGTACAGACGGCCGCCGCCGTATTCGTCGTCCGAACTACAGCTGTCGTTGCCCCGACAAGCGGCAGCCACGGCGGCCACCGCGGCCGCCGCAGCCGCAGCCGCGCGCGCGTACGGCGGCAGTCCCTCGTCCTCGTCCTCGTCCAAATCGTCGTCGTCGTCGTCGTCATCGAACGTCGTACTCGCGCTCCGCCTGTGGTGCAACATCCTGTGGTGATGTTGGTGGTGTTGGTGGTGGTGGTGGTGGTGCAGGAGGTGGTCCTCTTCGCCGACCACGTCGATCTCTTCGTCCCGGCTCGTCTGTCCGCTGCAACAGCTCGACGAGTCGTGAAAAGACAGATCCATACCGGCGTTCGACGATCCACCGACTCCGTCCATTCCTCCGCCGACCACTCCGCAATCCATCTGACCGTGTTTTTTGGCCGCATCTATACGAACAAACAAAAAAACGATAAAAATATGTTATCATCGGGCACAATATTCTTATCACTGGTATTGCATTTCGGTACACGCAGATGGAGACACGACGTGAATACATGACTTTACAATATATTATACCACCTGCAGACGTATAAGAGCCCACTTTTTTTTCCCGAAATCGAAACATCGTTACTCGTTTATAATAATATACAAATTACAAAATATGTAATAGACAAGTCGGCCATTTTACCATATGGGTGTCTATTTAGTATTCCTGCGCTGGTTGACTGTATAGTTGTATGACGCTATTGCGGTGGTGTCACCATCGCTGTACATATATATTGTGTACTTCAGATTTCTCCGTCAGTATAAAACCTTTCTGTCTTTAGACTTCTCCTTTTGATAAAATCGAGGATAAAATATAGTATTATAATTTTTCATTTGAATAAAATTGAATATTTATATTTTAATTTAACTTTAAATTTAATATTGTTTTAATTATTCGTTCTTTGCATATTGTATACCTTTTAAATAAATGTCCACCGGCCCACTAAATCCAAAATAATTTTTAAATGCAGCGAAAGCAGCATTCGCTACCCCTGTGCGCACGACCATTCCACCACAGATATATCTGGATATTACGATTTAATTTTTTGTAACCGTCCATATTATTTTACCTAAATACTATATATTATTATAAAACCGATGGCGGGGTTCGATACAAATAAAATTATCTATACTAAACGTGACATGCGAGTGTATAGATATTAGGTACTTAAAAAAGTTTGATGGAAAAGAAAATTGGTTTCAATTACATTTTACCGAGCAGTTATTAAATATATATCATTGCGGGACAACGATTTTTTTCAAAAACAAATAATTATGATTGAAAAAAATACAAAATTTTGTGAAATGTAAATAGTTTCAATTATATTCTATTATCTAATATAACATAATATAATCACGTACTACATCTCGACAAATATGGATTTTATTTTCATTAGGTATTCTACAAGCGTGTATTATAATATTATATTAGCATAATAATTGTATGCTTGTATTTCTCGTGAAAATCGAATACCAAATAGACATACACACACACACACACGGTCATAAGTATACCTACCTATTTCTATTTCTATGGAATGACAATAATACAGGGACTCAATATTATTCTCCACGAGGCGGATACATCGTTCTCGGTTTGACTTAATATTACTATATATACACCTATATTATATTATATTATCTATAGAACCGGACAATTCCATTGGCTATAATATACATACGGGTATGGCGCACACTTTTAAAGAGCATTTAACGAGGTCGTTTTGATTGGTTTTTCGTTTGGAACGAGTAGCGCATCAAGCACAGTGCCATGAGAACATATTTTTCAACAACCGTATCGAAACACATATTGTACCGCGCGGTAGTCGTGAACAGTTTATTGTCGACTGAAGGAATTCAAGATGTGAATTAGACGTCCAAATACAGTCAAATTGTTTTTTTTTTTTTTTTTATCTGCACGATTCAAAGACACTATTAAAATAATTATACGCCGATATAGAACCAGATATGTCGTACATTGTACAACGACCCTATATTGTATATATAGGCGTAATGTTATAAAAAATAAATCCTGTTATATATTATAGCGTAGGTACTCCTGCAGGGCCATCACAAGGGGCTGATGCGCGGCCCGGCTATTTTAGGGGCCAGTGGAAATGAATTCGTTATTTTTGAAATTTTGATAGGAATACTTATTTTAATATTTTACGATATTAATGTAGGTATATTATAATATATTATTTTAATTTTTTATTTTAAGCTGTGTGTTAACAATTGATTACCTATAGAAGGCTAGAAATTGTGGATGGGATACCAATTCGCTTCATCAAATATCGTTTCAATCATGATATTATATTATTGGTTATTATTATATAGATTGCATAACGCTAATTGCAAGAAAAGTATAAAATATAATAATATAATAGGTATTATAGCTATTTAAAAACTTCTAAAAAGAAATTCGACACAGCGAAATCGGGTACAGCGATCGGCGGTAATATTGTTATTGTACCTATACATATTGCGGTCGTTATAATATACAGAGTGATCTAAAAAGGAAGATCTGAAAAACGAAATAACTTTGTTTTAATTAACTTTTGTTAAAATTAATTTTTTTTGTATTATTTACAGACGCTTGCGTTACACGTAGATATATTTACCTATAACATTTTTTTTTATTTTTTAATACTGAAAATAAAAAACCTGATTTAATTTTTTTTTTTAAATTTTAAAATACTTATTCAATTTGTAAAACTAGTTTTTAAAAAAAATAATGATTGTAAAAATATTTATTTAAGTCGTTTTATTTTTTGATAAGGTGAATTAATCCATTTGTAAAAACCATTTTAAATTTAAAAACTATTAACATTTTTTAAAATATTTAAAATATTTTTTTAAATAGGAATTTAAGAATCTAAATATTTTTTAGAAAGGTATTACTTTCCAATTTAATGAGTCTTACTTAAACAAAATTGACACTTTAAAAATCATAACGAGCACTTACCTTGGATAAATGTTTTAAAATCAAACCAGAATTACCTACATATTATAGCTACTTTGAAATTTTGAAAAAAAATTAAGAAATAAAAATGTTATATTATACGTGTAACGCACGAATGAATCAATTAAATAAAAAATAATAAAAAAATATAGATTAAAACAATAGTATTTAATTTTTCTGGTCTTCCGGTTACACCCTATTATTTATATAATATTATAATTATGTGATATATCATATGGCAAACACTACTTACTGTTAGCTTGCTGAGACTCCCATTCCTTGCGCAGCGTGTCCAAGTCAACGTGGACTCCTTTGGCAGCCAACTTCCTCTGTTGTCGTTCCAAGCTCTTGAGCAACTTTTTCTGTCGACGTTCGCGCTCCTTGCGCCGTAACTCGTCCGCAGGTATTGGCTCTCCGGAACAAGTTACCGGATGTGCGTTGTGCGCAGGTCGACCCGGACCCTTTTTGGTGTGTTCCTTTTTCCTCCATTTTGCTCGTCGGTTTTGAAACCAAACCTATAAAATTAAACTCGTTGTTTATACAAATATACTTAACCAGCTATTACCCATACACTGTTGCAGTTATGTTATAACAATATATGGTGTTATATAATATAGTACATATAATAAATAATCAACAATATAATAATTTACTCTTCTGCGAGTGATAAAACAGATTAGGATCGAATAATTATACCTATTTCAGTACCTATATATACAGCAACAATGCAGATAATAAAAGCATATTATGAAAACCGATGCAATTCTATATAATAGATTTATATTGACCGACACGTGCTCTTATCAATTTACCATATTATACGGGAGAAAAGCGCCCCAGAACAAATCGCCTTTAAATTCCATAATAATTCGTATAATATATATATATTAAGAAAGGATAGGCACTATGTGTATATAAATAGGTATATATAAGCGTGCACTAAAGTTTATCGTCTATTTCTCGCCTCCAGCATTCGCGGTCCCGAAACCAGAACGTATTACACCCCAGGGACGTGTTCTGACTGTATGCTCCGGACTGCAACATGGTGGCGTAGATTATTTAACCATACACAGAACCGTTTGTATATGCGCTTTCCACCCTTCACGATAAAAAAAAATACTACTAACAAAAACCAACCCCTAGCTGGCTGAAACAAGCATCGGGAATGAGGTTCTAAATCAA
Organism: Nasonovia ribisnigri; assembly: GCA_027563435.1. Taxonomy (NCBI): domain Eukaryota; kingdom Metazoa; phylum Arthropoda; class Insecta; order Hemiptera; family Aphididae; genus Nasonovia; species Nasonovia ribisnigri. The sequence continues at coordinate 232,455 of JANEHU010000669.1, forward strand.
AATATTGAGCGAGAAAGGGTGGATGCTCCAGGGAACTTATATATGAAAGATAAAAAAAAATTCGAATTCCTCATGTGGGTACAATAACTCTGTATACGTACATATATATGTATAAAATAATATATAATGTATACTTACAGCCACTCTGGACTCCTTGAGGTCCAACCGCAGGGCTAAAGCCTCCCTCATGAACACGTCGGGGTAGTGGCTGGCCAAAAACGCTCTTTCCAGCTCTTCCAGCTGCCACGTGTTGAAATTTGTTCTGGACCTTCGCCGTTTGTTGGCCAGGTCTTCCGAACTACCTGCTGCGCTGTCTCCGTCAACTCCACCTATATAAACATTATCGAATGTTATAGTATAAGAAGTTAAAATATTTTTTATTTCTACATTTTTATAGATGGACAACTATTTATAGTAAAAATATATTTTATCAGAACTCCAAGAATGAGACGTTCCGATGGTTTTACGTTAAATAGATATTGCCATTTAAATTAGTCGTGCATTTTATAATAATTATAGGTGACTACTCGTAATTATAAGGATTGGTGCGGTATTATGAATTACCATATACATGTCATTTGGTACTTATATTATTTTTCATGTCTGTATATTATACAATGTTATATATATTTATTATATTTCGTTAAATTTCTATATATTGTACCTATTGGGTATACTAATAATTCTTGCACGATACGTTTCGCATGAGCAATGAAGTACATTTTCATTGATATTGAATATTATGTTTGATGATTGAAAATTATAAATTAAAAGTATATATATAGGTACCTACGCAGATATGAAAACTATATTGCGATTCGTTATACTGATTTCTCAAAAACGTCCCATATTTTATATGCTCATCGGTAGGTATGTATATTGTATACAGTCGACTGTTAAATTTATTCATAGGATATTGACACACTGAACGAAATACATTTTTAAAAACAAAATTCAACGTTATCATAATGTATAATATAATATAGTAACCTAAGTGTATTGTATGCGCAGCGTGCACAAGTTGTAGCTTGAAGGTGTTTTAAAATACTTTAAACCCTCAGGGTTTAGATTATTAGAGAATATTTTTTTCACATTCCGGGTGATTTGAACTATTTCGGAAACAGATTTACGCCACAGGGGAACGGTTGTATTTTCGATTACCGAAAAGTTGAAAATTGGCTTTTCCGGAGCCGGGGTAAAAAGTTAGATACACCGTAGGGCGTTAAAAACACACTTTCAAAGTTCTCGAATTGAAACATAAGTTTACAACAGGCGTATTGTTTACGAACCGAAAAACTGTAGATAAAAACTAATATAATATATCTATATTTCCCCCTCGCTGATCAATTGTACCAACGGGAACCAGCGCTGTATAGCTATAGTATATATATATTATATTATGCAAGCCCGGGGGAAGAAAACCGCATATCGAGTTAAAACAATTTCGCAATCGCGTTATAAATCATGTACCCGCGACATATGGCGATATTGGCCTGTATACAAGAGAGAAACCGTTTCCACGAGGATTTTTATCTCGCAGTGTGCATGCACTTCAGACGGTCGTAAATCATATAAGAATATGGAAAAACATAAAGACTACGAGACTAGATAATAGAATCGGGAGCGTGGAAGCAGTTTTCTGGTTGTCTAAGAGGTGGCGGCGAGTGGGAGAAAATTAATTTTCGCCAAAACGGAGCACTGGTCCAAGAGGGGTCCTGGAGAGGAAAAAAAATATTTGTATAATAACCGAACCATAACTGAACGAATTGTTTTCATGTTACCCCGGTTACTATGTTGCAGAGACCGCCATTATGGCGACAGCGAAATTGCGTTAAATTTTATGAATACTTGAAGCTGCCGCACGTACAGCGATTTTCGCTTCCAGAATAAATCTCAAATAAAGTAATTGAAAACTGGTCTATCGGACTGCACACTTAACTTTGAAAACTTGTGTCACTTTTATATAGTATACTAATTACTTATCATTAAGTCGTAAACATTGAATAACTTATTGGTGCCTGATAGTTCGTAAATAATAATACATAAACGTTAAAGAAAATTCAATAATTGAATTTATAATTATTTATTTATTATTGTTTTAAAATTGCGTTTTTACTGTCATAAAGTGTAGGATCATGGAGATAATAATATTTTTGTACGGTTGTATAAAATAATCTCGTACGGCTGCGTATGATAATAAACATAATACCCATAAACATATAGACCAGAACCGGTTGTATAATACGAATGTGATATTTGAAATGAAAAAAAGGTCAAAGTATATTTTCAGCGCACAGTTTTCGAAGATGAAAAATGTTGATATCGGGAAAACTTGCATACCTATATATCTGCAGTGTGTAATTGTTTTAAAAACAAAATCCATACCAATATGGAATGTATGTTATATATATAAGTACATACAGCGTATATATATAACTTGATCGAGTATATATATATATGTACGTCATATCACTATATATATATAAGTACAGTTTTGACCAATGAAACGTCTCGTCTTAAGTGGAAACAAATATAATGACGACGATGATGTGTATGTGTACGGGGCAGCTGTCACACGTTACATATTATATTTATTTATTATTATTTTTTTTTTTTCCTTGACCGTAGAGGAACGAGCGGGGGACGTGTAGCGCGATACGCGTTTCGGGTGGACCGTGTCAAACGGATAACAATTCGTTAAAATTGAATTAACGCGTCCGCCGACGACGCGTGGAGATGACGACACGACGACGGAGACGGAGACTCTCACGATAGGCGCTGCGACAAACCTTTCTCTACTGCCGCCGAAATGGCATCTCTAAAACCCGTGATGTCGTATAACACACATTTATTACTATTATTATTATGTTATACATGAGACGTTGTAGGCGACAATGACGATAATATGACAATGGTAATAGAAATAATGGCGACAATAATGATGAAAAAAAAAAAAAACCGCAACAGACGAGACCGAAGGCGACCAATAGGGAAAAAAATACAGTTTCACGATGTGCAAAACACACGTCGGGCGGCCACACTAAAATCTAGGACGTTCGAATTTTATTATCATATTATAGGTGGTACACATGTAATATAATATTGTATGCACCGACGACGGCGGCACAATCGTCTGAGTATATAATAATATATTATATACAACACTGGTTTAACTATATATCGTTATATATATATATATTATAATATATTATATTATTAGCGGGAAGTCGTCGCGCCGCGAACGGTCTGTATAGCTATATATTATACAGGTGTATAGCAATAATAATAAGGCGCCATCCTCGTCAGACGTGCGCAATCGGCTCGACGTGTGGAGAATTTTAAATTTGGTAATTGCATGTATAGGTATATAATAGGTATAGTATACGTTTAGGGTTTCGAAGGTATAATGGGTACAATATATCATATACCATAAACAGTTAGGTATACAATATTATGATACACATTTAAAACGATTTCGTATATATATTGTTATTAATTATTATTATTATGTCAATACCTAATAATGTGCTAAAAAAGATTGCAGCGATATTAATATTATTGTCTGTTTATGGGTACGTCCCATATACTGTTTATCCAAGGCATATATTATAGGCTATCTATAGGTATCGATTTGTGTTGCATACACAGATTCGAGATTTTTAAAGTTTTTATAATGCTGGCGACCATCGCACACAAGTGTGGTTTTCGTACTGTGGTAAAACCATTATGGCACGTTAAACGGATCGTCTTGGCTATCATCCGACCGGTGCAGCGATATCCTGGAAGTTCGAGCTCGTAATAAATTTCGGATTCTGAACAGCTTTTGCGCGTCGATGTTTGGCAAGTTTGCCAACATCCATATATATACACATATGGGCCACTGGCGCGGGATAGATAAAGTTAGTTCACGGGCTTCCATTACGCTGAGGAGGTTTTTGATTAAACAAAGTTCATTTGATAGATGACGATGGCACGCAGGTATATAACATATATGATACTGCACGAGTCCAATTAAATGTGAACCTTGACGACATTACCTACATCACTGAAAATCGGCTCTTATGTGCTCAAAATGCTAAATCTACTGCGGAATTACCTTGGAAATTAACACGAACGAGCACAGATACTATATTATAATGTGTACATTGTACAGCCATATAGGGTGGTACACACCCTTTTCATTTGTGTTTGTAAAATACATTTTTCGTGAAAAATTTACAAAAAAACCACATTTAAATAGGTCTTATAATATATTAATATAATGTATACGCTCCATTAGTTTTCATGATTAATTGAAGAAAATCAAGGCACATCCTTACAGGTATAGGAATATATTACGATATATGAATTTTCAAAATAAATTGCCGTGTTCGATAATTTTACTCTCGGTGTATATTTACGGGGGTGTGTGAAATATTTTATAATTTTATTTTTACTACGCCCGTCGTATGTAGGTATATAATAATAGAGGAAACAGGTTCTTGTAAACTCCCAAAATATATAACTGTCCCGAAGTCGATAAACCGGTAGCGATATTATTATTTAAACACGAATATCTTTAATTTTATTGCCAATAAAATTCACTTGCCACATTTATAGTTCAAACAAATCTACTATGAATCTTTTATTTATGAATAAAAATTTAAGTATATATAGGTGGTACATAATATTATATAGGTGTATACGGAAAATTTTAATAAAATGAAACTATATACGCGTTGTCTTATATAGGTATACATATAGATTATATTATAGTAAATACTAAGTACACATTGTTATACACGTTATAATATCTACGTACATTATTATTACTATAAGTGTTTTACTAAGATAGGTATATTATAACGTATAACAATTACTGCAATGTTACAAGCACGCAACCGTGCGAAGCGTTTTTGCGTGAAAACAAACTTTCTGAACGCGTATAATACTTTGTAATGACCTCTTTTAATAATAATAATAATAATAACAATAAAAATAAAACAGTAGTTAGTGTTGTTAGTTAGTACCTGAATAGGTGTGCGTATAATAGAAGCTTCGTTTGAACGCCGCCACAGACATTTTATTTAATATAAAATAATATATGAATGTAGAATTACGCTTTGAACTAAATCGATCAATCACTGTAGGTATAACAGTTAAAATGTAAAATTATCTATTTATATTTAATTATCTATTTATCTATTTATCGGCATTTATTAAACCAATATATTATTAATGTATTTTTTTTAAACTGAACTTTAGCTTTATACGTTATATTTTACTAGTTATTGGTAACAATTTGATTACAATAATATATTGGGGGGGGCGACTTTTTGACTTATAACTGTTTGTTTGTGTTTCTCTTAAATGTATTTCTCCATTTTGATACTATTCTGCTGCAGAGGAATGACATTAACGTTTTCTGGCTTTTTCTGGCTGACAGTTTGGTCCGATTATTTCATATAGGTTTGTTGGTATATTATATGTTTTCTCTTTCTTCTTCATTTGATCTGCAATCTGTCATCAAATGTTTTATTGCAAGGGTAACTCCGCATGAGGTGCGTTGGAAATGTTGGTGGTTGGTTTTTTATGAAGTGTCCAAGTGTAAGGTGGGTGTGGCCCGATTCTTAGTCGGTTTGTTATTATTTCTGTTTTTCTTGAGTTTTTAGATTGTGGCAAAGGATAATAAAATAATAATATATTAAATTGTCTGTGGTTTGTAATTATACAAACTAGCGGCAACAGCTATTAGATTGTATAGAGCGCGAATATTGATTCGAAAAAAACTTAATTGGACCTAACTTGCTTTTTTGACGTAGGTACACGTCGGTATACAGCCAATACAAGTCTAATGGATTTTGGGTTTTACCATCGTATATATTGAAATTATAGTAATATTATTTTAATTTTGATTCTCTTAGAAAGTTTTATGTATTGTGTATACTTATTTCAAATGTTAATTATTTCGTTAACGGAAGTCTCCACCATGGCCATATGGTTTAGTACCTAATAGTGTATAGGCATATGCGGCATGCAGGTAATCACCCCTTATAATATAGAGGCGTTTAGTGAAATTTAAAAATATGATTAATTTCTAAGCGTTTGTCGCTATACAGATAATAATATTTAAGCTCTCCGTCGGAACGTGCATATTTATTTTACATAAAAAAAATATGTTCCAGATGCCTAACGACAACGTCTTCATCGTTACGCGTTATAATAATAATAACGAGAATAATTGAGTGTATCGACGGTATCTATAACCTATATATATTAATATATATTTACTCCCGTCGGCCACCTGTGACTTACGCCACCTCCGTCGACTCGGTATGATATTGGTAGAAAGTAATATTATGTATAAAATATATAGCGATGTTAATATAACGATCGGTAGTATTATACGCGGGGATGACAGAACGGCGGGGTGGAGCAAACGACAGAACAGAGAAGAGGGAGCGTGATTTGAATTGTAATTTCCTGTAAACAAACCGCCGCCGCCACCGAGTCCTAATTCATTTTAGTAACGATGTATATATATATGTATATGGTAGTAGCGGACATGACGGGGACAAGGCAAGGGGAGAAGAGTTTTATGATTACAACCCAATTACAAAATACAACTTAATAATAATAGTAATAATACCAGCAGAGGGTGGAAAAAATTGCCATCGCTTTCTACATGTTTTGTATATATATATCGCAGTGATCAGTTAAAATGTATTTTACACTCAAAATTTAATTCCACCCAGACAGCTGTTCGGCTGTTTGTCGAAAGGTCGAAAATAGCATACACCTACATGTTACAGTCTTACGCAGTGTAAGAAATTTAGCGGAGAACTTTTTTATTCCTATTTGTATTATTTCTTTTATAAACTGCAATTTAAAAAGACATAGTTTCATTTTAGTCTCATATAATATTTAAGATGTATTTTAAGATTGCACTGTTATACTGTATTTGGCGTACAAAAATATTTGAAATAAACATCATACTGCAATAGTAACTATAGTTATATATATATACTGCCTGATTTAAACGAGTGATTGTAGTGCAACTAAAAAAATATAATAAAATATCTTATTTTTGGCTGATGTTTTATTAAGTATTGGTCCATAGATTTTACTTGTAATATGCACTTTGAATTCAAACAGCGTTTGCCCCGGTCCGTGTCACAACGTACCCCCCTCCCCAAACGATATCAGGTCTTGACTATTAAAGTTACTGTAAATGTTTTGAATATTCATAAATAATGTTTGATTAAAATGCGCTTTGTTTAGTGTTTGTAGAAATAAATCATATTTTTTATCAAATAAGTAAATTATTTTGTACTGTCACAATATATAGGTATATTTTATTAGATTAAACTTTAAATAATTATAATAGAAAACGTATATATATATATATATAACTAAATGTCTTAGTTATTGTAAACTATGTTAATAATATTTATTTTTCATTAATCAATGCAAAACTACTGTATATAGACAACCGTACAGAATAATGTATGTTATCTCATCTAGTAAAACATACCTACAAGCTATATTATCATTCTTAATAATAAAAAAACAATTCCGCTCACCCGTTACAATAACAGTTAGCAGAATTATAATTCAATTATTTATTTAATATAGAATGCATATTATTATAACGAGTTTTGAGAAAACGTACCATGAAATTGTAAGTTTTTTAATTGTGATCTGTGTGAGTCCTTTAGGCTATATAATTGAAATAATGAAATCGACTGCAAAGTATACCGCGACAAGCTTGTATATAGGTTGTGAGTATATAGTAATAATAATAATATAATGTGTGCAATGTGTAGATATCTATATAAAATTAACAAGATGTATAATTAATTTTAAACTTGTACCCACATCGTAAACAAAGCGTGTAATAGATATTAATATATCATACACGGATATATAGATATATAAGGGCCACGGGGGTCGGGTCCAATCGGACAAAACTTTAAACGGTTTCGATCACAATAGGCTATCATAAAACCATATAATATTATAAAATAGTAAGTATAGTACATACCTATTATAATATGGTCTATATCAAAAACTTTTTGAACTAATTCAAAGTCTACCCGACACTCTATAATAGTATTTATATTAGACTATAAAGAGTAGCAATCCTTAAAAAACCCCAACGTTCGATTAATTTATCGAATCATATTATTATTAATTATTATTAGCATTATTATTATTATTATTATAATTATTATCATTATCATTATTATTATTACTATTGATATTATTATTATTGCGTTCGAAAATTATAAAACTTGAATCGAATAACCTTTGTATAGATAAATATTTTCGTTATTTAATTATATTTAATCAATTAGGCCAGCTTCAATTTATAACACCTTTATATATAATACAGACACTGCACCGAGCCACCGCCGCAAAATTGATAAGCTGCAAGTCTATAATAATATGTACATATAGGTATATTATAATAATAATCTCTATGTAAAATATAATTAATACTCGTGTTTTAATTGAAACGAACCGGTCAGCTGGTAAATACAAAGAAAAAAAATGTTTAATAAAGGTGTGTTTGTTTCTTATTAAAAAAAAAAAAAAATATCATACATATAGGTACATCGTACATAATATTGTATAATATTGTGCGCGCATATAAATGTATTCAAACTCGGGCGTACACTTTTCGACCTTTGATCTCCGTTCTACGAACTTCTACTGATGAAAGTCGCCGCAGATAAAAAAATAAAATCCGTTTCTTTACAGCCTGGCTTAATCTAATTGCGATTAATTAGGAGCGAGTTTTCAATTTCCTAATGGGTCACCGGAATTCGGACGGACGGCGGCGTGCTGATAGCGTTTATAATTTTATATGTTATACGTTTTCTGCAGCGCGGTTTTTGAATGTTTCGATATAAGTAATGATATTACAGTACTATTGTAGACGGCTTACGAAACTCTATATCTTGGCTTAGTCTTGGAAAAATATCTCGTAAATTGCGTCGCTATAAAATTAAAATATACCTAATCAATAAAATATGAAAATCCGATATCGATCAACAACACGTTCCAAAAATGATAAATATTTATTATGCTATTCAGTGAGTGTGTAAGGTATTGAACGATGTTGGGTACGATAAAAATGTATATAGGTACCTACATACCTAATTAACGCGAGTTAATTGTGACGTTTACCGCGATACAGCAAAATTATCCGCACGGAGTAGGTATAAAAATATTTTGTTTTCGAACAATATTATATTATATCATAGTTAGGCATAACTTAGAAGACCTACCCACATTTAACAAATAGTTAACATTTTAACGCGTTATAGATATACCCTCGCATAAGTGAAAATAGCATAGTGTTAATTTAATTTTGTAACTAAAGTTATTACATGTTCAGTGGTACGTTTAAAATTTTAATTATATAAACTTTTAAAACATTCAGAGTAGGTTAACCTTTAAACATTTGAAATACTCGCAAACGTTTAGGTATAATAATATTATCTATTCAAATTTAAAATACGTACAATTCAAGTCGTTCAAACGGCGCTATTATATTTTACCTGAACAATTTTTAAAGAAAAACATTTTCCAGAAACAGTACTTTTTGAGACATTGTTATTGATAATGTTAACTATTACAATAAAGAATAACTCTTCTAAGAGATAAAAAAAATAAAATTAATTACAACATTTGTAATGTAAGCCGGAGTTCAAAATAAAGGTTTTTTAAAATTGTATTTTATAAAACTATAAAAGTAATATAGGTAAAAGAAATAATAGCATTATTGTAGTAATTGTAGTATATATTATACTGAATGATAATAGGGTTTGTAAGACTTATGATTTTACGCGTTTTAATAAACGATATAAACGGAGGCGAGTTTTTAAAGTGTATACCCTGAATCTTTAAAAAGTTTGTAAACTTATTCTACTTAACCTATATGAGTAATGACTGAATTACTTCATAATATTATATCGAATTTTTATGTAAAATAAATATTATCAAAAACGTTACTACCTACTTTTCGAGATAAGTTTTTATTATTGAAAATGCACTTCTATAGTAGCGGTATATTGTATATACCATATAATATATTATATGTTATTTCTTAATATTTTAATGATTATAGAAAATATAAAACTATATTAAAATAACTTTTTACGGTAGGTAAGTAGGTTAGGCCTACTATTCATATACTCAATAAAGTAAATATTTCATAATGAAAATTATAATCCAACAGGTTATACTAGTTAGTAATATTTGGACAAACATCTTATTATAACAGATAATAAAAAAAAACGTTCATGACTTGGTGTGATAATTGTTTTATCCGATGTGAAATGCGTTTTCGACGCAGAAACGGAAAACGAATAGGTACTTCAGAATATTAATAATAATAATAATAATAATGAACCTCGTGCGTTTGTATCCATCCGCGTTCGGTCTCGTGGCTATATAATGGACAATATACTATTATAATATTATAACGCTATGGTTTAATAAAATAACCCGTGAAACACAAGACTGTGTAATTATTGCTTTCAATGACGGGCCGTTTGAAGGCGGACGTTTTTCGCCTCTCGCACCCGTATGTACCTGGTATATACCACCTATATATACATACAGTCCATTTCTGACAATGTTATTACCTTGTTATTTATACAGACATAATATTATTATGTGCAGCGACGGTGCAGGGTGCGGGTAGAGTACATTATATACCCACAGAAGAAATAAAAAAACCCGAAACGAAATTGAATAACACCGCCGCAGCGTATGTGTGTGTGTCCTACACCCAATTTGGCCGGAGAGGATCGCCCGGAGCATAAATCATCCCGCGATCATTCATGATGTTATATTATATACGTATTATACATATAGGTTACCCAACCTAACCCGCGGTATATATGGTTGGCGCTTGCCCCGGCTATGCTAATACGCGCGCGGACTTTCCGTTTTGTACTCCTCCTTAATTTTTTGTTTTTCGTGATCGTCGGGATAACAAATAATATTTCGAAAACGAAAAACCGCCCAAATAACACGACGTCTTCGAAACGCACTAACCGTCCAAACTTCCATCTTCGTCGGGATCTCTATATAATATACAATTATACGCCTATAGGGATTTGTCTTATCGGATTTTTGTCTTTATTTCGACGCACGCGCGCAACCACATAATATTAGATTATTATACCTCAATATAGGTACCTACGCGGCAGTATACTTCGATCGTCGTCGGTCGATCATCGTTTAAGTGAATATTAACATAGTATTATATACGTGTGTTATATACATTATACATATATATGTGTGTGTGTATATATAATATATACCTTCACAGTCCACAATCAATTGTTGATATAGTGTAGCGCACCTAAAATATATAACATCATATTATTTTTTATCTCTCGTTTTAAGCCGAATGCTGATTGTTATACCGACAGCATAACTCGATAAATATTATCTATTATCATTATTTAAGTGATCCGTAAAAAAAAAATGTACCCAATGTGTTATAGTCATTTATTAGTTGGTATACATTTTTTACAACGAGTAGGTACAGAGGTAATATATATATTAGGTATATATATATATATAGATTTCAACGTTCAACCTCTATACATACGCGCCACGTATTGTACGTCATGTAACACTTATGTATAATTTAATAAATTCGATTGCACATAAAACGAAACGTCCCCAAAGTTCGGTCCCGTCACACTTAATATCATATTATGGAATCATATTGTTATTTATAATTGATTTACGATCAAAATAATATTGTTTTTCCTCCTCTCCATCCGCCGCGCTGTCTTTCCGCGGTGACTTCGCCACTGCACGTGTACCCTACGCATGCGTATAATGTAAGTATAACGACAATAATAATATTACATAATATACACATTGCTCCTGTCATTTATGTATAGAAACGGAAACGTGACTCGTGCGGCCTGCCACGCGTGTGCGTTGTCCCCGTAGTATATACGTAGATGCAGGCACGCACGCACACTCGTGTGGTCACAAATGGAAACGGATTGAAATATCAGCTTTACGTGACCAACGAGTCGGTATGGAGAGTACAATGGTATAGGTACCCATCATATATATAATTCGAAATGCTTAACCCGTAATAACCGCGCGAGTGGACGGGTCGCCGACATCGTCGTGTTATATACATAGGTACCTACGGTTAGGTAGGTATACTTATAATATGTAACAAATAATATGCCCAACTGCCGTGGCGGCTGCTCTCCTCCCGTCGCAAGACGATTTTTCTCGTTAAGAAAATATAATAAACCGAACGCACACACGACGCACAAATTTTCAATTGGTTTCGAACGCAAACACAAAAGACGGGCCAACGACGACACACACACACACGTGTAATATGCACGCGCACGAGATTATAATATCACAACATTATATATTATTATTATGACCTCTAGATGGACGACAGCGAAATTAGTAACGGCCAGAAAGTACCCCGGGTGCCACGCGTGCAGTATACGACTAGATGTTCGACGTGACACGCGGGAGATACTCGTTCAATGCTATACGAGGATAGATCGGCGGTTTTGGACTTTTGTGTGTTGGCGACGCAAGATATTTACCCGATTTTTAATTTATCAATTTTTCGAAAATGAGTGCCGCACCCAACCTCCCCGGCCACTTTAATTTTTGCAACCACCTCTCATACAACTAAAAGAAACTATTGTTATTCTTTTTTTTATTATAAATATTATTATTTTTTTTTACTCACATTAGGAACTTGTGCTAATGACTAATCTATGGACGACTCGTTAAAAGTTACTCGTTAGGTACCCAAAATTTAGTCGTGACCCCATGGTTGAGAACCACTGTTCTATAGATCACGCACTACAAATAATATCTAAAATTGATCTTCATAGCCGTGTATAACATATGTACATGCATCCGAGGACAACGCGTGGCATAAAATGATAAAATATACATCACGTTAATTGTATTAATATTCAACCTCCGTACAATTAATATTCGTGAGATAAACAACTATTATAGGTATATTAATATTATGTACCGTCGGCGTGATATAGGTACAATGTCGTTTTTATCAATTCCACAATGTACGACCAGTGCAGTTGAGAAGGACCTCGCAGTTCCGATAAAAACGGATTCCTATAGTTATTTTTGTCGGAACTGACGCTTCCTTTAAAAAATAAATAAAAAAGAAAACGAACGAATTCTTTTTTTGAGGAACGCGAACGCAAATCACACCTCTCTGAAATAAAGAGTACCTATTAATTTATGTTTTTCAGTCATTGTACGAACGGTTTTAACAAGTAGAAAATAAATTCGATCTATGATTTATTCATATTATATTTATGACATGTAAACGAGAGTCTAAACGATGCTCCGATTGCGATTGCACTCGGCGATCATTCGCCAAAACAACATTTTGGTCGAAACATTATAATATATTACTGTGCGTGTACCTCTATCATGTGTACCTATACACATTCAGATTACATATTATTACAGACGGTTTCCAGCTAATTTCTAATCAATTTGGGTGCGCTCGCAAGACGGTCATCGTCAATTATAGGCATCATTAATCATATAAAATATCATAATAATCGCCCGAACGTTTCATCGACGTTTTCTAAGAAATGTGTGTACATAATATATATATATTATACATATATGTGTGTGTGTGTGTACTATTATTCAATATGTTTATGTACATATACCTTCATGTACCTATGTACGTTAAACAGTGTTTTCCGCCATAATATCGATCTCGTATAATATAATAATATTATAATATACGTAACAAAAAAAACGCGATGATAATATTTTAATAATAATAATTACTATTTTTTATTCCACTCGCCGCCGCCCGTCGTCGCATCGTGTTTGGCGTATTGATTTTTATTTCTATCGAATCAACTCAAACCTTTGATCGGACCGCCGTTTACCGCGAATTCGCATGCGGATCGATTGCTTTATCGCTCGTCAATGTCAATCATCGTGAATACGAAAACACGATTTTTTTTTTAAAAAACCTTTTGCGTTACTGCGAAACGCGCAAATAACAAACCGTGCGGATCATAATTCGCACAACACAATAACAATTATTATAACAGTATATCAATATTCTTTATACTCTGCAGTGTGATGTTCTACATGTTATTATGTTATAATTCTATCGATGATTGTTGTTTGTATTGTTCGACAGAAATGCGTAATCGTTTAATTACCCAATAACAAGTTTGTTTTTTTATTCGTGGTATTTGGTTATGCATTACAATAATAATAATAATAATATGTTACATTATTATATCTGTTTACTTTATTCGAAACGCTTAAACGTTATAGTTAATTAAAATATTTGTTACTTGTTATTAATATAATATAAAGTCGGTTAGTATATTATGTACAGGTAGATAATATGGTAGTATATTATTGTATACAACAATATATTTCATAAAACAATGAATATGCCTAATACCTTTTGTTCGGCCGAATTAGTATTTGAAATATTATTATAACTCGAATAACGCAGTATTGAATAATTATATTATAATATGAGTAGCATAAATTACTGAATTAAGTAGTGCAACGCGGTCGGGAGGTATCTATTTTTACGATGTTGGTTATCCAGAAAAGGTTGTTCATTCCTTATGGATAAGTAGCTGGGGGTTAGAGCTGTGGGTATGACGTATTTTATAAATAATATAACACGTCCGTTTTATAGATCTAAAATAATATCAATATATTTTAAACAATACTTTACTGAATAAGAAGATGCGGCTGTTAATAAGTGTAAATAGGTGATAGTTCACTTATGTTTATGGTTATTGTCGAGCCAACTGCCGTGTGTCATTTTAATAACAAGTAATAATTTGAACGGGTTGAAAAGTGTTGAGCGAGTATAATATTTTGTATTGGTCAATCCTATAGTGTGTGTTTAGTGTATAATTATATATAGGGTGTAAGAAATTTTACAGTAGGTATATAACATACATATAATTATTATAATTATTATAAGTGATTAGTAGTCCCCGATGGCCCGCGATATCATGATTTTGTTCAATTTAATGTAGTTACTTATGAAATAATATTATATAATGAAATTCTACAAATTAAATACAAACTATATTTATTAGAAATTACTTGTGCTAAAATATACGATATTATGATATTAGGTATGTGTTTTTTAATGTACTGATAATATTTTGCAATCTAATAGAATTCAATATAACTCATTAAAAATCAAAAATACTGAATAAAATGTATATAAATTTGCATAATTCATAGACAGAAACATATCAATGTCTACGAGGCATAGTTAAGTAGGTCCACTATAGAGAATGTATACTATAATATAATAATATGACGAAAGGTTATATAATATTCTCAGGTCTGGAATTTAGTGTTAAGGTTAATATAGGTAAATGTTAACATTTGTCGGTTATATATTTTTCCTAAAAATAATGTCTGTTCTCTTATAGCTTTATCCTTCATTTATATTATGTTCGTAAATATTTAGTCTCGAATATTCATGAGAGTACTATAGACTAGAAATAGATACCTATACGTACGATCCTTCGTCTGCAATGATAGTCAACTGAGGCGTTATAATATATACGAAAGAAAAATCTTGAAAAATGTATACTGGCTACGATGGTGACAAACCTATATATATATATATCTATATGATAACCAGGGCCTGGAATTTCATGCATTTCTTATATATCTTAAAAGAAGCTGGATATTAAAAATATGATTCGATACAAATACTTCACGTTTCATATGATAAATACAATCGAAATACAAAAATATTGGTTGCATATTTTACTAAATTACTTATCTATCTGATTTTGCAGATTTAGTATATTTATTCATATAATGTTTATAAATCAACAATAAACAAATGTTCAGTAATTGAAAATTGTAATTTAAATAATTTAAAAATAAACACCAGCACCGTCGCACCTTGTCTATAGATTTTAAATTTTACTATACATATACTTATCCCGAATATCAGAATATCAATTAAAATTATTTTTTATGATCGGCCTATATAGTCTTGTTTAAAATATATTCAATAATACAAATAATAACATGGTTTAATAGTTATATTCGCTGTATACCTACCTATTTGATACAACTCAAATTTTTAAACTTAGGACTTTGGAAATAATGTTTCAAGATCTAAAAACGAAAAATATGCACAAAACATTTGTAATTAAAAAATATTTATGTTTTTTCCTATTATAAAAATAATAATTAGTGGTTGTAAACTGCATATTGCATTGAGTTTTTTAATGCATATGTGTGTTCATATTTTATTGTTTTTTATCACATAAAGTTCAGAGTCCTGATTATATAACTTATAATACACCATCACTTTATTATATAGGTACACGCTAAAATGGTTATTCTAAATATCGTGTAGAATTGCATCGCATCTATTGTTTATTTATTTATGATGAAGATATCTAAATAATATGTACCGTGAATGTATTTCGATATGCGGTCGACGGTTGGTATATAAAGGCGTATTTCTACAGAATATATATAACCCCGCGATAAAAACGAAAAAATTATATTACTGCATCGCAGTGGCGTATAGGCAAGGGGATGTTTTGAGTGTTAAAATACTCCCACCATTTTTTTCTGATTAAAAGATATAAAATGTGTACGCTTTATGATTCAGATTTTTACATAATATACAGTTGTCATATTATTATGGTTCTATATTTCTGCATATATTTTGATATTGCATGTTAATATAGGGAGATTGATGACTACAATAGAAAATGAGCGTACATTTAAATATAGAACTAAAACACTCCCCTAAAAAAAAAATCCTGGCTGCGCGCTTGAATGCAAGCAAATGTGTGTGCTACCTTTAAGGATTAATATATTATACGGATGTGCAGTATATTATATAGGCGTACAATAGTGGGTATAATAATATGTGTATATTATGGGTACGTCGTCATAACGATAATAATAATTGTGTTTAATAGCTGCCGCACGAAAAACAGTTAACATTAACTCTTAAATCTCCCAACACGTTATTGTATCCATATACTATTATAAACTATATGTACTATATAATATAATGATATAGGTAAGCTCGATGTATATACGTTTAACTAAACTATATATAGCTGGTATGTGTACCTACATATACCTATTACCTATACATATATAGGGGGTTTTATTTTTTTTTATTAATATATAATAAGTATATGTGTGTATGTAATATAGTAATGACCGGTTACACTCGCATGCACGCGGCGTACATATTATATATATTGTATATATGTATATCGTTTAATCCGCCGATCTGGACGAATTGTGCCATATATATTTTATTAGAGGTTATTTACCCGCGACTGTGGTACACGATAAGTCAGTAAGCGTTTAGCATAATACCTATACATCTATATATTATTATATTAATATACGATGGCCATGTCCCATTGGGTCAATACCTAGCAGTGTCCGAGACCCTATAGTACATGCCTATATATATTATAATATATATGATAAAACGGTGCGTGGCTACATATAATACATACCGCACATATACGTATAATATATGTATGTATAAATACATAAATGCCCATTGTAGCGTATATATATATATCTATACCTATACTGCCGAGCTATGAGAGCGCATCATTATGAGCCTCCGGAGACTACATTATACCCACGGCAAACACATTTAGAAATCAATTGATCCGTGTAAATTATATAATAAAAAAGCGAAGGATTTATATTTTTTTTTTAGATTATAGTTATTTAACGAATTAATAAAAATTATAAACGTACTGGTTCAGACTTGTTCCTTATACATATATCTACCATACATATATATTTATAAGAATATTAAACTTAATAGGTACCATACCTATACTGCTATACGATTAAATTTTTCTAATTGAACCTCATAAAAAAGATAAAACTAAAATGTTTGAAATCAATTTAGATTTTAGAGCAATAATAATATAATATAACATAATAGCTATTAAAGTAAAAATCATTATTTTCTCTATGTAACTTCTACACATAAAATCAGGTAATATATATTAATTATATTAATTTGATTTAAGTATACCTATGTAGGTACATTCGATGTTAAAAAAGGAAAAATTACACGTTCGATAACACTGCAAAGGTTCACATTATATTATAACATCATTCATAGTTGAACATTTTTATCTGTTAATTATTTCACCGTTCGTATAGCGAACGGTTCTGATAGTTAATTGTCAATTACCTAATACAACAAGAGTATAAAATAATATTAACATAATATACATATATAGTTGATTAATTATACAGGTATAATATATTATATACATTCGTATGATATGTTAGTTAATTGATTAGGTAATATTAGAATAAACCAAATAATAAGGCTTTATTCCGGTAATAAGGTTACCGCTATATACCACATATTAAAATTAATGATATAATAAACTTATTTGATCATATATAGGTACCTAAGTCGTAAAACAAATAATAATTAAAAGTTGTCGAATTTATGAGGCATAATAGTTGTTTCTTTTTTAATTTTATAATGATTATGGTTTATTATTATAGTAATCGTTGTGATGAAACGTTTCGATTATTTTTATCTCCATTGATTTCAACTATAACTTATTATTGTTTTATGCCTACTATTAGGATTATTAAAATTGAAAAGAGATATATCCAATAGTATTTCGGCTAAAGGTAAAAATATTTTGTGCGGTTCATGATAATATACCCCCGCGAGTACCTTAGTCATTGTAAATAATTTTACAAAATAAAAGGAACCAAACTATTAAAAAATAAAAACTAGTTCAATTACTGTCTTTCCTAATTATTATAATATAATATATTAATATATATAGCATAGAATATATTTCTCAATTTTTTAATAATTAAACGCTTTATATTAATATTTTAATTTTATCATAATTATTATTTGGCGATTAAAATTTAAGTATGTTATTACATCCAAATAATAATTATACATATTTATGAATAAATTTGTCGCATAATATATATATATTATATATAATTACAACAAGGTTACAATGATTGCATGTTTATTTAATTCATATATATACCTATAGTTAAATTAAGTAATAGATTTTACTTTAAAATAATAAGATTATGATTTATGAATAATTATAAAGCCGATAATATTATTGATATTTAATCTCCGAACATGTTAAATATGTTTGTTTTATTATTTAAGCTTTTATATACCAATACTATAGGTATAAAGATCTAAATATCGAATTTATACAAAAAAACCATATGTATTTTAATAATTAACTGTAGATATATTATTGTGGCGAAATTTTATGAAGATTAATTTGGCACGATGAACATTAATAAAATAAAACCTATAGCTAGCTGGTACCTAATTATGGTCATATTTTATTCTATATATATATATGGTTGATAGTAGATCCAAAATTATTTGGTTCTAGTATTAGTCTATTTAGTACCATAAATGATGTACCTACAGTCTCAAAACAAATCTACGAGTACCGCCTATAGGTATTTGAAATTGCAGAATTTGGACATCCAGTTATATTTTGCACACCTGTCTTACAGGGGCCGATCACCCTTCCGGTCGCGTAGGGTTCACACGGTCAAATGATATACTTAGGTAACTGCCTATATATTATACTATAAACGATCACATGCACACTTATATAACTGCCCCTTTTTATTTTTGGATATTTACAGTCACGCGATTATCGTATTTATCGTTATAATTGTACAATATATATATACAAATTGCGCTTTTTTTTTAAAAAACAAAAAAACTTATATACCTATACCTACATGATATAGATAAGACGTGTAATAGGTACCTAATCGAATTCTTACATAATAATATTATAATATATTGGTAAAATATATATACCTATACATATTGCTATATATAGGTATATAATATGCATAAGAACCCACTGCATATCAACTATATTTATATTTAATGTCAACAAACTATAAAATAAACCTATATATACATTATATCACATATATAGATGGTACTATATTTTTGTTTGGAAATATAAATAATATATATATCATGTAGGTATATATAATATTACCTATGAAAATATACCATATATATAATATGTATAGGTACATATATTATATCTTTATACACTTTCCGTAAGACCTATATATAATAAGACACCGGAACTCATATAATTAAAAAATTCTAACCTGACCCGACCTAACCTATATACTTACCTAATAACAAAATACCCACGATTTATTATACGATACTATTACAGGTACCTATATAAGTAATAAAAATCATAAAACCATTTCAATTTATAACTCAATACCTCTATAATTATTAGGTATATAGTAGAGACTGCAATAATTGTACAGACTGCAGACTGATGTAAACTCAATGAATTCATTTTAAACACAGATTTATAGCATAAATATATAGGGTCATCTATTATATAGGTACCTATACATATGGTTTCTCTGGACATTGCAGGAATTCTCTGAAAATAAACCTAAAGGTGTTACTACAATTATGTCTATTATTACGCGAACTTAAAATGTATTCATTATCAATTTTATGTATAATAGGTATAATTGCCCACCTATAGTTATTGTTACTAGGGTTACTCGTTATTTAAATCGATGTGTATATAATGTAATAGCGTTTTGCGTTAATGATCACGCGAATGGGTTGAATTAGAACATTTTTCGAGGGAATATTATATTATTACAACACCTAGCTATTACCTATATATATTTTCAATTTCACATGCTAATAATTTATAGCCGCGATTTACATTCGACACAAAGCTGGAATTCGAATTGATTTTTATTACTGTCGTCGCAGCATTTTGAGAAAAAAAATGTTTTTAATAAATATTAAATTTTGAATATCATAATATTATAAATAGGTACCTCTATACTTATCAGTTATCATATTATAACCTAATCCATTAAACCTAACTACATAGTCCTATACCTAATAAATACAGTTACGAGCGCACTACTGAATCATATATTAATTGATACGTGAAAGTCACGACTTAAAGTTTACTCACGAGTATAAAGTATATTACAACCATGTTGATATAAATAAACGCAATATATAATATGTACGTATAGAAATTTCTGTTTATGCATTCATAACTATTCGACTGTAGTATAGGTAATCCATATAGTACCCAGGGTCGGCTCAAGCAAAAATATCGCACTAGGCAAAAAACAATTTTGCAGCCCCTTCAATAATAATATTATCCCTTTTTTTAAAAATGCCCTCCCCCTACAAGGTTCCGCTCTATGCAAATGCCTATACCTTGAACCGGCCCTGATAGAACCTATTTATTTATTGTGTATTTGCAGGTGTGTTATGGTTTTATAATCGTAATAAATTAACCAAGTGTATCTATGCCTATCTATAATAACATAAACTTATATTTTATACCTAGGTATACACGCGCATACCTAAATACAAAACAAAATTTGGCGAAGAATTTATAGGAAAGCGCTCAATTTGTTTCTATATATAGTACTTGCAGCAATTGTTTTGTGCTTCTTGCAGAATGCAGATTTATATATATACCTAGCTACACCTCCTACCTATTCTATACATCTAATTTTATAATAATTTGTAACAATTTATTGTAAAAAACAACTAACCTTTTTTAGGCGATCCGTTTTCGGAGGCACTGTCGTCGCTATGATTGCCCGACATGTTAATAATCCTGTGCTGTTGTTGCTGCTGCTGTAGCTGTTGCTGCTGTTGCTGCTGCTGTTGTTGCTGTTGCTGCTGCAGCAGTAATTGGTGCTGCTGCTGTTGTTGGTGATGGTGGTGAGGCCGTTTCTTGCCCGCTGGTTCCGAGTTGGGCCGGTGATGGTGGTGTTGGTGGTGTTGTTGTTGTTGCTGTTGTTGTTGTTGTTGCTGTTGGTGCACGGCCGCGGACATTACGTGGCCGGCGACCGTGTTGTTCCTTGCTGCCGCAGCGGCCGCGGCCGCCGCGATCGCGTATCGCTGGGCGGCCGCGTGCTCGACGTGGTGCTGCTGGAGAAACGGCGAGAGGCCGGCGGCCGCGAAACTGGCCGCGGACGCCATGCCGTGCGGGAAACGGGCGGCAAAGTGCGGGAACAGCGGATGCGGCGGCATCTGGACGCCTCCTGTACCGCCGCCGGACTGTTGCCCGGCGCTCCCGGACGTCGCGGCGGCCGCACCGCCGTAACTGTTGGCCGCGGCCGCGGCAGCCGCGGCGTACAGCCGTAACGACGGGGACGCTTGTCCCGAGTCCAACACCATCATCGCGGCGCGAGTACGATTACGTATAACACTTGTGCGACAGTAACGACAAAACGGCGGCGATAACACAAAATATGCAGCGCGCAATATAATAATATAACAATATTATTGCAGAGAAGTCGTACGGACGCGGCGAATACGACGAACGCGGATACGACGGCGACACTGGCGCAGACGACGACTACTACGCGGCGACGGCGACCGGACGATTGTGATGTGGCGCGGCGCGACTGCAGACGAGCGCACGGTACGGCATCGGCGCGGCTATTAAATATAGTTAACACCTATTTTTCGGTGCCTCCGCGCCGGCCCGGCCCGCCCCAATGCACGCGCGCACCGCCGCCTCCCCCCCAACGCCGCCGCAGACGGACGCCACGGGCACCGCGAACCCCATATACCGTAATGCTACAAGCGTATATTTGTGTGTGTGTGCGCAGACTAAATTGCCGGGTAATGATGGCGAGCGGTTCCCCCACCGCCGGCGCCGCGGCCGACGCCGTCGTTCATTGATTCGTTCGCTCCGGACGCACACACGCCTCGAGTGGCCTCCGAAGGACACGCCCACCGCCGCCGCCCGGGACACCGGGGCGGCCGCCGACGCGTCGGTGATTACCCGATATAGCACCACGCCGCCGTCAAAGGGACCGGCGTCGCAGCGCGCGCGATGATGATGATGATGATGATATTATTGTTATTATCATAACGTAATAATTATCTTCAATTTGTACATTTCGGTAAACGCACCGAAATATTAAAAACCCGCACAAAACCACGAGCACCTATGAGTTAGCGTATTATAATATAGGTATTATAGGTATTATATTTTATAAATAATATTATGTACTATTATATTTTATTATTTTACGTTGAGTATAATATATAATAATTGTATTATATCATCGTCGTCGGAAACTTTAACGAGCTATAGTGAGGCTGCGAGTATATAAATAATATTGCAGTATCACTGCGTCTTCCTACGTATATATATCTGCTGCAGCGTGCGGATATTTACGAAGTGTATCTAATAGTTTGGGCACTATTAATAATAATATTATCATTTCTTTGAGAAATACTAAATAAATATGAAGAGTACGAAGAAGAAGCAAAAGAACTGTCAGGATTAAAAGATTTTGTTCCAATTCGATATCGGAAAAAAAATGTAAGGCTCATTTCATTAAATAATAATCAAACAGCTTCAACATGCAGTCATCACCAAAAGAAACATTTAGATCAGAAATTGTCATTTCAGTAACTGATCAATTGGTAGTATCATTAACCGAAAAAATAGCTGTTCACGAAACATTTTGTCAAAGTTTTGGTTTTTTAAATAAATTTGAAAAATTAGAAACTTCTGAGCTACAATCTGATGTAAATTATCTTGTTAGCATTTACTCCAATGAACTGATACAGTTCAGTTCATTTATCAAAATACATATATAGAAACGCGTAAAGATAATGAGCAATGGGAAAGGTTTTTATATAGGATTATTAAAGAAAATATAATATGTAGTGCACCTTTCCTTATGTTGAAAGTATAGGTATAGTGCTGCAGCGCGTATATATATTATTTAGTTTTGATGGTTTCCAACTATAGCGGGGTACGATCATTTTCAAAAATGAAGTCAATAAAAAACCGACTACGAACTTCGATGGCACAAAGTATCGACCACCAGGTCTTACACTGTTAAGCATCGAAATTGGCTTATTACTATATAAGATCATTGATTTTTCACAAGTTGTTAGGTAAAATATGTATAGCGATAAGTTATCATATGATTACAATTATTATTCAAGTTCCGTATAGGTATATATTATGACAATCGACAGTATATATATAATATAATCTAATAAATGTAATTTACTATCTATTTATTGTTTCATCACAACAATAATCATTGATTTTTCTAACCAAAATTCTTGTTATTTTGAATTTTGCAGGTTATTAAATATATATAATTGAAAAAAAATCTACTTCTAAGGGTGGACCCAGGGCTGCCACATTTCTAAATCTGGCCCTGACTATTATATAAGGTTTGCTGGTTACTATATAGTTGTATATTATGTGAAGTGCAGCCTTTATATAAATAAATACATATGTGTATGTGTGCATATATATAATGCATAAACGCGTGGTCGAGTTATTTAGTTAGGTATCTGTAGTTTTACGATTCACGCTTCTGATATATAGGACTCGTACATATACGCGATTACAAGTGTATTATACAGGTATATATATAATATATATTGTATGCATAACGTACCTGAGTGCGCCTTTTAATAATACACGAATTTTAATCAATCGTGATAAACCTATAAATAGGTACCTATATATATTCATTATTCGATTCAATGGACGCACATATATTTATTCACTATACCTATATACATATAATAATAAATAAAGTATCCAATAGCCGTATAGCTTTTTTAATTAAAAAAATGTATGTATAGGTACCTATGTATAGGTTACACCTTTAAATTATAAATATTTTAAACTTTTTTTCAAAATATTATAGGTTTAAATATAGGTATATATTATATATGATAAATTGGTGATATTTATATAGGTACCTACAACGTTGCCCATTGTATTTTCGCGGTACTTATGTATATCCATGCACAGAGAACAGAACATATTATATAAGCACAGTTACAAAATAGTAGATATTCTTTGAGAAATATTATATAGCTGGTACCTATACTTAATATAGGTATATACCTACATATATCTCTAGTAATATTATAAGCATGCATTAATGGAAAACTTATTTAAACTGCGATTTCGTTGAGATTTGCTTAATAAATAATATACAATGTACCTACATATACCTATATATCTATAGAGTTTTATACACTAAATATTTATATAAATAGTCATTAACATATCAATTTTAACAATATTATTGTCATGCGTTATAGGTACATGCGAGTGTCAAACGCTGAATAATTATGCTATGATTTATAGCAGGTAGGCAGGTATACCGAACTATATAATAGGTAAAAAACTGCCTAACTTTAAAAATATTATTATACATTGCTTTATTTATTAAACGTGTACACTATATAGTGTTGTACGGTATAATTATGTTGAATTAATGGACGTGAAAAAAAATGATAAGAAATTAAAAGTTTTTTTTTTAAGTTTTACCCGAGTGAGTTGATTTGTATAAAATATAAATTTTTATTTTCGTGCACGCGCGCACCAAATCTAACCGTGGTGTTATTTTTTGAACGCAGTTTGTTGTTAATTTTCCGGTCTGGAAAGTTGTTGGTCGTGTTAATACTTAATATAAAACGAGCTAGAGCTTGTTATATCCTTCCTCACTCGTAGTCTTTATTTAATTTTTTATCGACTTAATTATAATATTATGTGGTTAAGTGATAACTACTATAAAATATATATTAGGTAGGTACATACATCTATACATCTTATAAAATACCTACAAGTATATATATAATATAATATTTTAATAATTGAAATTATTATATGTTCTCAAATTTATAGTAATATGAAAATAAAATTATTACTATTAAAAACTCGTGTATTCTATTATATATATTATATTATGGATAAAAATGAATTCATATTTTTATCATAATAACCATCATTATCTATACTATTTGTATAGATGATACCTATATAGATACATATATTATATACCTATTTGCCATATAGGAACAGATTTATAAAGACTTATATCATTATTATTATTTATTGTATTAAGGTATAGGTATTATATATATTGTATATATATGTACATATACAATAATACCTATATATATATATTCATAATAATATACATATGTGTATCGGTAATATTTTAATTCAAATTCCGCGTTGTACTTATTTTAAAAAGTAAACTTATTTTATACCTATCGGTGTATATTATATATACCTAATATATATTATGACAATTTTTTAACAGTGAACACTAAATTAACGTTGTGGTAAACACCTACTATAAAGTTATAAGAGTAAAACGATTTTTGAGAGTCATTGTTCATCCACTTTGCGACATAAGTTTTATGTGCACTACACGTAAGCTGATATCCTCATTTCACAATAATAAACACCTTTGTGCACATAAATATCCGTTTTATTTCGTCATTTATTTAGATTTGAGTCGAGGTTTTTCCATGATAAGTTGAAAGTGGATGGAATCGCAGTTTTTTTCAGTATAGACCTCTCGTGTAAACGGGGCAATAAATAAAAATATGTGTACTGACTGCGCGTATAATATTTATACAGCCGGAGGGGGTAGAGGGCAGAAAAAAGCAATTTCATGCAAGCGAAAGTATATATATACATGTATACATTTGTCTGTGTGTGAGTTTTATATAAAAAGAGAGAGAATATAGCGAGAAACAGAGAGAGAGAAAAAGAGATGGGAAGATAGAGAAGGAGAACATGAGCATAAACTGTTTTTGAAACTTAGAATGGAAGGGCCACGGGAGGAGAGAAAGTTTAATGAGAACAAACTGCCTTTTGGGTACTTCCACCCTGCCACCACATTCCACACCATTATAACCCCAAAAGCGGTAGCAGCGGTTACGTGTTCTCAATTCTTAACTGACTAAAATAAAAAAATAAAAATACTATGGTGGTTGGTTTTTATTGCCAGTCGGCGGAGGATGAGTGGCGGTGGAGAAGCAAATAAATAAACTATATATGGAAAAATATTACCCACTTTATTCAATACCCGAGCGAAATCACGGGAAAAGTCCGTGGTAGAAGAGAGGGAATGATTTTTTTTTAATACTACCGATAAAAAAAAAACTGTTCGGGGCAAACAATAGTCGTGCTCGTGATGTGCCACTGCAGCTGATACCATACGCGCCTCTTACACTGTGTATATAGGTATTGCTGGTAAAGTAGTTAACATTTTAAGAATACAATTTTCTGAAAACATTTTAAATACACTTTATATTATAATATATTTTTGAAATCCAGACATTACATTGAAAAACGATTATAATTAATATAATATGTATCATCACAAAATTTACACACATTATTATTTTATAATTATTATTTATTATTGAAATATATTGGTACCTATATAATATTGTGCCTATAGTAATTAGTATAATATAATAAGTACTATGTATACCCCAGGCGCTCACATCAAATTTTGGGGCCCTGTCATAATTTCAACGGTCCACTAAAATAGCGAGACTCCTGCAGTACTTCTGCAGGTCCACCGCTCCATCCCCTTTTGTAAGGGCCCTGCTATAACCTATTCGAGCTATATTTTAATGTGTGATAATGGAATATATTGTTGTTTAAATGAATAGGTTATTTTTGCACATGCAGTGTAATTGGTACTTTAAGTGATTATATAATATCGATTAAAAGTACAGTAAAATAAATAAGTATATCACCATCATATGTATATTGTATACCTATGTATAAAACCATATAGGTAAAACTACATGTGTCATAATATGTACTATATTATGTATATATTACTATATAAATATCTAACATAGAATGTTTGACGGACGTTATTGGCTCATGCCATTTAAACTTTAAACTGTAGGAATAAAGTAATTTTACGACTATATATATTATATACAGTACCTATATGGCTATATATACATACAATATTTCATATAATACCTATAATACTATACTTATTATGTATAGGTATTAGGTAGGTACCTATACCACCGATAGAGTCCTATTAAATAACATAATGTATAGGTACCTAAATATGTATCCATTGTTAAAAATGCATTTTTTCAGTTTAATATGCAAAGGTTAATACAAGAGTAATAAAAAAGTCTACAATCGATTATAAAATAAAGTGCTCATAATTTGAGGCACTACAAAATAAAAATATATGCCATTTTCACCCTCTAAAGGCCTACACCATTAATTATTTTTATTTTTATGTTTACTTTTAATGAATTTTAATTTTATACTCGATGAAAAAGTATGGTGTAACATTTAAATTCTGTATGCTTGGAGGGAGAAACTCTGCTTGTTTTTACAATAATATTATGACGGTTATTTTTTTATGATGCTCTGCAACTTATAGTCATATGACTCGTGATACATAATATCGTAATATTATAATGTATGGTATAAACCTAGGTATACTATAATCTTCTAGGGCCATATTAAAATGCTCCGAATTTGTAAAGATTGAATTTTCATTCAAATGTGTACAATGACTTCTATTATTATGTCAATTATAATATATATCACCTATATACATATTTTGGTCCCGGACCACTATACTGATGTATTACAAAAGGGAAACCTTAAAGATATTTTTAAAATAAATTATACACTCAGGTACCTAAATCATTTAATAATAAATGTTCTAAAACATATATGTCTCAAAAAAAGTTAGAATGTATGAATAAATCCATTTATTATGACGTTTTATGTAACATTACTATCACATCGTAGCTCCAAAATGCTAACATATGTTATATTATTCTAAACTCGCAATGGAGTGTATTCGGTACTTATAAATAAATATACAGGAATCTTTTTTTGCACTATTATAGGGTAAGTACGCTATACACCCTTCCGGGCAGTCCTTTTGCTTACGGTAACCTATACAACCCGCCAACCTATATATGCAGGCATGCAGCTATACATATATGAGTTTAGAAAATTTAAATTCAAAACATTTATAAACGAAAAAAGTTATACGCTATAATATAATGTGTTGCGTTGTGTATGAATGTATGATGCATATATTAATATAATAATATTATATGTGTAGATTTATTTAGTATTTGCAATCATGCAATGTACCCAGTCA
This sequence comes from Nasonovia ribisnigri, assembly GCA_027563435.1. NCBI lineage: Eukaryota > Metazoa > Arthropoda > Insecta > Hemiptera > Aphididae > Nasonovia > Nasonovia ribisnigri. The sequence continues at coordinate 261,531 of JANEHU010000669.1, forward strand.
TACTACAGAGACTTTTGCGACATTATTTTAATTTCTATAAATGTAGATACCTAGACGGCTAGACCTAATAATATATTGTGTAATGTTACACCTCTATATTTATTATTATAAAGACGTCTGTATTTATTTCAACGATGTGACGTTTAATAAAACAATAAAATTGCTCTCGATATATCGGATAAGCACTAAATATAATACAGGTACTATGACTGGAACTAGTCGAAAACGAATATTATTATTGATAATATATAATAATAATATATAGTTTATATGGGGGAAACGTATATTAATATATGGCAGGGACGTCGAAATTCTCGTGGGAAGGCTAATTTGGCCACCGCCTGCAGACCATGATGCGGTCTCTGTATATTATATATACTGCAGCCATACATGACACTAAATAGTATATAATCGACCATCCCGGTAAAAAAACTAATTTACTTTGGTATTCAAACAATCGCTGAAATTAGCCATCAATAGTCTATTAACCGGTTGGGCGAAAAATAATACAATTACTTCCGGCTGCACGTATTACGCCCATTGCGCAAACGGTGTTAATTTGCGGTACCTATTATATACATGCTATACTGAACGTCTGGCTTCCGTGAGCAATATCATTTTCGATAAGAACCAATACGCAGTCTATAAATTTAGATAGGTACCTACCACATGGTAATTTGTAATCAGGCAGTTCCGAGCGTTTATTTTCCCCTCAAAAATGTTTTTTTTATTTTAATTACTTATTATATATGCACACGAATATATGGGGCTACCGCCGTATAATATTATAATATGTTAAATGTTAACGCTACGAAATCAATAGTAAAAATAGTGGGTTTTCATTTGAAAAAAAGTTTGTACCGGTTTGGTATAAGTATAATATAAATAGTATATACCTACAGACTACAGGTACAACACTGCCAAAGTATTATATATATTATGTACCTATTGTACCTATAGGTATAACCTAACCTAAACATAAGAAGTATAAAAAATTAATAAATATTAATATTAATATTAATCAATTAATATGTTGAGGTATATGTATACATAATTATTAAGGCCCGATATTGAAGACTTAAAAACCTAACAAATTAAAAATTTCTCAAAAATGATATAAGCCAACGATTTAAAACTTGGATAACTATAGCATTTACAACAACTATTAAAGTTATTTATTGATTTTAAAATTCAAAATTACAATTTATTAACATGGGTAAGTAGGTAGGTATACATGTTTTTAATTTAAATTTAAGTTTCAAAACTGGTTTAATATAATTTGTACAGAAAACATTTAAAATTTGAAACACAAAGGACCCTTTTAAGGTAGGAAAGCATTATTGTCTATGATTTTCCAAAAAAAGATGCAAAAGTTAATTCAATATCTGGGCCTTAAAATAATTATAAATATATAGTAACTTATAAAATGATGGATGCCTAATAAAATATCTAATAATTATTATATTTATAGTTTGCTATTTAAAATGTAATAATTTTAAAAATAGCTGGTACCTTATTATAGATCAATCTATAATATATTATTAACTACTATTTATATGCAGTCTATATATCTATTATAATATATTAAAACATACTCGTTTAGTTTAATGCTTATTTTATTATTGATGATAAAATATAGGTTTATCTTGTAGCAATAATATATATATAGCCACTAAAATTAAATAGCTGATACAGTGGTATGCAATTACCTATATATATATTATATTGTATAGTTGATGAGTATAGAAAATAAGATAAATATTGAAAAAAAAGTATACTACCTATATATATTTAGTATAGTATAGTACCTATACATATATAGGTACCTATGTTAAAATTGAAAATAAAAATTTGATCGTAAAATTATTGCTTTCTATGAAATATTTATCCATACACATATAAAATTATTATTATATTTGTATACATTTTGTTTGATATACGTTGTATGTGTATATAATACGTGTGGCGTATGCCTATTGCCTATATAAATATATATATCTATAAACCATTGAAATTCCGAGTTCAACATAATAATATATATAGATATATTTTCTTTTTAAAGTTGTGTTGGCTTTTGTGCACCTACTCTAATACCTTTTGTGACCTACGTATGCAGCCGGCTATGTCGATAAACAAAATACGGTTTCTTTTTTATCTAAACCTCGTATAATACGAATAAACGCAGGTGAAAGTGTGAATCTCGATCGCGTTCACGGCACAAAAAGCGATTTGTCGGCAGAGTACCGGCCGTATATCACACACACACACATATATATACGCACTGCTCCTGCCGGGACGGATTTTGTGTATAGTATTACCGTATAAAAATGCTGTAAAGTGTTTCGCCGGGCGTGGGATGAAAAGAGACGTGAGGTCCGAGAAGGGACGTCTGCGTGGAAAACAAACGAGCGTAAAAGACGTTCTTGATCTTTTTTTCCCAGGGATCGTGTAAAGGGTCGCGAACATATTGAGTTGTGTGTATATATAACCTGTTTATATACGAGTGCGTGTGCGTGAATTTATATATATATATATGTGTGTATTTATATAGACGTGTAGAAATAGGGTAGATATATTTTTTTCTCTCGTTGTTATTTTCCTCCTTCGCTCTCGGGGCGGAAAAATATACGAGAAGCCATTTTGTTTATTGATGGGTCAGCGAGAATCTTTATTTACGGACGAGGGTCGGCGGCGGCGGCGGCCACTTGGCACCTCCGCAGGGCATTATCTACGAACGATTGACCGCCGTGTGGGATTTGGAAATACTCACGCACACACACGCCATACACACTCTTTTCACACACAATTCACACGAGCACACATACACTGCACTGCACGCCCTGCCACACCGCGATCGAGACTGCGCGCTGGGTGCAAAAGGGAAAGGGACGGCGGCGGTGAAAATGGAAATTCGTTCACGTCCGCGGGGTTTATCTTTTTGTCGAACACGACGAAACGGTATTCTTATCGTCGCGCACCAAACCGTGTGTGTGTGTGTGCGTGCGTGTGTGCGTGCGTGTGTGCGTGTGTGCGTGTGTGCGTGTGTGTGTGTGTGTGTGTGTGTGTGTGTGTGTGTGTGTGTGTGTGTGTGTGTGTGTGTGTGTGTGTGTGTGTGTGTGTGTGTGTGTGTACTATGACCTATACAGTCGTCGTCGTTCACCCCCTCCCCACAATCCCGCCGCCGTTTCTCATCACGTGAATAGAATCCAATTTCCTAGCTTATAAATATGATTTCGTGTACATACACTTTTATTTTCTCCTTCGCTTTTCAGTCAGCACGTGATTTTCAGACCGAACACGGACGTATATATAATATTACATACACACAGCGATGTACACGCTGCAGACGGATGCTAACAAAAAGGAATCATCCCTCGCAGCGTGTGTACCTCTATACGCATCACGCCGTATACACGCGCTGACTGTACATATATATAGCAGTGCACGCATCGATGGGTTGTCGTTATTATATATAAGATATATGATATTACTATGTACATCATAATATGTACATCAGAACATCGAAATGATAATAATGTCACTACGTTTTTAGGTTCCATATATATATTATATTATGTATTATATACGTTATATTGACCTCTGAATATTTTATCGATTCTCATACATTATCCCCGAGTCAAATGGAATATGATGTAGCAATGTAGGTGACATACGATTGCCATACAATATATTATCGTGATGTATACGTATACATATAGATAGAGAATACAATCGTTTTTGACGTTTTTGTTCGTAACATTTTTTTTTCACCACTGCGTAATAATAATATTATTGAACAGTATTGCGTTTTATTTGGGTAGAAGAAAACACTTATTCGCTATTGAAATAAAACAAATATTATACACGGAGCCGAGAGCATGCTGTATTGCTGCGTGTATAATAATTAGGTATATGTGTTAGAAATTACTAATTAGTAGACATTATGTTTAATGTATAATGTATAATATACGATATATATATTATACAGTATAATACTACACGGCGTCTATTACAGTGAGTATATCCAAAAGGTTAATATTATATTTCTAAATTTAATTAAAAAATACCTTAATTTTATATACAACACTCTTGTTTTTTGTTTCACAGCTAAAACATCATTCGAGTTTAATTAAAATATTTATTAACAACGCACAACATAATATTATTTATTAACTTAATTATACGATAAAATATTTGTTTTCCTTTAACAATCTTACAACTTCCACCTTATAATTTAAGTTAATATTCCCACCGCATACCTAACCAGCTATATAGGTATACATTTATATATAGTCACGTACCTATAAACATACTTACAAATTACTTAATTATAACTATACCCATTCAATCTATTTATTACGTAAAACAAGTAACAACTATTTTTGAATTTGCTTAAATAAGTAATTTGTATACTTTTTAAGTATAACATTTATAGTCCCTAGTAAAAAATAATACATATACTATAGAGTGGTAAATGTCAATTTTATTATTATTGCTTTGGTACGTGTATTTGTCGAACCATCTAAACATATTTCGCGTATCAGTCTATTATCAAATTCAAATATATTAGGTATATATGATAATATATTGTATAGACGCAATCGCACTGTGTTTTGCTTTTACGGAAATTATTATATAATATTATCATTGATCTATATTCAATAATCATACACGGTGAAGTATAGTAGGTTTAAACATTTAAATTGGCAAAAATAAATGTGTACATAATAAACATCACCCATTTTTTTAAATTAACTACCTACCTTATATTTTTCTTATATAAAAAATTATATGAAGATATTACTGTTTTATTTTCAAAAACGATCATAACACATGATCATTCATAGATTTTTTTTGAGTTTATATAAGAACTAACTCGTATAGTAGTATGGTTAAATTCGTTCGTACGCTATATTCTCATGCATTATAAACAAGGAATGAAATTAGAAAATTAGATAATGTAAGGGGGAAAAGCGTTCACCCATTGTTTTTATTACTTTGGTGGAACCATAAAACTAGTGGGAAAAGTTGTTATTCAGAATATAAAACCCTGTCAAATTTCGATCATTGCCAAACATATAAAACAACAATAAAAATAACATAAAATATTTGATCGGTCTTATTTTTTTCATTCTATATATTATGTATATACATGACTGTGCGTGTATGTGTGTGATGTGCGCCCGCCAATCGTTTTCATATACCAAATAAACCCTTGCGCGCATAACTACGATGTTTTTTTCTTCTTTTTTTTTTATTGATACACTCGGAAAATTGTATTATTGCTGTATAAATTTCCAATAACGGTTATAAGGTCCTCGGGGTCGCGGTTTCATGATTCCGCGGGTTCCTTTGGTCGATTTGTATTCATGACGAAATCATAAACCGTTATGAGCTTTAAGGGCATTTTGGGTGTACCGTTTCTGATGTTGATGCTGAGTCGGCACCTACTTTCCCGCGTTTCCGGTTCGGTCACGAAATAAACCTATGATCGGAAATAAACGGGTTTTCGCTTTTTATACATATATACTATGTATATACGACTGAGCAGTTAGTATTCTAGTATAATATGTGTGGCGTATATACAACGTTTCTGTTATTTCTCTCTCTCTCTCTCTGATGATGATATTCCACCCTCTTCGCTCAGGCCACAAACCCTCAAACGACCAATAAAACCGATTCGCATACCAAAGACCATTCGTTCGCGAAATTAACCGCAGGATGCACGCGACTAACGGTTGAGTGCGCACAACGGTTTGCATTAGGCGTTTATCCGTGAGCAGTAGCCGCAGCCGCAGTTCCGCATATATACCTACAGTATACATGGTATATATAATATGTAAATATATGTATATTGTACACACTGTATAGTGTGTATACGTACACCCCTTCACGAAAGACGTATTCAGATTTAGGACAGCCCCCGAGAGACGGTGGTTAAGGAATGCGACACTCGGTTTTGATGATTATAATAAATTGTATAGTTTTCTTTTATGATTCTATGTATATATACCCCTATTGTAAATAGGTACAAGCTTGAGGTGCCTATATCAAATAGTTAAGTTTTAAAGGGATAAAAAGTAAAAGTAAAATAAATAACAATTAATATAGTTAATCGATTTTTTATTTTCCATAAAAATAGATTCTGAGCGAAAATTATGTGTATGTCCACGCGGTTAACTACTACCTAGAAAAGTTATAGATAACCATGGAAGGTATCGACTTAAAAGTTAAATTTAATTAGTTACATTATTTACATTGTTGGTACATTCGGTACTTGTATTTTTATGTTATAACAAACAATGTGAATATATAATTTATATAACTCCATAATATTATATAAATACCTGTAATATACATGTATAACAATAAACCTTTCTAATTTATTATAAAGTACGTACAAAAAGCATAAGGTAATTAAGTACCTTGTACCTAAATCAAAACTAATATCTAGTATTCATAAGAAATTGTAAATACAGTAAATTAAATTATGATTCATAATTTATAATAAATAATTATAATACTATACTATAGTGTTAAAGAGAAAATAAATATAAATGCACAACTCATATATAGATAGGTTAAAGTAAAAAAAATTATTTGAATTTGTATGGTTCACATCTTTTATTTTCATATCATACGCTTCGTATAATATTTATATAAAAAATCATAAAGAATAAACATCACAAAAAAAAAATCTTGAGCATTTTATGACATCTCAAATACTCACCACCTCTCCTAGACATAGTACATCAAAGGAACAAAACAAAATTATAGACTCAGATATCAAACTAGAATTAATTTAAACTACCTCAACGATGATGAAACCTCGTTTTCATTTACAACAACACCCTTCCGGCAAAGATTTAATAAAATCAACGCGTGACTTCTTCTTATCAAATATAATAGCACTCTACACTCAATAGTAAATTATCATTAACACCGAATTCCAGAACTTCAACCAAATATACACTGACGCATTCAAAACTAGCAGTTTAGTAGGAATGTATGATTTGCATACAGCACAAGACTGACATCAAAACTTTTCTAGCTACCTCCCAAAACTAGTATCTTCACAGCGCAGACCCAGGCCATCATAGAAGCACGTGATCTTGACAGAAAAATTCTCACCATCAGCAACTCTTTAAGCGCCGTTCCAGATATTGAATCACTATATCCCTCAAATGAGATAGTCCAACTACTCTCTAACATCATTATCATGACTCAAAAAACAATCGAGTTTATGTGGATTCATCCTATTTCATCCACATGGACATAACTGCAGGCAATGAAAAATTCGACACATTATAGTAAAACGAGGCAATCACTTATAATAACCTACATTCACAACCATAACCACACATCCATACCCTAAGACCTTAAAAAAAAATTTAAATATAAAGGTACACACTGCCAAAATGTGGCAAGTATATATCTTCGGGAGAAACACCAATTTTTCTAACAAGCTTTTAGAAATAAAAAAAAAATATATAAATAAATGACATACTCAACTTAATATTTCTCGTCGGACAGAAATTATAACTTCAAGCACAAGAATTGGACCCACCAACCTCACATATACTTACATATAACATAATAAATCACTAAGAACAACCCTATACTGCACCCAATTATGTGACCTATCCTTCACAATAAAATACATATTCCCATACATTACCCGTTAGTTGCCACTGCTAGAATAGAATTCTTAACCATCCTTCAAAAATTGAAGAAGCACTTGAGGAACAAAATGCTCAATTAATCCACGGATATTTAAAAACCATATCGGTATAGAAAACCAAAATTAAAAAATAATGTGAAACACCATCATGCAAAGAACTTTTTTCACTTATTATTCACTTTTTTTTCTTCCATTTCCAAACTATGGATATTAAATACCTAATAAATTGTTAAATTAAAATAATGGTTGGCTTTTAAGATATTATTTTAATTGAAATCGTCATTAAACTGTATAATAATCGCTAAACAAAAATCTACTATACTATAAACTTTCATAAAATAATATAAATTATTAGATTGAGGTTAATAGGTACTTTATAATAAATATAACGTTACATCGTAGAGTAGCATGACATAAAAATAAAAATGTGAACTTTACTATAGTTTCAAACATTGTCCATCATCCGGTTACTTCTAAAATTAATAATTAAACATAAAATAAAATATAAAAATGTTTATATGTTTAATTTTTTAGTTTATTCTACGTTAACTATACACATTTTTATGTGTCTTTACATTTTTTATATTTTATTTAATTATTCATTTCAGAAGTTTAACCTAATGACGAAGGACGTCTAAAATTAGTTTCGTTATACCATTTTTATTTTTATATTAGATATAATGCTCAAATCTGTAACTCTAAAATTTTACTATACACAAATAAATAATGTTAATATTATAAAAAACTATACATTATTCCACGATATTCAATTGATCAGTGATTCCAGTTCCCAAATTTATAACTAATATTATTTTAATAAAAATAGACTTTCCAATATATTTTTAATTAATATTCTAACAGTCCATTTTTATTATTTATTGCTTATTATCATTTATCATTTATCAAAAACAAACAGCTCACATTGTAATTTGTATTATATGATTATAATAATACAATAACAATTTACTTCAAAATTATTTATCGTAGGTACCTATCTATATATAAAATTATTATTTATGTACATTTTATTTATTATACTTGATAATTTAATTTTGCCTACTTGATACATTGTATTTATACTGTGTACGATTGTAGATCGTACCTCATACGTAAAAATGAAAGTTTATTTCATATATTACCTAAATTTGCATTGTGCCATTGTATTCAGAGTAATGATAAATAGTTTTTTATTTTATCTTAAAACAGTATCGATATGTTTGTTGTTGCTTCTCTTTTTATTTAATATTTACACGTATAATAATCTAGTAATGATCAAAAACAGAAATATTGTATTTAAAAAGTTAAAACGATACCTACTGTTTCATTTTAGTTTGTAGTAAATCATTTTTGGTAATATGATTAAAATTAAATTAAATTAAATTAAAAATAATAATATTTCATTTTGCTCTTTTTAAAACCTATAATTTGTACTATATATCCCAACATTTACATTAATTACATGAATTACCATTTTTTCTGTAAATAATATAAAGAAATAGGTTAATTTTTTAGTGATAGGTACATTTATATTATACCCAATTCGTTACAGTATGTATCCGATTGAATAAATTATGAATTTAATTCCTATCAATTATTTTATGACTGTTTTATAATATCAAGTCTTATTAGTTTTGTTTGGTAAAATTTAAAGTGTTTCGACATAGCGTGCATAAAAAGTAAGTTGAATTGATTTTTTTATTTAATAAAGCAATAAACAATTTCAGTACAAAAATACTGATCAACATCAAAGGTATAATTTAAACCACCTTCCGTTTAATCAAGAAACATATAGGCATACATGTTGTTATGAATTAATAATTTATAACCCAAATTTATACATCTCTTTTCAGTTTATATTTTAATTTATTTTCTTATTTACGACATCGTAATATTGGTAAATCATTTTGTAACGCCTGCAGTTTCAATCTTCTAATTAACATTTTGTTAAATTAAATTGGATAATGTTTCAGGCAAAACAGTAGCCACCGTGTAAAAATGTATTCTATAAAAGTAAAAAACGTGTTCAATACTTAATGATGGTTTTCTAAATTCTGTTTTTGTCGGTCTTAGCATGACAAAAGTTAATTAAAAAAAAAAAAAAAAATTGTACCTATACAGGTACTAAATTTGTTAGTTGATGGCTGATGGGAACACTTTTCGATATTAGTATAAATACATAAATATTCTGTGTTGAAGTTAGAGGGGTTATACATGTTATATACAAATTTCACAACCATGATACTGCTAAACATTGCAGATTATGCAATCGTTTCAAATCTAACTGTTTGTTAAAATTGCTATTATTATCTTATAGTACTCTGTGTATAAACACTCAGTATATTTCTATATATACCTACCTACTCAAAATTATTATTTTATATAATAAACCTACATAAATATATATTAATATACGGTTTACAAAATTATACGATAATATTGTTAAAAGTACTGTAAAAAATAACGCTTTAAATTGAACATTATTGCCTTAAATTACATTTACGTATTTGATGTCTACTTATAACACCATAAATAATAATATTTTAACACAAGTATCTATATTGTATGTTTTAAATGTGGTATTTCTATATTATATATAGGTAGAACGTATAGTATAGGTAATGTAGGTATATAGGTAGGTTCAGTTTGAACGTATAACCTAAAAATATAAAACAATTATCTAGTCGATAATATATTTAAATGGTAATAATATTGTTGGTACCTACTAACTATACGTTGTATATTTTGTTCTTAGGTACCAAACATTCTATGATATTATATTCATTAGGTAGGTATACTAATATCTTTATATTAATAACAATAATGTATTGATAAATTATTTAATACTGATACATTGACGTACCTATATATATGCTAAACTAGGTTGGTATAAGCAGTTACGGCAATGGAAACTATCATTGATAATATTGTTGTCATATTTTACGGTAATGATATTAAGTAGGTACTGCAGTTACAACAGAATAGGTATGGTCTTTTTTCAATTATAAAACTATTAAATAGGTTTCAATAATAATAATTTATTATTTACATCACGCATAGAACATTTTAAGGAAGATCGCCCTCCTGATTATACGTTAAGTATACCATTTATAAAATTATATTTTATATGTTATATACATATAAATATACAGAAAACCCACGAATCCGCGGAACGCACAGAATTCGGCTATTTTATCAAAGTGGAATTTCGATAATTCTAATATAAATACAGAGGGAGTAGGTTTAGCTGTCCCGCCCAAAACTCTGCCGGTAACCACGATCATTTCGATCAGTTTTTGTCAACATTTCAAAAACTAATTAACCTTATCAAACATTTCATTTTCATTGCATTTATACCATTAATTATAAGTGACTAGATACAAAAGCTGAATAAATATAATATGCGGAAATAGGCATAGGAATATCCGATTACATATTATTATATATACCACACGATCGTACAATATAACGGAACAATGATAATAATAATAATGACACCTATAGTAATATATTTTTATTATTCCATCAAGTTACTGAAAATCTACGTTATTCCAAATCAAACCACGCCATATCGTATGCCGTTCAGTATTTATACTATTGTATAATAACATGTACTTACCTATATATAATACATACATTAACAGCCACGTAAAATTATGTTATACCTATTAATTATTATAATATTATTATAACCAAATTAAAAAGTGGAAATGCACGTTGGCACGTTCTGTATTGATAACTGTACTATTGCAGTATAGGTACTATATGTGCAGAGTATCCTGAGTATGCCTTACCTACACATTATATAATAGGTACATGTGAATAATCGTTTGAATATCTGGCTACCTACCTATATACTACCTAACCTATTTATTTCTTTATTCCAATAATTTTAGGCATGATTGCCTTCGCCTAATTAGAAAAAAAAAGTAATTATTGATCAGATAGAAACTGAACAAAAACTTTTTGTGGCTGTATAGTTATCATGATCGTAAATATTTAGATTGATATACATTTCATTTTGTTATTCGTATGAAAATCACAAAGTTTTTTAAGTGATTGATTGGAATATTCGATTCATAAAAAATATTATGAATGATTATTTGAAAATATTGCTGCAATTTTATCATAAAGTTTTTATTATATTGCTTCCAAAACACTGTATAATCGGATGTCGGATGTAATCAAAAAAAAAAAAAATGGAAAATGAATAAGTAAATTTTACCCTCCACGACTGTTTGCGAAGTAGAAGTTTTTCCTTTTGTTGCTCGTCAACTATGACAACTATTAAAAGACTTGTGATTGTTTAACTCATTTTGTGTGTAACTCGCTGCAGTAGGTGCAACTCAGCCACCCTGGTAGGCAATCCGACTACGTCGGATCGCGGACAACGACGATGAGCGGCTGTATGTGCAAAAATTCGATTTGATATGCATGCTTTTACCTGATCTGCCCGATTAACCTTTGGCAACCAATAGGAATAATAAATTCTTATTTCTACTAATTATTTTTCCTATAACCAATAGCAACGATTTAAAAACCAAAGTGTCCATCGTAAATCTCAAAATCCCTGTTTGATAGCACATCCCCGGGTTGAAAATCTAAACCATTCAAGTACCCCTCCTTTTTTCTATTTTTATTATTTATTTATTTATTTGGTTTCCATGGTAATTATGAAACATTCAATAATATTTAAATTGATGTAATCGATTAATATTCGATATTTACACGTTTATCTTAATTAATAATAACTAATTATTTATTAACTTAATCGGACTAATTTTTTGCCTTAAACCTTCTCTGTGATGTCCTCTTTAATTTAAAAAAAATTGCACGACGATTGAATAAGTAGTTTCGGAGATTAGCCCGGACAAAAAAAAGCGACTTAATTTTATAAAGTAGTATAGATATTATATTTAACTCAATATTTTATATTATTACAACTACTATATACGATTGGAGACTGGAGTGGATTCATTTTACTTTTGTTGAATACATGTAGTCCATCATGATGTAGGTATGTAGTTAATTTAACGCCGTGCCACTATACCCATCATCGTTATACTTATTAGTTATTACTTATTAAATAGTTATTTAAAAAATAGATCTTACAATATTGTCATGATATGATTTAAAATATAAGTACCATAGATAGATACTATAATTTATATTAATATGTGTTTTTATTATAGGTATTCAATATAATTTTAATTGCATTAATATTTCTTTCTACGAAATGTATTTAATTTCACACAAATTGTAAATACTTATTTCATTAAAAGTCTTTTTAAAATGTATGTTAATAGGAAGAGGAGTTATAAAATGAAAATAATAATACACATATACCGATTGAAAAATATTCGACATCTATACGATGAACTTTTGTGTTGAAAGGAAAATTAAATTCCAATTTAAAAAAAAAAAAATATCAATACCTAATAATTTTTAGAACGTTTACATAATAACTTTTCAAGTAGGTATAAACACTATATTATTTTTATTATTATTGCTTATAATATATACAGTTTCTCGTACAGTTATACACACACACACACACACACATATTATATAGGTACACATAGGTACTGGTGAATGGTGATGATTATTAGAACACGTGACAAATTTGAAATTCTAGTGAAACTTGATCCGCTAAAATCTGAGCCACGCAGCTATATAAATATAACATCCGCACCAATAGAGAATATACGCAATTATACCATGTATTAGGCGTCTAATATTTCAAACACAAATACTGATAACGATATTGTATTATAATGTATATATACAGCGTTTTATGTACACATATTATTATTTCACGCGGCGCATATTATATTATTCCCACGGTTTGCTACACGGTGACAACAGAGTAGATAATATTATATATTGGGCGATCCGCTTATACATATCGGTCGAAGATCCGACCGATGTATCATAATATATATATATTGTACACACGTATTATATACCAGTGCGACGACCAACGTCGTTTAATACCGCACAAGCGCATTTTATATCATATGAAGTGTCGAGTGCGCGTGTGGCGATATAATAATAATATAATGTATTATAACATATATTATTACTATGCGTTTTTGTTCATCAAAACGCGGATTATCGCAGACCCCGCGTGTATTTATCATTGTTATTATAATATAATATAATAGTGCGTAGATAATAATAATAATAATATGTACAATACGTGACGGTTTACACGTGTTGCATAAGCTACAAACACTGATGTACAAATGATATAGCATAATATATTATATTATATAGTGTATATGTTACGAAGTGGCTGCGCAGTGCATCACAAACACATCATAAAACGATATAAATATAATATAACACACAGTGTTTGGGACGTATATATATATATTGTATACGCCTTCTCGTCGGGTCGGGTCCGTGTACAAACAGTAGGCTAATGTCTGCATATACCACGGTACATATATGTACCGATTTTCGTATGATATACGTCTATACACATATTATATGAACGAGGGAGCGACTTTGTGCGCCGGATTAGCAAGCGTGCGCTTGTAAACGATGCATCGTCCAGATAACGGACTCCATTAGCCGAAGAGAAAAACTCGAGGGACCTCGATGTATGCATATAAATATGTATATAATATGTGTGTATATATATGTGTACATTATCAATGTTTATGTATGCGTATATAGAATGCGATCGGAAACGATTCGCACGCATTATAAGCAGAAAAAAATTATATTTATTTTTTAATGACGAAATGCTGCGCAGTTCGCCCATGCCCGAGCTATAATATAATACAATCTGATCCGCGATAACGATTTAGAATAACATATATATTATCATAGATTAAATAACACTATTATAGCGCCAATACGCAATCATTTATCGCTCGTTATTTTAACTAGGATTTGACTCGGTGTAGTGAGTGGCGCATTGTGGCAGGATGAGGTGAAAATTAATAAGAGTAATATCTATACTCGCCTTCTGCCATCATGCACCGCGCACTATAATAGTGAATCAAATCCAAATCATGTGAAATCCAAATGATGAGCGATACATATAGTGTTATTTAATCTATGATTTTATAAGGAAAATATTTTTTAGCTTTTAATATTATACCTAAAAAAAACTCCATATACTTAAAAATGAAAAAAACGAACGTGATTTTATTGCTAGAATCATGATACTTCTACACGTAATATAGAAAATATCAAACAATTTTGTTTAAGATTGCTGCGATAATGAAACAATTATATGTACCTACCTACATACAATTTAATAGGGCCTCATCTTATAAATTTGTGTGTGTATTCACTCAATTAAACATCAGTATCTACCTATATAATATGTATGTACTAGAAATGAGTAAAACATAAAATTATGAAACCGGGTACTTCCTAATATTTATATAAATGAATAATAACATAACATTGGAATAGCTCGTTAAAACGTCATTACAAGAATATTTAGATATTATATCACATTGACACATTCAGAACTCGAAGTTGTACATTTATAGACATATTCACAGGACGTTTCGAATAAGAAATTCATTTTTAATGTTTATTTTATGTTTTTTATTGTTGAGTGCAGCAGTAATGAATGAAATGTGACGATAATGGGTGCGATTATGTGTTGTAAATTTATTTTTATCGTGCAACAAATGTGTAAACGGTAGTTATACAATGTCTAATACTCTAATGTATATACATAAATTGTAAGAAAAAACTATTTGATTACAAAAAGAAAAATGTATATATTATTATAGC
This sequence comes from Nasonovia ribisnigri, assembly GCA_027563435.1. Lineage (NCBI taxonomy): Eukaryota > Metazoa > Arthropoda > Insecta > Hemiptera > Aphididae > Nasonovia > Nasonovia ribisnigri. Next base: position 276,970 of record JANEHU010000669.1, read on the forward strand.
TATAACGCATAAGCGTATTTCGATAAGTTTCCGATAAATATTTCATAGGACGATGCTCAAAACAAAATATTTACATGATACATCAAACACTTACAATTTGTATACATATATAACACGTATTATATAGTACCTGTACCTCTCATAATATTTTTAAAATAGGTATCTAAATAATATACACACGCTTAAAACAATACAATTATGTAAATCTGGATTTACAAGTATTAAATCTTCATCATCAGATATTCCATCATTATTACGTCCACGAACTCGTTGAAGGAAAAATGGTCTTGCCACTCACCCTCTCCCATATATACATAACCAAGGTACCCCACCTCGTACTTACCCCTCGCTACGACTTCCCTACCATATTATATTAAATATATATGTATAGCTGTCTGTAGCGGTTGGACGAGAGGAAATAATTCATGAAATATGCATAAGATACGGCGACGACGCTAAAACCTCTTCGGCAATAGATCGGGTGAGGAGGGGCTCTTCTGCAGGGTACCGTGGCGAAGTGGTTGAATATGCCGAGAGAGCCGGTAAAAAAATAATAATTCCCCTTTTACGTGACCGAAATTTATATTATTATATAACAACGCCGACGTCGACGACGAGGGCGAAACACTCCGTTTTCTTATGTATTATACATAGGCTAATCCTGTGGAATATTGCCAGGAACCCTTACCGCCCTTGTCTTCTCGTTGGGTAGCGGATTAAGTAAAAAAAAAAAAAAAAAAAATGGTTTTCGTCACCACTGCGTCCCTATACCTATAGATATAGAGCCGGTGGGGTGTATTTTTCCTGGTGTTTTTATTTACTTACTGCAGAAATTTCGCCAGCCCACCACTGTGTGATTTCTTCCGTAAGACTTGGGGTTGAATATTATGAAATACATATTATATTTGCAGGGGGGGCCGTCGCTGGGAGATGTATGTGAAATCTTTATAGGATATTGAATTCGGCCACCATTTTGTATTATTTATATGCACGAGAAAATATCCCGTATAAAAATATAAAACACTTATATAGGTAATTAATATAATGTATCCGCATAAACATACGTGATGTGTTTTCTATATATTATAGTATTATATTATGTAAATTTTGGATACAATTATTTGTAACCCAATTATTATATTATTGTTAGACATAACAATTGTTTTTATTAATATTAGTATTACACTATAAAACAGATGAAATGGCAATTTTTAAGGCATCTATTATAGAATGTATAAAAATTATTTAAAACATGTTTTATAATTATCATTCGTTATATTATTATGTAATATTGTAATCGTAATTTTTTAGAACCTTTACCTATTATATTTTGTTTTTCTGGGTTAAGCATATAACCTGCGGGTGAGAATTGTCCGTACATAACTGCCACCCAACCTACCAATTACCTATACAGTATAATATACTATGTGTCTATGTATAGGTATTATATTTACATATTGGATATTTTACTTATAATAAAACATTAGAATTTCCTACTTTTAAAGTCATCTTCTATAGCTTATAGAACGTCAGAAAATCAAAATAAATAATAAAATTTGTACATTATTATATTGAGTATTGTATATATTATATTTTTTATTAATCTATAGCGATAGGTATCTGGTATACCATAAAATATTATTATTAATAGTTATTGGGCATTTATTTTATAGTATCCTATCCAAATGGTAATAACATATATATATATATTACATTTCCATAACAATAATGAAGAATACTTATATAGTGTGATGAACGAAGTATGAAATGAAATCCAAGTCATATGCGTATAATGGAAAGGGGGTGGTATAAAAGGGCTATAGCCCACCTGGAATTTTGTTTGGCCCTCCATCCTGTAGAATATTTTTAGAATATAGATGTGCACCAAAACATAGTAGGCTATTGACCCTCCTCACCATATAAATTCATCACGCTACGCCTATGATCTAATAGCGAGAGATACATTTAGTCAAGTTATTCTCATTGAGTTCAAAAGTTTTGAAATTATAACTCAAACAACTAACTAAGCATATAACTATGTCAAAACTGGAAGGCGTTATGAGTATAGTAAATTGTCGTGACTAGAAGTTACAATGATAATTATTTATTTACTGATAGATTACCTGTGCAGCATACATTATACAGTGGTTATCATATTATGGCGTTATACATTTTTTGTCTGATAGTTGGCGTAGGTACTTATCCTATAATAAACAATGCAGGTACGTATCGTTATTTTTACTTCTAGTTTTGACGGTAAAGAGATCTTTACAGTTTCAGCACGGTACAGCTGTTACTGTCTAGTATAGCCTATTAATAATACGACGTTTTACAATTACTTTTCTATCACTGAGCCACGCGCCCACGCGTAATATATGTTATATATCAGTACTATATTTACGGACGGTTATTACATTATTATATTACAAAGCCGTAATAACTATATTATAGTATTATAATATTATAATCACATGCGGGCGTATATATTGTAGTAGAATATAGCTGCTGGTAACTATGTATAAAGTATATTATAATATACGTATCAGGTACCTATACCTAAATAGCCGTTGTCGTCGTCCGACGTCGGGAAACGTTTAACCAACGCGGGGGTAATCACGGCGGTGGCGCGGGGTAGGTATATATTATAATATAACACGGTATATATATAATATATCTGTTATACATCCAAAACGAGCCGGTCGCGCGTAAGAAACAACGAAACGGAAAAAAAAAAATAGAATAAAAAACGGGTACGATTAAAAAAACATTCTAAATGGTAATCGAGACACGCGTTAAATAATAATAATAATAATAATAATAATAATATGATAATACGTTTCGGAGCGGTGTGTGCCCCGGCGTGCCGGGGGTGGCGGAGAGGGGAGTGGCCGCGTGATTTATCGATCTCGCGCGCGTCCGTGTAAATGTTTGTACGGCGCAACAATACGCCGCCGCCGTCGTCGGGCGGGCGTGTCTTATTATGCGTAATTAATATTATAATACGCGTTTGCAGGCGGCTGTGACGATTCGGCACAGTTTTTTTCTTCCCATATTATTTTCCCGACGACCGTCGCCGCCGCGTGAGAAGTCACGTGCCGCGTTCGACGGTCTCTCTCTCTCCCTCCCTATCTATACATATATATACAATATATATATATATCGCCTCGTCATATTATTATTATATAGTTTCGGCCGGCGTTTCTCACCCTATTTCCATATTTTTTTTCACCCCCCCGATCGGGGCGGTTTGTATCGCACGCACTCGGCACGTTATTTATATACCTATATACAAGTATGTATATATTATTATTATTATTACTGTTGTTGTGGAAGGTATATTATAAATCGTGTTTATAATGTAGTGTACACAATAATATTATATTATTATGTTTTGTAATGAGTATATAGAATATATATTTATATACATCGTGTTTATATTATAATATACGGCTTATTATTAATCGTCGTGAAAGAAAAACATCAGTCTACCTATAAAAGAATATAATGATTTGATCGTATTATATGTGCGGATAAATAATCATTGTATTGATGAAACAGTTATAGTTTTTAAAATTTAACTATTATTGTAGGTACATAGATGGATTGGCCCACCAGCATACGGGGAAAGTTTCCGGTGCAGGGCCGATCCTCGTATTAACACTCAATATTTAACCGCAGGGTGTCTATATACGTTTACTGTCATATACTCGTATAGTCGTTTCACGATTTTATTAATTAATTGTCGCTGGACATTTTTTTTTACACATTTTTATAAAATTTGTTTTAATATTTTATATTCTGAGTGTATCGATGAATGCTTCGATTTTAAAATGTTGTGTGTACTTTAAAAAAAAAAATTATGACTGTCATCACTTTTTGAGGCATTAAAAATGCATTGATTTCCTATTTCAGTATGTTCTCTGGTAGGAAAGTAAATTGTGAATCTAGTTGGTAATTTGAGTGGTCATAAAATAAAGTTTAAAAATTAGCTACCTACTCACGTCATGTTAAACATATATTATATTAAATTATAAATAAGAGAACCCTTAAAAAAAAAAAAAAAGGTTTTTATGGAAAATTATTATTAATTATGATAATATATTGGATGGAACTGTCACGCTGTAGTTTCCCAGGCCGAAATGTTTAGCCAATCCACTGCTGTATAGTGTATATTGTTATCATATGATAGCCGATAGGTACTTTTTTACGATATACCCGTAGTATACATTATTTTAAAATTTAATGAACGCATGTATGTATATGGAATAATGACCATTTAAACCTTATACCTGCAGTAATCCGAAAACAAATTTATTTTTTATGTCTATTAATAATTATAAACATAATATAGGTACCTATATAATAATCAATAACTCTTAAAAAGTATAGTAAATTGTAGCTATATACCTATGGTCGATATTATAAATAACATTTAACATAAGACAATCTTTATTTTTTCTAGTTTAAAATTTTTATCATTCTTTATCGTCATCGTTTTCTTCTTAATTGTACTGTTTTGAATGACAGAATATACATTTATAATTTCAGATTTTTAAAAAGAATATTAGATGAAATAGTTCGATCTATAAAATCAAATTTCAGACATGCAGTTTGTTTTATAAGTAGTAAGTATTTAAAGTTTAGATGAACAGAACATTTATAATGCATCATCATTTTTCGGGGTACCTAATTGGTATACCACTCCACTCCGCTCATTTTAACTTTAAATACTATTATAACTCATAAACTACTTGTAAAAAATGTTTATTGAATAAGCTACTCCTCAAAATTGTGCTTTTCAATAAGGATTAAAAATACATATTGTCTATACAAAATAAAACAGATTAAAAAATGATAACGAAAACAAATATTTTCAAAAACGTTGATCAATATTTCAATATTAACTGTCTATTACGTTAAATTGATCACCCGATAGATATGTTGACTTAGATTTTTTTTAAATGTTAGTACCTAAGTATAATATTACTATATTGTTCTATCAATACAAATCATTTGTAAAAATTATCTATGTATAATGAATACCACATCTATAATATTTCATATAGTTTATATTTTTTTAAAACCATATTTAAGGATTATTATAATTAATATAAATATTTTAATAACTTAGAAACTACATATTAGAATTTTTATTTTGATACATCAAAAAATGTTCAAGAAAATCGACCGCTAAATAATTTACAGTAAAAAAAGGGGTTATTAAAAAGGGAATAATAGTAGTCTGTATCGCCACAGGACATTCCTTAAGTAGTAAAAAAAATATCAGGAATTAAAAAATATAGTCTTTGGATATATATAGGTACCTACTTAAAAATTCTAAAAATCAGAATTTGAATAAGAGTATTATTAAAAGGAAAAATGGTGGTGAGGATGCTGGGTGAACCATCCTGTATATTAACGATTCACTACAGGTTATTGGACATAAATCATTATAATAATTATTATACTACCTATAATATGTAACGTAATATATTATAATATTATGTTGATGATTTGTCAACACCAAATTTGCCACGAAGACCTATACATATAATAGGTATACTCTGATACTCATTACTCATGTATACTGTATAGTATGGGTTGCTTAAATTATAACATCAATTTAAATATTGACTAAAGCTGTATTGTACCTACGTATTAGCGTACCTACTTAATCTTTAGCGCGAGAACACATTGTCCGGTTACAGTAACAGCGGTAGTATAACACTATAACACCGCGGGATCGTCCAGATTCCTATTTATTCGACTATAACTATACCTACTAACTTCAGTTATTAATCACACCAAAACAAAATTGTTAGTTTCCTACGACATATTTTGCAGTATTATAGATATATTATTACATCGGACCCATCATTGATTGTCACGACCATTTTCACAAATACATTTCGGTCTTTGCAATTTATTTGAAAATACAAAAATGAAATATACTAGAAGTGCGGCCGATAACACGAGTCAACGGAGAGGAGATATTGGATCCACCCATTGATAAAATTAGTAATCTCTGGAAAGTGCCTTGGTTTGTATTGGTATAGATAATGATTTGGGAAAACATCCAGAAAAATTCATTGACCATACTATAGAATGTCAATAAATTAATTTGATGATTTTTTAAATAAACCTAACCATTAAGTAAACATTATAAATACCTAATCAATTTCTTAATCCAATAATTCCAGAAGAACGGTCATCACCGGATGATTTCTACCACGGCGGTTGAAACCAGACAACGCAGATAGTGTACTGGCACTCTTAGAAGATCGATTTAAATTCTATGATTGTGCATAACAATAATATATATTATTATCAATGATACTATTAAAATACTTTTAATTTTATTTAAAAATATTACATAATATATCTTGAATATTTATTTAATATAATAAATTTAACGTAAATTCAGTATTCTCATGGAAAATCTATTGTATGTGAGAATAATATGTTATTATCTCATTAAAGAAAACTAAAACTAGAGAATTTTCATCTTCGTGAGACTACACATTTCATTAAAAGTAATTAAGTAAATCAAACTTTAAAAAAATGCATATGTACCTCATTCAAATGTATTATAGTTTACAATTTCATATAATTATAACAGACGTGTCACTTGTGGAACGTTAAACATATAGGTACCTAATACAAAATTATTTTTTTTCAATATAATTTTATTTTATGAACATTTTTTCTATAGTAAAATAAATTATAAATCAATATAGTCATGATATTATCTTTTTCCATCGATTAGAAATCATGCCTAGATGAATATTACTATGAATGAGTAATTGTTTGATTTATTATTAGATAGTTATATATAAGACATCATAGGTACCTACCCTCAAATATTATAATACCATATCACAGGTCTGCGAATCCTGCATGAATATTTACATTAAGATCCTTTTTAATATAAAGTTTTTCCCAATAAATTTATCACATATTATGCTGCCGTTCGATAAGACAATTTTATATTGAAAATAAAAAGGTAAAAAAAGAGTCTTTAATACATTTGCAATCATACTAGAGAAGTACTATCTAGTACGTTTACTGCTGCAGCAAAGCATTTTTTTATAAATCAATTTTTAACAATACCGGTTATTTTTTAGTTTATACGTCTGACCCACTTTTGTATTTTATAGAGATATAAAACCCCTACTCGTACCACTATCTCGATATAATAGGTTTTAAAAATGTATGTTATTCACTGGTAAACTAAAACAGGATTGTTTTTTTTAAAACACGCATTACATTTTTTTCTTTACTAGTGCACGTTTTATTAGATACTATAAAATATATTTTCGTTCTATATCCAATTCTAAACTGGCATTATGATTGCAATATTTTCTTATTTTAAATTTAATTTATTTAAATAACTGAATATTGTTGAAACATTAACCTACCTTTACATAAATAATACAATAATAGGTATCTACATATTATAATATCTACTATGAATTATATAAATAAATGTCATTAACGTTATATTATAATTTTATGTTTGTCATTTGGTATATAGATAATTTACATTATGGTATTATACACGTATTGAAACTTTAGTAAAATAAATTTATATTTTCTTTAAATTTATTAAGTATCGAACTAGACAACTAAAATATAACAGGTCAAGAAGCATTGTTTTGTATAATACTCGTAGGTGTTTGTTTATAAACAGACACACACTATTGTACGTGTATAGGTAGATATATATAATTTTTTTAATACAGATAAAATTTGCAAAATCCAATTTATCTGTATTCAATTAAAAATAAAAATAAAGTTTTTCTTGTATAAATAGGTTGGTATCTATGCTATATTATATTTTATTCAAAAAACTATAACTTTAAAATCTACAAACAACATATATATCACCGTATCTATCACACCATATAATATAATTAAATTGATTTAAAACTTAAGGAGATTCGAATTGTTCACAATTGTTCCCGAAACCCATAACTCATTGTGTATTTGATGTTTCTACTTAAATATATATTATGATTCGATATTTTTCCAATTATAATTTTTTATAATGTACAGTTAAACAATAATTATTGTATACCTACTCAAATGTTCCGCAAATTTTATGAATTCCATAAACAACACTAATTTTTAATTTTTTTTTTAACAAAGTATAGGTACATTATCAATTATTTCATAGCTATACTGAATATTCCTATGTCATGTTATGTTAATAATAATTCTATTTATTATAAATACATAGGGGAAATAAAATCATGCATGGTTATCGGTCGTCTATACAATTTTAATTGGTAACAAAAATGATTAATAAACATTAGAGAACAAAAGCCCGTCATTATTATTATAAGTAGTAGTAGTAGAAGTAGTAGTAGTACTGTAGTAGTAGTAGTAGTAGTAGTAGTAGTAGTAGTAGTAGTAGTATTAGTAGTAGTAGTTGTAGTAAGAAGAACTTCATATATAGGTACTATATATAGAAACACTATTTATCCGCATACGAACGTGCGCACATTGCGACCCAACAACTTTTTATCTTTCTATTATATAATAAGGAACTATAAGGTTTATGTCATTGACATATTGACCTTTCTCTCCCTCTCTCTTTCTCATTATCTTTTAATGTAGAGAAAAGTTAAAAATTTTAACAAATGTATGCGATCGTTTCGATTTCTTGTACCTAATGTTCAACAGCGAAAATTAGTAACAAGACTTTTAATAACTTTTTTATTAGAATGTGGTTATTATACATAATTATTGTGAACACAAAATAAAATACAGTGCAATCTATTTTTACTCTTAAATTTAAAACGATAGTAATTTTTCGCAAAAAAAATTTAAGTATAAGAGTTATAAGTGTTTTTACTAATACTTTTTAAGATATTTCCGTAGTGTAAAAATTAATTCAAAGGACTACCATTTTATCAAAGTCTTTTGCTTTCTCTGACGGTTAAATGTTTCATTATACTTTCTCAGAAATTTAGTTTAATAGGTTTTTTAAACGGTTCGCTAATTAAAATTATGATTGCTAAACATATACATATAAGGACTGAGGATGAACGAGATTTCTTGTTCTTGTTCAATAACAAAAAAAAGTAAATACAAACACTCCCATCTCTGCCGTGAATACTGAACAATGAACACTGCACAGCCAAATATAATTAAATCTAACACATAATATGGTATATAATATATATGTATAGTGAATATATTATAATGTAGGTACGTCATATAAAGCTTTAATGTGTAGGTACTAGCATGGGCGCCCGCAGTAAATTTATCATAGGAAGGGGTACATAAAATCAAACACCAAAAAACACACTGAAAAGAAAGTTTCTTCTTTGAAAATTATAAAAAATACGTCGGAAATCAGAATTGAATAGCTGGTACTGTTGTTTTGTTCGATGTTTTAAGACGTATAAAATGTACCCACATGTGTTAACGGCTATATATATATTCATTATTAGGTACCTGCTATATACAATATAATATAAATATTAAATATTATCGATTATAAATTATAATTAGGTAAGTAGAATAATATTATGTTTGAGGTTTTATCATTCAAATTCAATCTTTTTTTTTTTACAGTGAATTAATTAGAGAATGCAATTCTAAGTATTCTAAGTTTAAGCGATGGCTTATTTTTATTCATTTACAAAGTAATTCCTGAACACTGCTCAAAGTACAATTTTATGATTTAACTATAATCGTTTCTTCTGTATTGCATTGAAAGCGTTGATTATTTAGGTTTAAACAAATAATATTAGCTCATTACTCAAATCACACCTATAAATTGTTTTAATTGTTAGATGAAGTATAAATATATTATTGAAAAAAATATGCTGCAAAATAGTATGGTTTTATGGACAATTTTATTACTCCAAGACAGTTGGTATGTATAATAAAATGATTACAATATCATATACTTATAAAATATAAATATAATTGGTTGTATACATATACCGTTAAAAAAAAATTAACAATCGGTTTCTGTCCTCGATGATACTTAATATGTGGTGATCGGTTTTGTACTGCTACATAATTAAATTGTTTGTGCCGGTTATGAAAAAAAAAGATATTGTCCTCAATTATTAGTGGATTATACTTTTTAATTTATTATAATTGACATACATCAGTACTTTTACACATTACAAATTGACTAATACACATATATATATATATATTTACATTTCTTTTGTACGTATATAATCACATACAACCTACAAGTGGAGCAAGGAGGGGAGGAGTTGAATAAATAACTCTGCAGCCATTATCGGGTAGATATTGTTCCCCCGGTGGGACAATATCCGCACAAATCACGGTGTTTCGTTTGTAACCAAGGATTTACATGCCGTAATGGAAACCAGCGATGCCTGTAATAATAATCCTCAGAGACCTGATTATTATTGTTATTATTATTGTTACACTTCTAAATGGAAATGTCCCCGAATCCAATTATTGTATAATAACGATTTTCGTTGAATTGTATGTAATGCATGGACTGCTGTTGATCGGGCATTTGGCGAGGGGGAAACAATTTGAAATTGCGTTGTCACCGGGTTGCCAAACGAGTTGAATTCAATGAACTAGATAATTTGATAAATTAACACATTCGTTTGGTGGCCTTTAATTTTTGTTCCATTTTTCAACTGAATTTTCAGTTTTGAATTTGATTTTTATGATAGTAAACCGAGCATAAAATTAAAATAGCTTTAAAAAAAATGAAATCTAAGTAAGAAGTAAAATCTACTTTTGAATGCAATAAAAATAAAATAGACAAATAAATTACCCTTCAACTCGAACGTCCTATTTTCCTACCTACCTTGTATTTTTACACATTTAAGTATATTATAAAATCTGTTCATTATTGTTATCTTATAATTCAAAAATTTTAAAATACCTCATTTATCAATTGATTTATTATAAGGAATTTTACTTTAGATTAATTTCATATATTATGCTACTTTCAACATTTCTGTTTTAGAAACATATATTATTGATGTTTACTACCCTAAAGACGATTTACTAAGTTCTGCCACTGGTTCAATAATTCAATATAGATGTTTATTTAATCAATGGTTCTGCTTAGAATATGAAATACGGAACCTTAATATTATAATATTATATTGTATTGCTTCAGCCCTCCCAGAAATTTCAAAAAAAATGCTTTCAGTGTTCTGTGAGTATATACAATATACATAGCCGTGTATTTAAATTATAATTTGGTTGATGGTTACTACAAAAATCTAAAATGTTATATTATAGAAGTACCTACTTACCTATGACATCAGCATACCAATCTTATGAGGGATCCTATTTAAACCTTCCTAGGTATATAACAAACTATAGTATTATACACCTATTATTTCCATTTAAAGTATATACAGTTGTATGAAAACTGGTTTTATTATAATACAATATTAGTAGGTAATTAATTTAAATACGAAACCCGATAATTTCACTATGTATTAATAATTAAAATATATACTATATATTACTTAATAATTATTAAAAATGTCACCCAATGACCCAACTATTAAAATAATAATATTGTCTTATGTTTATGCATTGCAAATTAATAAATATTACCTATATAATATTGTATAGGTAGGAACCTAATGTTTAGCATATACTATACTATGGTACCTATACATATAATCTACATAAACATAACCTGCGTGCGTACATATACATATTTTATATTATGGTTTAACATTCTTCATTAGATAAAGTTGTGTTTATGAATTTACTTATAAACATAATTTTCTCAGATAATCATAACTTTAATCATAATTAATTGTATTCGATTCTACATCATATTTTTAGAGATGCGATAAACGTGGCCTTCGGTATGACATGGTTGGACTTTATCATCGTCTCGATAAGGAGGGTACCCATGGCTACCTATTTGTTATTATATTTTGTTATTTTCATCTTTATATTTTTTTATAAATAAAAGGTTAGAGATCTTACCGATCTTCTGTAAAACTAAAAATTATATACAGTGAGTTTTTGGTTTTATATAGTAATAATGGGTAAGTAGACCTGCCAACACAGTTCACTCAATATTGAAAATTAGAAAAATTAGGAAATGTATTGATTTAATATTTAAAATGATCGGATTGAATTATCTCACAGTTTTTTTTGTATTTAAAAAGTTTATCGACGCGATGTAAATGGTCTTAACCAACAAATTGAATGTATAACACAAAAAGCTTTACATTTCAACCAGTTACGTTATTGTTCCCAACTTCTAATGCCCAATTATTAACGTAGTTGAACCGATATCCTCGTGATTTCTGTTTTTTAACGATAATATGTTATAATATAATAAACACTATATGCGTTATATAAAAACAGCACTTTGAGCACGGTTTCTCAGGAATTTTATTTGGCTGGTCTTTATTTTTAATACGGTCGTTGCATGATATATAATGATAATAATATTATTATATTTCGGGCGAAAACCGACGGCGGTATGAAAAAACTAAAGGACCGGTAAAATATATTAAATATCCTCTGCGGTTACTTGTTATATTTACGACCGCCTTAATAGAGACATAAATAAAACCGTCTTAGTGTCGGACAAGCTGTTAATTATTAGATCGCCTTAAATGCGTATTTAATGACCCCAGCGCACTATTCACCAACATAAGTATCTCTATAGCAGCTGTCTAAAAACCGCCGCCGCTGCCGCCGGCATATACTACACGCAGCCATAACCCGTTAAAAAACTACGGAAATACTGACAAATTGTACTATCGTTTAAATAACTTTTGTTAGTGTAATTTTTGTTAATTTTTACCTTAATCCAAGGGGGGTTTCTTTGTTAGAATAATATTTATGACTTATCCTAGCTATGTTATAGCTTCCCTATATAATATCTAAGCGAAAATTGGTGCGAAATACACTTAATGTTAACGCGTGCTATATACACTAATATATTATAATGATAATATATAAGAAAAACGAATCGCTAAAAGCGTGTATTTGATAAATCGTTTTTTAATAACTATTCTGCAAAAGTGACCCTAACACATGTTCACCATAACAATATTATGGAAAACGTTTAATAAAAATCATTGTTTTAGAAATATATAGTAGATTATTTGATAGCAATACCTATCATTTGACCTTTACTATAAATATAAAATTAATAAATATAAATTGTCTATGTCATTATAATCATGATATTTTACGTGAGCCGAAAATGTTGAAGTGTATTTCGTAATTTCGAATAGGTACCAGGTACCTATTTTTTATAACATCATTATCAATAGACATTTTCTGAAATATATTTCATATTATAATATTTATTATGCGTCGATTACCTACCTATTTCATCACGTTAAAATATGAAATACAATTTTGGTTTTAGTTGAAAGTACGACCTGTATTAATTCACAACACATGAATACTCAAGAAAATTATAGTATTCTTTTAGTATACAAGCCAGGCACGTGTAAAGGGGGTTCTATCCCCCTCCCAAAAATTAATGATTGTGTATTTATTTTTATCAATCATTGATAACTACACGATAAAGACTATACCATGACCCCCCCCCTTAATTTTATTTTTGTGTACGTGCCTGATACAAGCATATAGTATTTCTTCTCAAAACAGTCAAAAGCACTCAAAACTATATAAATACCAATAACTAATGAGTCTTTATTTTTACATAGCGTATATAACAGTTACCTATCTTTTTTATCATCAACGATTTAACTATAATAATATTATTATCTGTTATTCTATTGTCATGACTACCGTGCTGCTGTATCAAAATATGTATTATTATTCACTTTCAACAAATCAGTTAAATTATATTATCTAATGTATAAATGTATAATATAAAGTATATTATACCAGTACAACCATTACATACCTATTGTGAGTTGGTTGATGTTTTTTTAATAACAGACGCGCACACCTATAACAGAAAGAACGCCGACACCAAAGGTTTCATGTATATCATATCATGTATTATAATATATAAACATTAAATGTGTTTATTACTCAGTCATTGAGTCTTGTCATATTTATAATATATCATTATGATGATTATCATTAACATTATGTATGACAATTACGCCCGAAATATAATACACGACCCTTATAATAAAATATATTGTATAATTTTGTTGTTGGTTTTTTAACTGATGGTGGAGTACGTCGAAGAGGGTGATGAACACACGAATAAAAGGGTTATAAATAGACAAATGTACATGTCTGTACAAAAGTTATAAATGATAACGAAGTTATCGAGTAGTTCCTGCAGTAATACGTTATTATATTGTATCGGGTCCACGTATAATGCACACGAGGCAGACGAATATTACCTTTAACTAGAGTTTAACAATTTACTCGGACAGCTTGTCCGTGTACAATAAATTATACGATATGGTATACGGACAAATTTATAACCCATCGGAATTGTAATTATATAGATGTGATAACTTGGAAATCAATCAAAATGTTGATAATATAATATTATAATAGCTGGTACTCCAGCAACTCGTAATGTTGCCGCCGTAATAACTGTAATCGGTGTATATACCTAAATAATAACTATATTATATGATATCTCGATGTATAGCAATATACGGTTTTTTTTTTTTATGATAATAAAAGAAGTATGCGTAGGTACTTTACTATAAAGTGACGTGCCACTTTTCGGAGTTTTGGCGTGTATATATAGGAATATAATTTATTACCCCATCTTGCAGGCCGCCATCGCCAGTCTTCGCATCTCCGGCCGAGCACGTGCAACGATTATATTATTATTTTTATTTTCATTTTTTTAATATAAAATTATAGACATGGTGTACATTATGTGTTATATTTGGACATATTCGTCTAAATTATCACTTTTTCCAAGAAATAATAAATTTACCATTTTGACGTAGGGTATATTATATTGTAAGTATATAGGTATAGGTACCTACATCCAAATTATCTCTTTTTACTTACAATCTTATTGTTTTCATATATTATATTACAACAACCGCCAATTAAACTGTCGCATTTAACTGTTACGGGAGAACAACTTATTTGTTTATTACTGCAGGGCGACGACGTTGAATTGAAAATAGTTATTATAAATATATATGCGATAATGAGATGTATACAAACAGTATACGTATTTACTTAGTACAAGTAAATCACTATCTCAACGACGGAATAGTATAATTTTATAAGTACTGTAGTACACGCCAAAACGTCATATTTTAAGTTCGTGCTGTAACGCGCTTTGAGACATATTATTATTGTTAACGTCTTTTGTCAATTTGTCAATATTTTTTTAAGGAAAAAACTATGATTTATGTTATAATATATAGATTATAGACATATAATTTATAAAACCGACGAATACAAAAAGTAATATCATTTAATTTGATTGGTTATTTATTCTACGATATTATAAATAACTTAGGATTATGCTTTCGTCGATAATCGTTGAGCTGCAGTAATGTTTATTTTATTATAAAAAATATTTTTGGAAAAAAATAAAAGTTAGGTAGGTATATAAAACATATATTACTGCATGTGCTAATCATACATTTTGTTAATTTTTATGAAGATTGTAGGTACCTAGGTAAAATATAAATATGTAATATAATATAATTAATAGTTTACTTTTTTCAAATATAATGTTACATCAATTCCAATACGATTTCGGAACTGCGGAATTTATCAAAATTATTATCATCACGGTAAAAAATTGTTAAGTCATAATATTTAATTTAAAAATAACTATGATATTTTGTACCTAGCTGATAATATTAAAATACCTGGATGCTATTATTTACTATTATATATATTTACAAGTAACTATAATATGCTTCGTTATGTTTTTAATTTTACTCATAAGGTATATATTCGCACTTATAACTATATTTATTTATTTTAAAATGAAATATTTTGAATATTTACTTTTACGTTATGGAGAGCAAAAATAACTTTTAACTTTGATTTGTGAAGATTTATGTTGAAATTTTTTTTTATTAAATATAGGGCTTGATATTTAAGAACATTAAAATTAATCACGTCCAACACAGCTCCAACAGGCAAAAGATGCCTACAAATATTAAATATATAATCATAAGGTTATAATATCCAGTATATTATATAATATGTATAATATACCACAACCATATTTAAAGATTTGTATATTTGTTTCATATTATTATATTATATTACACAAATTATATAGCTTAAATAAAATATTATGTGTAACTAATATCACGATTAGAAATACTAGTAATAGTAGTAAAGTGTATGTACATAAATATATGTACACATTAGTGAAGTATAGGTATGCATACCTATTTTATTTTAATTAAGGCCCGGGGATGAACGAAAAGTGGCCAACATTTTGAAATCCTGTTTCATAATTTTATTTGTCTTTTGGGCGCCGGACTAAACCTACTATTAAAGTATTAAACTATTGTTAGCATATTTCCATGCTTGTATATAGTATAATATATCAACTGCCGATATCTTTTATGAATTTAAGAACAAAAAATGTTATATTAAACGCAAATCAAGAACAAAAAAATTATACTTTCCCGCACATGAGTCATTTAATGTCAATTTCTACTAATATTGTATACGAGGAGCAAAATGTTGTTATATTATAGTCTTAAAAAAATCCTATAATAGGTTACTGTAGTACCTAAATTATTATTATATAGACATTTTTTCCGCATAGTGATCTTTTTATATATTCCAACCCATACTGAACACATATTTATATAATATTATACGAATAAGTAGTATGAATTAATATTTAATAATGAATTCTTAATATAAATTATTCAGCGTCTTAGGCATTCGTATATCATATTATACTTGGTCAAATAATTAATAATAATAAATTTTATATTTATGTTTTAATAAATTTACTACTAATGGTTTTTACAAATTTGATGGCCCCATAGGAATCTTGTAAAAACTAACTGTTTCGGGTTGTAAAAAATAATATATAATAAAAGTATAGTAGAATACAATATATTTTACTCCTAAAGCATTGTTTACTCGAAAACGATAATCCGTATTAGTTTTATGTTTGTGTAACGATGAACCGCGTGTTTTCGATTCCCTGAGGGGACCGATTGCGGTGACGGGATTGGGAGCAAAATCGGCGGTTAAAAAGAGATATAGAAACCCAATCGGTTGATTTATGTTTGGTCCTAAACGGAAATTGAAGACGGCCGTCCAGAGGGTATACGCGAGTTAGTAATAACGCTGTAAAAAAAAAAATCTTCGGGTTTTGAAGAAAAAACAAAAATTATTGTTTTCTATTGTGTATCCCGATTTACAGCGAGACACCCGTGAAGCGATTGATGAAAAAAAATATAATAACAATAATGACTTCTTCTTCTTCTCCTCCTCCTCCTTCTCTCCGCCTCGCACCTCGTCCCAAATAATAATAACACACACATATACGTATACATACATACATACATACATACATACATACATACGTACTCGTAAGGATATTTCTATTAGCGGCGATGTTTTTATTTCGGCGTTATAGATTTGTTGCAGAAACGGTGCCGCCGTCGTAGCGGAATTGAATCCGTCTCGGCTGTCAATGATAATAACAATAATAATGAAGATATCAAATCAAAATGTGTGTGTGTGTGTGTATGTGTGTGCGTGTATGCGTGTGTGTTAGAAGAGGCTCCAGGTGATTTATCAACGGGCCAAATGAGAACGGTACTTTTTTCTTTTTCTCTCTCTCTCGCTCTGTCTTTATATATAAGCGATGCCTCCGGATCGATACGGAGACGTAACAATTGGAACACGCTGTAGGTACCAATAATATGTGACCGAGATGTTTCTGAACAGGAAACTATTGAAAATAATTAACTTATCGAAATGTATATCTGCGATTCTATATATATATATATACTTATTACAGGTACAACTGATTTTGTAGTACGCGTAACAAATGACAATGTTAGTAAAAATAAATTGAAATATTATGTAGGTACCTAGGTACTTCACGGTTTTGTCTGTATTATTAAGAAAACATGTATCTAAAAATAATTTTTTCTATAATTTAATATAAAAACTATTCGAAACAGGACATTTTTATTTTCTAAACCTGTAACATAGGCTCATAGCATAAGTGTCTGAACTTTATTTCAAACTAATTATTAATAAGGTAAATGAAATAATATAAACAACGTATAATAATATGTAAGTACAATGTACGTCATATACAATTAACAACTAAAATAGGTATGTATTTTTAATAAAAAATAAAATATTTCTGAACCTGTATCAAAATTAATTTAACACAATTATTCAAAAGCAGAAAATCTTTTTGAATTCTATTAAATACAGTACATTACGTTGTAAACGTTAAATATTTTTCATAACCTAAAAAAAATGTTAAAGAATACAAATCTTTTCACAAAGTTTAAATCAAACCGCTGGTAGTAGGTACTTTAACAAATCTTTATCTTTTAGCAGTTTCCATTAGCAAATTAGTAGGTTTTAGTCCTTATCAATTTTAAGGAGAATTTTAAATATTTTAGAAGTATATGTGATTTTGGCTCTCTCGCACTAACGTTCACTAATGTACCTAAACACATTCCATGTATAATAAATTGCCAATATTCCAATTTTTTTGATCCAACAACTATACTTTTTAGGAAAATATAAATCACAATAGATAGTACCTACAGATATTATTTAATATATAGGAATATTTTATTATATTTTGTTTTTTTAATATGTGTTAAAAAAAGAGTAAAAATGTGTAGATACTTACACCAAAATTAATTAAATTGCTAGGAAATATAGGTACATGGCAATATATTTTTAAATTTGACAATCTATAATATATAGTGCAAAATAGTCCTATACTTAAAAGTTAAAAGTGTATAATATACTTATATAACTAATTGTAACAGGTTTAAATCAATGAAAATATTTCTATACATTTTCTATTTTATTCTTTTCATAGAATAAATCTATTTTATAGTTTAATTTATTGGCAATCTTAAAAATAATACTAATTCTTATTAGATTTAATTTCCATTTATATTGAATAAGATGGCTATAATTATTCTTTATTATTTACCTAATTTAGAGTACCTACCGATTTAAATAAATTCAATGGGTGTGTTTAAAATGAATTTTGGTTGGTGAATATTTCAAAATGTGTAATGATTTTATTGTTGTTGGTTTAATCGATTTAGATATAACGGGAGTTATACATCAGACATTACAGATTGCGGACAACGATCATAAACTCTGAGTAAAATACAACCAAAATACGTATACTATTCGGACCCTTTTACCCCCGTATGACTTGACAGGCAGAGAGAGAGAAGAGAGAAAGAGAGAGTGATGGAGTGAGAAGTGTTATCTGTGACTTGTGAGTACGATTACATTATTATTGTTCTAGCGAATGCCAAGTGGTTAGGAAATTAGAAAAGTTTTTGCACATAGTAAATCAACATCTTCTGAGTATCAGATTTTAGATTACCGGAACGGAAAACGACATTTGTGTACCACACCCCACACAAGAATATTGTTCTTAAAACAGGTAAACTCGTTACTCGTTTAATCTTATTATTTGTTTATAATTTTTTTATTTTTTATGGCAGAGGGGTAAAATAATAAGGATGCTATATAATGCTAAAACATCTGTTGTACAGGCTGTTATTAAGTTATACCTACTGGCTACTGCAGTCTTAATCATATTAGACATGGTTTCCACAGGTATATGCAGTACCTAATCTGCAGGGCTGTTGGATTTATAGTACAAGGGCCCCGCTACTTGAGAGGCCAATTGATGAAATTAATTTAAAATTTTGATAGGAATATTTATTCTATATTAAATAATATTTTATGGTATAATTGTATATTATAATATATTAAGTAATTTTGTTATTTTAACCATTGAATATTGATTACCTAGAAATCATGTATGGGACATCCGGTATCGCTTATAATGGGTTATATTTTATTGGAAGTTCTGTATAGGCCATAGAGCCCTCAAAACCATTTAGCACAGGGGCTCGAAATGTTTTTTAGGAGTCCTGGTGGTACTATTATGTGAATGGTAACCGGTGTAGGACATTTTTCGATTTATTGTTAAAAGTAAAACTGATGTTATCATAAATAATAATATTGGCTATCGGAACTTTACGTCCAATAACAAAATACGAAATGATTTTATTTATAAATTTAATGAAAATACCTGTGTTGATAAAATCAATGTTCAAATTCAAGTTCCACATATGTCTTAAAATAATAAAAATGTTTGTATTAAAATTATTAATTTTCACATAAATTATACTAAATGTTCATAAAATATAGTAGTCGGTATCATAAATCAACTATACCGTCTACGCACCTATACAAAAAAAAAAATGGTTATTAATTATTTTAAGATACAATTTTACATTTCTATATAATATTTTTAAAATATGCCACATAACTTAATCATTTAACATAGGTAATTACACCTTTGGATATTATTCCAAAATAAAAAAATCTAGTTTTTTATTAATAAATTTAATATTCACTTCGATATTAGGTAGGTACCAGTTGTAATTAAGAAGTTATACACTATATATTTATTGATACATAACGTATATTTATAATGCGTGTATAACTGTAGGTAGGTATAGTAATAAATCACTCTTGTATCTCCTCGTATTTAATATGGTAATGGTATTGGTGTATTACTCAATAGGTATATACAAGTTTTAATCTTCATATTGTTTCGTACAAGTTGTTTAAAATCAATCATCGCATCGATCGAGGTTAGATGCGTTTGCAACCGTGGATGATATTGTAGGTACGTAAAACGATATACATGAGCAATTTAATATTTATACAAGCGTAATGTATTTTTTCGTGGACTTAAATATATTCTTAAACTAGTAAATCTTTTATGAATTTGTTCGTGTCCAAAAGCGATTTGTGATATGAAATATTGAGTATTGACACCGATACAATTATAACCACTGGGCGCGCCAGCTTGGAGCAACCTAAGATCGCGAGTTCTCACGCGTGTTCGATTGAATTGTTCGACGACGTGGCCTCAAAAGGTTATCCGATTGACATCTCAATTGGTTCTCGTGGCGGCGGCGCTGACACACCGGGGGGTTGGGTAGGGAGGCGAAGAGGATGAAATAATCATAGTAAATAATAATATTATTAATAGCGTCGGATACAATTAGTCGCTGTCACCGGATTGGAAAACGATTATACACCATTAACCGGGCTCGGTAATAACGTTATTAACAGGTATACACACACACACACACACACACACACATGTACCTATACAATATACATAAACACGTCTGTGTGGTGTAATTGTGTGTGTATCGAAAACGTGTTCGGTGTCCTGATGACCTTATCCACCCGTACGATTACCGGGGGGAGTCTTTTGATCTCGGTGGAGTGAAAAAAAAAATAATAATAAAATAGTGACACGTCAAACTTCATTAGTCCTAGCTAGGCCGCGACGGTGAGGTTTTTGATTTATTGTATCTCTCTCTCTCTCTCTTTTTTCCTTCTCTACGTTTGAAGTCGTTCCCAAATACGTAACATTTTATTCGTAGTTATACGAAGCATATTATAATAAATATGCACCAATTGTATTTGGTATCCGCGTGTTGTATAATCTACTACTTCATTAATGCGTTTTTTCCGTATAATATACAATTGAATATTATATGGCACGAACCCATATGAAATATGGTATTTATTGTACCCATATACTTTTAGACAACCCAACTATCATAATTTTTTTTTTTTAGATTATGTATGAACGTTAATAAAACGTTTCGAGAAATTAAAATTATTAAATACAGTGGTACAAAAATCACAATTTATTTGTGACAACTAGTTTAGCCATAATATGTATATTATGTATATATAGCTATATACATAATTGAAAAGTAAATATAGATATTTACCTTTATGGCTGTATAAATATAGTTATTGCAACGAGTAAATTATGCATAGAGAATTTGGTTACTGTAAACATCGAACTATGAACAGGATTGGTGTAGCGGGTATATATATATATATATTATATACTGCAGCTTTATATACTTCACTCAGTTCGCTCGTGTTTTTAATCCTCGAGAAAAATGAATAAAAAATATAAAAACAATTTCAAATGTCACTGAGAATATACATAATGTAAGCCGTTTCGAAACACCTCTAATTCGAATCCGTCGCGTGTTGACAGCTAGGTCGGCTATAGGGGGGTTGGAATGATGAATTCGTCTTGACTATCGCCGCCGTCTTCAGCATTATACGAAGTTAATTTCCGTGCTGTCAATCAAAAAATTGGCACGGAGTCCCTCACGCCCCCAGCCGAGTGTCTGATAGTATA
Organism: Nasonovia ribisnigri; assembly: GCA_027563435.1. Taxonomy (NCBI): domain Eukaryota; kingdom Metazoa; phylum Arthropoda; class Insecta; order Hemiptera; family Aphididae; genus Nasonovia; species Nasonovia ribisnigri. Next base: position 299,342 of record JANEHU010000669.1, read on the forward strand.
TTATTCACTTGCTCATCAAAAACTTCGAGAGCGCCGAGTCTCATTCAAAAAATAATTGGAGACCGGTGTGTATTATCAGCTTGTCTACGGAAAATCATTCTATAAAACTTTTTAATCAAAACATACAACCCTTTTTGAAATTATTGTGCATGAGAGCGGAAAAAATTATGTCACTATATACGACATTTGCAACAAATGCCCGTAAAAGTATAACAATATTAAATTACATTTGGCTTATTTATTTTCTCTTCTATATAGGTAGACATTACTACTAGCTGGTGTCTATAGGTACTGATCCAAATTTAAGACCCGATTATTCAAAAAGAGGCGCGAGTAATGACATCTTATCTACAACTGTGCCGGTTATTTTAACCGATAGGTATATAATATATATGTACTAAATTATGTTACCGATACAATATCGCACGATTAAATGATATGCCAGAAAACCATTTTGTGTGTTTATACTGTTATTTTACGTTTTTAATTAATAAACATATTATAGTATATTGTGTGGCAAGGGCGGGAAAGTGAGCTATTTCAGTTTCCTGACCTAATCCGCATTTCGCCCAAGAACGAAATCGCCTTCCCGCGCGAGCCACACATACTAACTTTTGTCCCTGCGTTCGTGGAAAAGGTAATGTAGGGATATACGCAACAACAGACTGTTCTACGAAAACAGTTTCACGGAAGAATAAACTTATCAGTAACGTCCATCGCGGGAACAGCCGAAATGAACTACGTTTGAATGTTTATACGTCATGCAAGGAGATTATAATATCCATATTATAAGATGTGACCGAACGTTTTTGTTCTGTAAGGACCGCGGTATACGTTTCAGTTGTTGGTCGTGTAGGGACTGCGCGCCCAGCACTTTCGGGGATTTCCACTTTACCGCCCGCTGGACGGAAAAAGGTCGCTCTCCAACACTTCGACCGTGGTCGAAAACCAAACTTTCGTTACAAAAAATATGTTGCATGACACCTGTGTATGTAATACGATCTCTACGTCTTGTGTACGATTAAATGTTGACACACATAATTGCATTGCCTATGGCCGGCCAACGCACACTTTATGTATTATTTAGCAAGTTCGCTGTAGACCTCAATACACACTACAACTACCGGACTCCGTACGACTACGATACAGTCACATTATAGAGCACAGAAGAACAAAGCTTATATATTTGTGAGTATTATTATTTGTAAGCGTTTAGAAGACAATAAAACATAATTGTAACTCAAATGGAATCCTATAGCCGTTTAAATATATTTAAGATTCTGATATCCACACATCTCATATCTGCCCCCTAGAATCCTACGGTTTTCCCTGGTTATCTTATATTTAACTGGACGTTCCCCCGGCCACGTCATAATACGATTATATACCTATCTGCTGGGCGTAAGTCTGTTACGTTACGCACTTGTAAGACGGATACAAAACATTTAGTGTTCATTTATATGAAGAGTAATATTATTTATTTGTACTGGTTGTAAACAGTTTTTTTGGTTATTATACATTATTATAATATATAATTGGAATTGGAATTAGGTCCACGTGTAATATAAAATAAAATCCACAAGACTTCATGTTAGGTATTTTAATTTTTTAATCAACTACGGCTGTTTATTTCAGTTGCAAATTTTTGAACAAATTAATTCTTACTATTTAAATTACAAAATAATAACTGTGTAATGAGAATAACTATAAAAAGAATCGATTTTTAATTAAGTTTTAGCTACATTATGTAAATATAATATCGTTTTATAAATTGGCTTTTGTTAAACTTTTTTTTGGTCTATATAGCTAATTAATTATTTAAAAAAAGGTTAATGTTAGACATAAACAATTGCAAGTAATGGGATACCCCTAGCATATTATTTTACGCACACTTTTTAACGTTTAAAATAATGGTATTTTATATAAATATTACATTATGCCTACAATTATATATTATTAATATCATTTAATATAATTAGTTATGTAATATTGTGCCAAAGGTTAAATAGAATACTTTAAGAAGACGTGTTCAGTGACATTAACGTATCATTGTACACATTCGGACAAATATTTAATAATATTAGTTTTGTGTTCGTGTAGTGTTGTACACGGCTGGCCGGCGAACGCGTGATAATGCGCAATGACGAAATTTTCAATCGGGATTCACTGTCATGCCTTGGGATGACTGATGATGTACAAAGCGGACGGTTAAAAGGAATTGAAAACTCAATTTATTTTACTAACGCCTACAGATAGCATGTCGAGCGTATACCTACTTGTGAAGACAACCCTATTGGGACAACGTGTCTACAAATATGGGTAAGATATGTCGGACAGTAATAATTATTGTAGTCACTGATTCTCCATAATATATTAATACTGTTATATATAGAGCCAACACAAATAAAATATTAACTAATGGTTTACATCGTTAATTATAATATAACACTGCACGAGCGCATAAACTATGATGTTTGTTGGTTTATTTAATTATAAATAATTATAAAATGTTTGTGTTTAAACTCTCACTGTTTAAACTTGACGATTATATATATATATAACTGCACCTATATCTTGAAAAGTCATAAATATTTTTAGAAATTGAATGGCCATATTTAATATGTATAATTAATATGCTAATGCTATTAATATAATAATTATTATAATGTATATTGTAATATTTATATTAGTACATAATATTATATTATAATATATACTCTGCAAGAATGGAAAAGGAACCCGACTAGTTGAAACTGGTTACAATAGTTACAGGGATATACTATTTATATTCTGTTCAAGTTAAGAAACGTACTCGGCAGCCAACTTGTGCGCAGGGGCGTGTCAAGGTATACAGATTATTTACTCGTGGGGGAGGGGGGGGGGTGTCAAACGGGTGTTAACTGATTGAGGCCCGACGAAAACTGATCGCCGCAGACTACGTTTCTTAGTTTGAACAGAGTATATAGTATCACAAAAATACCGATACAATAAATATACCTATACCTGCGGAATACACAGTACATAATATCTCAGTTATTTATTATTAATAGGTATAGCCAAATAGCCAATTGGTAATAAACTTTTTGCTGAATTGATTTTCCAAATAAAAACAATCTTAATATTCTTAATTATAAATGGTGCGTAATATATCTCACTAGATTGTTTATGGTACAGGTACACCGTAAACGATTTATCATGTATAGTATATAGGTACGCGTAAGTGTTTTTTAGAGGCTATTTACGTAAAATAATAAAAGATTGCAATAAGTGAAACTGCATTTTTTTTATAATTTCAATATCCTATTCAAGTTGATGATGAAACCATAAGTGATATAATATGTACATGTATATGTCACATGGCTTGGACAATCCTGCAATACGCATAAAGACGTCACTGTACAGACTGCACAGTAATGCAGAAACAATTGATTTGCACACTTTGTTTTGAAGAAAAATTGAATAGATTTAACGAACAACCTTGAGTAATTTATCATTATCATTATTATTAATAATATTATTGAGCCCTTTACATCTGAGCGGTATGTTTTTTTGTGATTGGGTAAGTCACCCGATTTATTCCCTTTTAATAACTTCAGCATGACCTGCAATATTTTGGAACTTGCACGCAATAATTACATTATTTAATTACGATGACGAGCTGATATTGTTTTAGCTCGATATGGAGTTAATTGCCTTTGTGTGCGATTTCCTCAGTTCTACCCAGGTGGATCAATACACGATTATAAATACGATTAAAACGATTACACGATGAAAAGCACATCAAATATATTATAAAGGTACAGCGCACGACGTACTAATACACGTGAATAGAAAAAAATTAAACGCACATGATGAGAACATTCAATAATCTAAAATTACTATAACACTGCGGGTTGTCGATTAAAATTATTTACAATAAGCCTAATAATGTTAAAATGTAATATTATATAATACGTTTGAAATTTCCATCGAGAAATATACGTAAGAATTCAGTTATAACTTACGAATAATGTGTGCAAATATGTATGTATAACTAAAAATTATATAAAATTAGCATAGAGACACAATTGTACAATAATATGAACATTTTTGCCAAACCATTTGTACCTACCTCGCAACAATATCCTATTTGAACATCATTATGTTTTAAATATATAGAGAGCGGAGTAAGACGATGTCGGTGACCTCTCGTCATATTGCCAAAAATATATGTATAGGTACACGTCGTGATAGAACGCACAATTTAATAATATTATAGTTGGAGGCGTAACACGCATCACGTCGCTGAAAACATAATAATAATATTATTATTATATTATAATATTATTTTTATCGTAAACGTCGAGTAAATATCGCAAGACTGGTGACTGCAGGGGTGGAAACTTGTGGCGGAAGGAGGTGGAAGCCGATAGGCCGACAATATTTCATTAGGGCGCGGAAGTCTATGTACGCATACAGCGAGCGAGCCGCGAACGAGCGTCCTTCCCAAAGTCCCCGGAGGCGGCGGCGGCGTCTCCTAAGTGTATTATATACGTCATTTGCATAGCCAATTATGCGGCACACGATTATTAGACCGTTAAGACCTTATTTGCATGTTGCTCGTATTAAGGATGCGCACGTAGGCCACCACTACGCACCTTATACCGGCGTCGCGTACTGCGACTATATATACTTTTCCACCAACCCCCTCTCAAACAATATGTATATACATTATATATATAATTCGACAACGACGTGTAATAAAGACGACACAGGCTGAAGAACTGTATGTATATATATATATATGTATTTGTATAATTATTATTATTATTATTATTATTATTATTATGTACACCAACAGAGTCTTTGTAGTGGCGATAGTTTATATATTGTATGTATGTGTATGTATGTATGTATGTATGTGTGTGTTGCGCTGTGTATATATGTGGTGATGGCGCGCGCGGGGGCCGAGTATAATAATTAACCACAGGCGTTTATTATAATTAAACCTCGTCTTGTACGAGAAAATTTCGACTAACAACACTCGGAACTGTCTTCGCAGACGTATCACGACACATAATGACTCTATATTATATTATACACTCTGGAGTAGAGCACTGCTACGGATGCTGTATATTATACTGCAGAGTGCCGGTATTAAACCAATATGCGCAAGGTACCTTATAATATACACATAAGAAATCGGCACCATTTTTTTTTCGTCATTATAGTGCTATATTATTATAGGTATTAAACTCTCTGGTGGTGTTTACCGAAATATTTTCTATCGCACTCCTATAGAGGTTCGTTACACTATAACTCAACAATACTGCGTGTTCTGCAATGATAAATGATAATATATAAATGTATAATACATGAGTATATAAACTATATAATATATTACTATCAAACATATTTTCTTGTTTTTGACGACTAATAGTTGTGAATATAAATTATTTAACGTTTGACTAAAGTGGCCAAAATATAATATAATAATATTGGAAATATAGTACCTAATACTATAATGGATATAAAGGTCGATGAATGATTTTTCTTTCGCTTTTTAATTTACAGATCGTTAGGATAACAAAATACTTTCTACAATACGTGTAAATATAAAATTTTCCAGGACTCTGCACACAAACGATCCAAAAGTGATTTCTTTTTTAAAAATGTATAGAGTAGGTATAATACATTATAAGTTATAATATAGGTACCAAAATATATATTTTTATACATATCACCTAATTCACGAAAATCGGTCTGTCTATGTCAACTGCAATCCATAATTTTACATTTTTTTATGGCTATATTGATCAGTAAATAGGTTCAACTAACGGATGATGGTAATATATAAACATCCAAATATATAATAAGATTAGTACTTAGTACATAGCAATAATAACTGTATACAGAACAAAATGTTTTCAAAATATAATATTGGACAGGTACAATAGCAAAATAGCGTAATTAAAATGTTATTTCAGATGGGGCTATATTAGGCTTTTCCTGCAGTTGTGTAAATAACTGTAAATAATTACTACCTCAACAAATAACAATAATCAATATATAACAATTAGTTATTTTTAAATATATGATAATTAGCAGCTACGATAGCTAGTATTTGGTTTTTTTTTTAATCTTTAATTGTTTCGCTTAAGTTATTGTTAAGTTTTTTGTACGTGTATTAAACTGTTGTTTTCTTTATTGCAAAGTAAATCATGAAAATATTTTTATACTCAATTTATCAACATTTTATTAGATATTTTTTTTTAAGTCGGTGGTAGGAACATCGTTCCGAGCAACGTAAAGAATGTGCTGTGGACGTCCGTATCGTGAGGATGACCAATCTAACTAATTAATTTCTAACTAAATTGAGTAAGCAGGTATAGAAGTAAAATGAAAATAGTAATTTCATTACCAAATTTAATGTAAAAAGATTAGGTATAATTATTTTAACTTACGTTTTTCGTCTTTTTGTGATGGCGAAAGCTTATTATAATAGGCATACATGGCCTCAGCAACAGAATTCCAAGTTAAAGCTTTTAAATTGTTGTCACTATATTCCTTTGACCCGATATCCCATAAACATGGTCTTAACTCAAATTTGATAATCATTTTTTTCGTTATCTAACATTTTTTTACATTTTTTAGCATAATTCACAAATACAATTTAAATTAAATAACTCAGTATCGCATGTGGAATACCGTAACGTGTGGACGGCTTAATTTGAAATAAGGTTATTTTAATTTGTGTCCGGTTTCGGCAATTATCGGGTCTTGTGTCTAGTGCGTCTTGTGGATAGTTGCATTTATATCAATGTGTTTTCATTTTTAACCTTGCCGCACTTGATGTCTGTGGAAAAACGCATCATGTGGCCCAAGCCTTAATCATATCACCATCGCAAAATTATTAGATAAATCTCTATAATATATTTTTTGGTCCCTGCAAGAATTTAAATATTATTATCTATTATTGTTTTAAAGCGATGCCGCTTTCTATATTATGATGAAAGATGGAAGAGGTATGAACAGATTTTGTCTATGAGTTATTCATAGAGTTAAAGAAGAGATTTAAAAATTGCACTTACAACTGAATACTTGAATCTAATAACCCAACAAAATAATGTTTGGCTATCCCTTAGACTCGGTTACTGTGATGATTGACCAGTTACAACGAACGCTCGTTAGATATAAGGTATGTATAACGAGCTATCTGCAGCTACAACGAGAAAAACTAGAAGGCCCTTGAAACTCGTTATAACCGATTTCTACTGTAATAACATAAAATATAAAACGATATTAATGTTTTATTTTTTCTTTATACTGGGAAAATTTACAAGAATGGCTTCAGGTTTTGCAACAAAAATAACGTGAACTCTATATAGGTATATAAACAAAAATAAAATAATACGCACCTAATGATTTTCTACTTGTATTTTCATCATTGACATATAGCCGTTGTTTTGTTCTGATCATTGGTGTTTATTTTCCTTGTCAAACTTTAATAATTCCTATTATAATTAATTTGAAAATTAAGTACATATTATACTGATAAAAAGTAACAATACAGAATACATATGTAAATTATATACCTATGAAGTACCTATGTATATATGTATAATCATATAGATGCATCATGTATGTGTATATAAGCACATTTATAAAATCCAAATTAAAAATATTATGCACCATTCAAACCACCATATTAAATTACTGATCATAGTTGAATTGAAAATTAGTCTAGTGCTACAGATATCAATATAACGACCAAAAGTCGTGAATCGTTATAATTCGATTAGATGAAAATATATATATTATACTATATTGTGTTAGAAAAATAAAAAATAGGTACCTATAGATAGCTATACCTAACCCTACTGGTTTTTATTTTTTAGGTATAAGTACCTACATTTATTATAATCGCTGTAACTATTCTGCGCATACACGTGAAGTTTATTATTACAATAAATTATTTGTTTATCGTGCTCGGGAAAATAGGTATAGGTAGGTGGTATCTAAGTATATACATTTAGATATATCCCGGCTACTTGTAAAATTCGATTAAATTGTTTTCTCCCCCGTCGTTGCTCGTGACCTTATATAATAATTTAAGGTACCCACATATAGGCAAGTACACCTCTATTCGTATATTATATAGTTAGCGATAATATATAATATACACCGGTCGTAAGATATAAAGTTATTATATAAATACCATGTTATGTGTTTGCGCCGTGTGTCTGTAATTATGCGGACACCGCCGACAGGATCCACTTCTATCCTTCGCGCTATTGTGCGTTTCGGATAATTCGCTCCCCGTTCCGAAACCTCGTGTATTATACGTATAATATTATACCTATATTATATTTTATTTTAATAGTCGTCGTCGGCCAAGGAGAAACGATGGGAGAGAAAAATCCGCAGCGCCGACATACGCTAATACGGGACCACATTAAACTATCATTACGACCGACACCGACGACGTCTCAATCGACTGAAGCGACGGCCAAATGACAGGTCGGTCTCGTTATTATTATTATTATTATTACTACTATAATACTACTACACATTATATTATTATTGTGCGTGTACACGATATTATAATATTATAATATATACACACACACACACCGAGATTGTAACCGACACCTTGTGTGTATCTGACTATGACGACTCAATTTTGTTCAACACGACGGCCACCACCGAGCGTTGTATCCGTAATATGGTATTTACTATATAATATAGATAAGTTACCTATATAACATTATATACTATTATTGGCACAACTGTAACAGTTGTGCGTTGATGTTGCACGCTATTTTGTTAATTTGAAATATGTTTATAATAATATATTAATATAAAGTAAATAGTCGTCCAAGCCCCATAATTATTGTGTACCTATATCAGTTTCATTTATGCGAACTGTAGTAGCAGTTATTATGCCGCTTTTTAAGTACCTAGCTAGACAATTTTTAGTAAACAATTTAATTTTTATTTCATAATTTTATTTACCTTATCGTTTTTATATTATATTTAAAAATGTACGCTATCTAGGCCTGTAAGTCCGTATACTTGGGCTCCCTATATCTGATACCTGGATTAGAAATGACCACTATATTAGCTTTAAAAAATTAATTTCATCGACTACGACTCAAAATCGTTAGTATTAATAACAATATAATAAATATTCTTTTAGGTTTAAACATTTTTGAAGCCTATGTGGTCATACTATGGCATCGATAAATGAGTTATAACTTCCCGGGGATCAGCCAAGCCCTCCTCAAACATAAATAAAAAAATAAAAATGTGTATTACGTTTTTCGTTATTCTTAACAGTGAGCATTAAAATATACTGTATTAGTTCATAGTTACATTCTTACTATAATATACTTATTATTTTATGGGTTTTACATTTGTATTGTAGGAATAAACGAATGATTGATAACCGCACAATTCCTCATTGTCTCTTCTCGGTTATCTTCTATAGTATTGTTTATTTTACCTAAGTACCTATAACTAAAGCTTATTCAAATAAATTGTAAATATTATATAATAATATTATTCAGGTACAGAAAAAAAAATGATGCATTAATATAGTTAACGTTCGACGAGACAATCATTTTAGTATCATATTTTTTTCGATCATTAGAACGCTTTTATAATTTGAATAATATATTAAATCATATATATATATATTTTTTTTTTCGGACAAGTCACATATATTATAATGATTAATATACAATATATAATGTGTATTTTTTCACCGTCAAAAACTATTTATAAAATCGCGAGACCGATTCGTCATCCACGGGACGCGTCAGAGATCCGTATGAAATGTAAATAATTAATCGATGGACGTTTTAAATAAACGAAAAAAAATCGCCAATATCACATACCTATACACACGCATATCAACCCTTTCAGATATTACCCATTATATACATATAGGTATATAGGTGCACATCACACGACCGATATATGATTAGCACGATGTCGTATTGTTTATTCGACCCGGTTATATATATAATAATATCATATTTTTTCCGCCCCCGCGGGTTATATAATATTATCGTTGCGCGAATATCGTTTTTTTTTTGTTTTTGTTTTCCAGCATCAGTACTCGGCTCCCCCCCGCCCGCCGCTGCAATCCGTCTCCGCGTGTCGTGCTTGCCATAAACGCACACATAGTACGGCCAGATACGGACGTGTCGGTCCACGCGCACCCGCGACACAACCGGCTCACTGGTCCCAAGGGCGTAATTCTTCTTTGGCACCTCGTACCGGACCCGCAGGGCTTTGGCCCAGTGACATCTGGCGGTTCCCCCGAGTTTTGATTCGCTTCGCGATGCCGGCGGCCAAAAGTCTAGTGCGCCTTTTTTCTCTCTCTCTCTCTCTCCTCCCCCCCTCTCGCCTCTCTCTATATCTGCTCTCCGATAGATAAATCGCCGCCGCATGTATACACCCCGCCGCCCCGCAATTGCGGCTACGGACATTTCATTATATTATATATACGCCCTGCCCCGCAATAACACATGTCCCCGAAGTCGGTATATTGCTCGAGTCTGTTGGGAATGTAAACATTTAAATTGTACGCCTATGTGTGTGTGTGTGTGTGTGTACGTGCGTGGCCGCCACCACGACTGCGAGATATGGTTTCGAATCAGATAAAAATATATTAAACTTTTTATGAGCGGCAGATAATCGAAATGAACTCGTCGTAATGATGTATAATATTGCACTCGACTCCTCTTGCAGCAGTTCGTATGTGTTATATATATATATATATATTATATAAGGGACTAAAGCGCGTCGAACAATGAACTCGAAATTTTACATACGACGAGATTATTAAAGCTATTTATCAATATTCCAGACCGTGCAGGCAGCGGGCTACAGTATGACGGACAGACAATGCGCACCCCTTTTTATTTTCATTGCTGCAGTAGGTGCTCACTCAAAATTCATATTATTACGCTTACACCGTATAAGTAAACGCGGTCATACGCTATGTATAATTTTACGGTTGGTTTATATATTTTAGTGAATTAATTACATATAGTGTTCGACTGTGACGGGGGAGCTGCAGATTTAACGCTTAGAAATAGTGTTTATTTTTTTTATTTGATTTCACTATAAAGATTCCATCATCCGTGTTTATCGATTTCAATATTTTATTGTATTTATTATTTTAATAGTTTCTATTACCACTGCGGGCTCGGTGAAGCTTTTACGTTATGAAAGAATCAAAAATAAACAAATGTAACAAATGTCTTTTTTTAAATTTTCTCCAGTTTTAATTCCAAGGAATTGTGAACAAGCGCATATTGTAGTTGTTAGCAAAATCTTGAAAATTTATTTGTAAATAGAAATCAGCTGTAATCTGGTCATCCGCTTCATATGATTTAAACTTAAGTTTTAAATAATACTATATACTTCATCAATAATCACTATGCACCGAAATGAACGTAATTGCCCAACGCCAAACAAAAATGTTTTATTATAAATCTCACCATTTTATTACTACTATTTCGTTACTACTTAACACGCAGTATATTTGTATTGTGTTCACCAAATAATAATTTAAGATTTGTATTACTTCTACAAAGTTTATACACTACCTATAGTAATAGTTGCAGTTGATTCAAAATAATTTATAAAATATACACTTATATAAAATACATGATTTAAAATATATATATAAATATTATATTATATATTATTATAAGCTGCAGTGTCAACTTCATCGTCATGTAAATTTAGAATAAATTTCAAATATCGAATTCTTATTATAAATTCGATTTGGATTTAAATTACATTCAGAACTATAATACGAGGCGTTTTATTTTTTAATACTTCATGTCACAAAGACAAACACATCGTACCTACATTAAATTGTTTACTAATCGTGCATTGACTAGGAATATAATAATAAGTTTACAAATATTCAATACGTCTGCATATACAATATGTAAACAACATACTATAATGTACAATAATGAACTTATGACTTAAAAGTATGCTCTGTGCCGGGTGCCCTGGGTGGGCACCACACCAATTATTGAAGTAAAAATGTATATTTATTTTACCATACCGACATTACGACCGCGCCGTGTGCTGCAGTCTACAAGCTCACTTAAAAAATTAAGTTATTTTCATTTGATGTTAAACAAGTTTTCCGGTACAATATTCACCGCCAACACCGTGTAAAACCGGTCATTATTGACACGTTATGACCAATTAAGGTGGCGTCTACGTGAATTGCGGCAGTGCAAGATGCGGTGAGCTATAAATCTATAACGACTCGTTCGACTCCAGGGCCGCATAGCTTATATTATTATAAATCGTGCACAATCGCGTATGCTAATGTCTAAATATAGCATGTGTGAAAATCGATTTGAATGCAATCCATCAGAACCGTCGTCGTTTCGGGACAAATGTTCAAAAAATTCGAGATATTTCCTCGTTTATACGGTATTCGCACGCGCCCGCACCTTTGCAGCGCGCGCTTTGTGTGAAAATTATCAATTTCCAATCTCGGAGCAGGACCCATCGATCATTTTATGATAATATTATTATTATCTATCGAAAATTTCGTTTATAATTGTTAAAGGGTCCACGTTGTCGTCGCTATATACTGCTGCTACTGCAGTTACTGCTCCTATACAGCCATCATACAGTACTATTATATTGCACTATTGCGTCGTTAAAACGGCCATCTGTGCTAACCACTATATATGTACCGACTACGACCACGCGGTATCGCACGGCCGATCGGTAATTACGTCGACACCCCCGCCGGAGACCGGTAAATAATTAAAAATCGCCGGTGCACGTCGAATCGTCGTCATTTCCGATTGTTTCCTCTCCGTCTGCTCCAAATCGCATAAACATGTAAATGCAACAAGGGCGATAAACCGACTGCCACCGCCACCGACGACCACCACCCCAAAATCTGATTAACATTTCGACGGATCAATCCATCTGCCGCTCGTTTAACACCCTTCGCGCGTTTTTCCGACGACCCTCTTTAGCGTCGCGGGCGACGGCCACCGACAACCCTCGCAGCCGCCGTAGCCACAAACACCGTGTCCAATCCTTCTGTAATCTTTTTTTTACAGAGTTTATTTGCACCACCCCTCAAGCCAACCACCCCCCCTCCACGGCTTAAGAATAACAACACGCTAAATCCCCTTAAAAATCCCGTCCACACCACTCGCAGGCATATATGCGTATTCATATATATATATACATAAATAAATATAAGTATCATCCCACTCCAATGTATATTATTATATAGTAGTGATTCCATTACCCGTTTGTTTGTATATATATACACATGTTACACTGTAGTTGTATTATTATTGTTACGACGATTCCTTTCGGATTAATATAATCTACGACCGTGACGTTTGCTCTCTCGCGTATTATTATATGCAGTATGTATCGTCCCCCCGCCCCCGCAAAACTCCACCAGTCGTTATGCACGCGGTTTTATTCTCTCTCTCTATATATATATATATATATGTATCCTATGAGGATCACGCAAACATGGAATTAAAATGCACCGCTCGAACCTGCAGCAGTGCAGAGCAGCATCAAAGTTTACCGATTACAAAAGTTGCAGCACGCTGAACGACAATATCGTCTTGCGAACACTATATATATATAATATATATATAATATTACAGTATAGTATACACACAATAACTATATGTCGTATAACGTATGTGTCTATGAATGAAGTTTGAGTTCGACAACGATTTTTCCAGTCGTTTGATCGCCCGAATAGAAAGTATTAAACAAGAGCAATACAATATTTCTCTTGTATATTATTAGATATGGTTTTGAAATAACATAAAGGAACCTATATTTATTTCTCATCATCGTTTTTTGGTTTTACATGAATCATAGATCTACACTGCACTGTGCGCATTAAATATTGAACGTATTGGAATATTAATATTGCATATAAATATAAATACTATATATATACTATATTCCATATTATAGGTTAGCGTTTCTCGACATTTTTTTTATGACTACACCCTAATTTAGATTGATAAAAATGATGATACACTTAAAATTATTAATGAATTTTTGAAAAAGCAACAATCATAATCCCAAATATGTAAATTGAGAATGAGACTATCTTCACAATTATTGTTTTTATTATCTGTGGATTTCACCAACACGTCATAACGCCATAATAATTTCATATATATTTATAGTTTGAATACGTACAATATACATTAATAATTTTTTTATCACACCGGTTGAGAACCACTGATAGAGAAGAACAACAGCAAAAAAATTCAATACCTAGGAAATATTTACATACAAAATATTTATATATTATTACGGTCAGAAAATCGACACGACGTGTCAGTGCAAGTTTATCTGCCAACTGGTTTGATTGTCAACCACGTAAATGTAAATTTTGTTTTATCGTTTCCGACGAGCTTTCGAGAAATATTCGACTCAAACACTGCATTGATAATTTTGTGTGCAACCAGAAATAATATTATTTATGCGGTATACATATATAGGTATACACTCAAACACTGGACGATTATTTACCATGCAGAAAAATAAAATAATTTGCACATTTATATTTGCAATAGGTACCTATGTACAAACAAATAAAGAAATAACTATTTACAGTTGTGGCTTAAGAAGGAGGTTCCTTTATTGTATATTTATTATATTTTATTATTCTATTCAGTTTTTCAGTGAATAAAATCGCAACTACCTACAGTAATTATTGACATGCTAAAAACATTATTTTTTTTTAATAGCAATTAACAGGTTACATAATAACAGTAATTTTTTTAATAATTTTGCATCTCTCATTCACATACTATTACTATACGTTTAATATCAGCTATAATCCACGATTGACGAAAACATAAACAATCTTCTGCACGGTTAGTCAGAGATGTGGTTTTTGCGTTCACATTCTAATGATTATTGACTTACCGCGTTGAAAGACGAATCAGCTGTAGTTTACAACATTATAGTTTTCTCTTTGACGAACCGACAGATTTTTATGACGATGATGAAATTAATAATATTATTTTTTTCTCGTGGTTAAGTACAGTACGTGACAATATTATTTAGTTTTGACAATAATATGCAGATAGTTAAATTATTGAGATAACATTTTTATTTCGCAATTTAATTAAGTATTGTCTCGTACATAAATTGGTTGAATGCTTCAAAACTATCAAAAGACAAACTTGTGTGTGGTTATTTTGCTTTTAAAATGATTTTACAGTTTTAACTATAAACATGCCGATACCAACCATAATACTAATATTGTATAGGTAGTTTTCTCTTTAGTCTTTAAATGTAATTTACCTATTTCTATATTTTGTTTCGTATATATTATAATAATTGACTAAATATTGTTTTTTTGTCGTGATTTTATGATAGTAAAAAGTGAAATCACGATTCTATTATTTTAATCACTATCAATTTATATTAGTTAGTGGCATGACGGAAAAAGCCACATATTAAGAGGACGGTATACGGACATTTGTGATCTCCGCGCGTCTTACAAGTGCGTAACTTCACAAATCGTACGATCAGCAGATCACATGCGTTTAGCTCCGTTAATTAGAAATTAGGGTGATCTGACCTCTTATAAAATGTAAAGGTAAGATTATTATCAAGAGCATCTAGCAGGCTTTTTATCATATTATAATTTTAAAGCGAGTTATGAGTATTTTAAAATTATAAATTGTTTGTACATCTTACAATACTCATAACTCGCTAAAATATAATAAAAAGCCTATGATAAGTGTCCTCGATAATATTCTTGCATTTACATTTTATAAGAGGTAATAATTAAAGTAACGGAACTAAATGCGATCTACTGAGCATAAAATGTCCTATGTTACGCACTTGTTGGACGGAGACAACAAATGTCAGTGTAGCGTCCTCTTAAGATGCAACATTCGTCTCCTGTTCCCGGACAGATAGCCATCAGGACATCTGGACATGTATTTAAGCAACGACACGCTGTTCAAGACTTATTGACGAGTCGACCTTCTAATGGTCGAGAAAAAAAAAATAATGTAAAACAACCTATACAAACCAAATAACAGTATTATACTATACAGCTATCTAAATTTAACTGATTAGACACTTTTTAATTATAAATTGGCCATGTTTAAGGGAAAAAAATAACTATGACTATAAAAAACGTGTTTCAGGCTGGTCTTTATTAATCACTATTATACTTATACTTCCCAGTGATATTAATAATGTTTAATAATCATTAGAATTTTGAGTATTTTCATCTATATTCTATATAACATGTAAAATGTACAATGTGTGGTTGTATAATTTTTGTTTATTACATAATAATAAACACTAAACAGTATACATATATGTATATGTGTGTGTGTGTGTATGCGGTGCGTTGAATTATTCGTGTAGGTATCAATGGTTTTCAAATAACATTGTTTTTAAGGGTTTTTTTATTTTGTTTTTGCATAATAATGGTGGGGCGCCTGACAAATGGTTCAATGATAAATTACACGAGATTTTATTCAGTATACCCCGTGGGCATTCCAGAATCATAAATCACGGGTGAACCGCGTGGTTTTTCTCCTCGTTGGGCTACATAAACATTTCTATCAAACGTGCGAGTAGTTATTTTAAATTACGGTAAAAACATATTTCATTAAAAGCTTATATGTATATCTGATTTTTCGCCAGAAATATGTGGCCCCCAAAATGTCGTCTATAAATTCAAATTTATTGACTACAAAACTCTGCATGTATATACGAGGGAAGTTAAATATGAAAAAGCTCGTTGATTCCAATGATATAAAAAAGTAAGTGTTCAGAAAAAAAAACGCGCATAATAATTTGTTCATAAAAAAAAAAGATAAATATAACCAACCGTTAATAATGACTATATAGTTTATAATGTTTTAATAAAACAGTCGAATCAAAAAGGTCAAGCACGTAATAAAAAGTGTAATTACATTAAATATAATATACTTTTCCGTATTAATTTTTTAGTCGATGTTTTTGGGTATGTTTATAATTTTTAATTAAAAATGATTTCCCATTACATGAAAAATTTTAGTGATATAAATATTGTTAATATATACCTGTATAGTACAATATATTTTTTGTAATTTGTATGCAACGGGGTTTGTTCGTGGCAACGTGCAACACTATTTACATAAAAACGGCATGTAAAGTGGGTTGAAAAGTCGTTATCCGTCTATTACTCTATTATCTATATTTTATGAACTAGGAATAAGATTGATAATTAATACACTCAGATATTTATTAGACGGTACCCCAACTTTTAGTATAGGTATCTCTATAGTGCCTATGTTATGGTATCTCTGGTGCATGTATTATTTGAATTTTGTATATTGCTTATAGTGGAAAAATATACGAATTTATTTAATTTGAATTACGTTGCAAAGTTTTAATTGCAAAAGACTTCAAATATTTCGTCAAGCACCTACAATAGAGTTACTATACACAAACTTTCCAATTTAGTATAATATGTTTCTTGTACAGAAATATTACACTTACCTAACCTTATAAGTGCACACTAAATTATTAGTAAGAAACCGTACATGCAACTTCCATTATTACTTATCATTAATCACAAGAGGTAAGGCTTGACCTTTTGATATAAACAAATATGTTTAATTTCACTTAATTAGTGGACCTCGAAATCTAACCGACTCAATCGTGTTTTAAACGTTAAAAAGTACTTCAAATCCTAAGGCTTTAGCCTAATATCGCTCATAAGGCTTATAAATTTAATTGCACACCGTTATAACAACATTAACGAAACATTAAGCACTTTTGTTACTATGTTAGATTTTATATTTTATTTTCATTTATTGTCATTGTATACTAATTGAGCTATTAAATATCAAGGTTTTGAATTTTAATCAAATTATTACTTTACATTTTAGTGAAAAATTCTCGAAATGAATTTAACAGGTAATATGTTCATAGTTTGTCTTAATTAAGTTTATAGATGACAAAGATGGAAAAAAACAAATTATTTGAATTATAATTGGTTTTCTATTAAAATAGAATCTATGGAATGATCCGAATGAAAAATGTATTTAAATAATTCTAGGTTTCATTTATTGCTTATATGATTAACAATTTTCTTGCGCTGAATTGCTACAGTAATTCAATATATTACAAGTATCAAACCTCTGTTTATATAGTGTACCTTTTTATTACCTTTTATTTTTTAATATTGTGTTATGTCACAACGGTGCAGTAGGATGTCGATATCTTTATAATTCTGTTTTATTGGGTCTAAATATTTCAACAGTCGTATTACTACTTCAATGCTTATATTGATGGTAGTCTGCCTGCCTGTAGTTATATTATAATATAAATACGTCGATATAATCCCAACGGGCGAATGGAAATATACCTATACGAGACCTATATGGCTATATCAGGTAAAAAGATACATATTATGTAAGTTTCTACATCATACAAAAAAATTACTTATGTTAGATCCTACATAAATCGTTGATCTGTGATTATTGGAATATGATAAAACGGATTAGATGTTTTTATTTTTGTAATAAAATAAAATACTACGTGTTTTATTTATTAAAATGTAGTCAAACTAATGCCAATGGGCAATGTCTTAAAAAAATGATACAAATCATAATATATTTCATAAATTTATAATATTGTAAAACAATAATAAACTATATTTTATATATTGAATAAAGTTAGACTAACATAGTAACATCCAAGAACTAATTTAAGTATTATTTGTTTTGCTGGGTAGGAACTACACTTTTAATTTTTATAATCCTGTAGGAACTTGCACATATATGATTATCTGTAGGAATATTAACGATGTAATTTCTTATCTGCCTTTCACGTGTATGAACATACTGTTCTCCATCATTCCAACACAATATGTGTGCAGCGAGTGTATGACTTTATAATTCATATAACTTCTATTGTTATATAAATTTATACCATAAATTCAGCAATATCTAGTAATAAAACTCAGGGTACATTGATTTCCTATACTGCTGCAGCAGCAGCGTTGATGGATATATTTTTGAAACCCAAATTGGATGTCAATGTGTATCGATTTCGCTGACCTCAACAATGAGCATAATCCTTTGTTCGCCAACCCTCGGGTCAGCCGCCTCGTATACACGTATACAGCAACATTATACCTATACGTATACACATCCCATTATTTAAAATCATAATAATAATAATTCAACTACGATTCTCTCGGTACATAACATGATAATATTATACACATCGACATTGTTCAGCCGTATGCACATGTATAATATGTACGCTTAAACGAATTCAAATATTATATTATTTTATTATATTATACCCGCGCAGTTCTTAATAAATTATTTAAAACGACCCGACGGAAGCTATACAATATAATATTATAATAACAATAATATATACGCGTATATCATATATATATATATAGCAATTGTACAAGGTGAACATACACGTATATGACGTGTGTATAATATTATTATAAAATCATTGTCGTCCCTGCCGGTCGTGTATTGCAGCACGCGCTCGTGTTACCCTTTTGTCGGCGACCAGCTAGCTGAAGCAGTTGTATATTCCGACGGAGCCGAGTGAGTACGGAATCGCTGATTTATATCCGTTTTTACAGGTCCCCGCTCGCGACGGTTGTACCACGTAATATGCGTTCGCTGGCCTATATTTATATACGTCATGTGAGTGTATATATGTATGCGTTCTCCTCTTTGTTTGGGGTGTTAAAAATAGTGAATAATAGCCGCGCTGGCGGACTCGAGCGCACTTTTATACAATAATAATACGTTCAGTTTCATTTTCAGCTCCGGTGAACACCGCCCGATGACGACGACGACGACGACGACGACGACTACGTCAAAGCCGGTGCGGACGTTTGTGAAAAATCGTAATAACGATCGCGCAATGACCAAACAAAGACGAGTTATAAATGCGTTTAAAATTATCGCATTGTCGTGCAGCACTGTACGCGGATCACGTAATAAAAGTCACGAAGAACCGGGTTTTCGGACGTCACAATAATATATCACATTATCACGTGTCATTATACCGCGGTACCTACGCGTATAGTATAATAATAATAATAATAATAATATGTAATATAATATAACCACTCACGTGTGATGTGCCGTCTGCTGCAGAGTGTGTGCGCGCGTATATATTTGTACTTGGAAACGTTTGTTCGTTCCTATAAACGGGTTGAATATTATAATATTATTATGCTATTGCGATAATTAATTCTCCGGGACACTCTTTATTCGGCCCTATACACACACACACACACTCACACTCACACGTCATGACACGTCATCGTGGGCCACGCGGGGTAATCGACGATCGTAATTCATATTGTATTATATTATTATTATTATTATTATTATTATTATGGAAACGCCGACAAAGGGCTCATTAAACGATATTATTATAACACGCGTGGTGCGCCGTTGCAAGGTGTCGGAGCCGTGGAAAACACTGGAGGCTTTAACTGGCTTCGGTGTACATATTATACCTGCCTATATATATATGTGTGTATATCTGCCACCACGATTCGCCTCGAACGATTATCGTTATTATATTATACTTAACGCATTTTTTTTTTTGTATTTTTTCTAACTTCAAAACTTTCAAACCCGACTGCAGCCGCTAAATATATATACACGACGAAAATACGTATATATAGTCATATAATCTCGAAACACCGTGTAGGTATTATACGAGTATTGGCACGAGCGATACCGTCCACCATAAATTATAATATTATATGCTAAAAATTATTATATATACGACAGAAGTGTAACGTGTATACCATACAAGTCTTGTATTACCTATTCAAAAAAACGCAAAATTTTTGTTTCAGTTGCACTACCAGCCGTCGGCCGACTCACTATACCTATACGGATGACAGTATGATTTTCAAAAAAAAATGTTCTTAAACCGTAGCGATTTCAGCAGTTCGGCAACGCTAATTCATACTTATTATAGATATATAAACAAAAAAAATGACTGGTGGGAATACAGAGTTATTTACGAAGCAACCTTATCCCCATTTTTTCCCTTTAATAATGAATTAATTATTCAAATTTTGATTCATGTAATTATTAAATACACTTAAAAATCATATTATTTTCATATTTATAAGAGTGTAAGCTGTAGCGTTGCAAGATTCTGTTTTTCAACTGAAAACCCTATTTGTTACAGTAAATATTATATTTAATGGATCATTTTTCTGAACATTGCAAGACACTCCTTCAGTATTACAAAAATCTTCAAGAATTTGAAAATATGCGGTCCTTAAATTATGTTTAAATATTCCATCAGATTTTATACAACCACATCATCACTGGAAAAAATATAAAGTTTTAGTGAGCAATGAGCGTGCTTGGTGAATCACCCTCTAATCACAAATAAAATAGCGACTAGGTGGGTTAATATATGCATCTAGTGTACCTATGTTAATTTTGTTCAATTAAATCTAACCGTTTTGCAAATTATACTGCTGCCGAGTTTGAAAACATATTGATGCATAATTTCTAAAGAAAAATAGACAAGAGAGTGAACACCTTAATAGGTCAAATTCACGTTTTCGCGATTTGCGAATATGAGGCGTTCCCGACAATTGCAAAAGGAAATAATAGGTGCATAATTTCTTACACGCGATATTCAGAAATACATACTTTTTACCTATGCCCAAAGTGTATGAGAATACTTTCTTCGCCGTCTTAAACGGTACCTATATTATTATAATATTCTGCAGTACATTGCAATATTATATTATTATTCCCATGATAATAATATATATTCAATATTATTTTGTTATTCATCAGTAATCTACACTACCTTCATAATTATTGAGAAATTATTTGCAACATTTAATTTTCGTTTACCAATTAGGTGTATATTTTTAACTTACTCGGTATTAATTATTGGCGTTAGTATTACTTGTATAGTTTCCTGAATTATAAATAAGAGAATGTATACATATATATATATAGACGTTACCATCATTATAATAATAATAAGTCTTAATATTATAGTATATTAGTTAGTACGGTGGGAAAAATTCAAAAAATTTAAATTAATCAGGTAAACATTTCACATTTACCTATAAATAGTACACAAAAAATTGGCAAATTTTTATAGTACAGCAAGCGTCATCTAAAACTATTACTTTTATGTTTAGAATCGCGGTAGTAACTTGCAATTAATATTATTTCGTATCTCAATTCTCGGCCTTTTTTAACATTAACATAGGTACACATGTAATATAATATTAGGACTGTGCTTTTCGCCGACCTTAGAGTATATATAAAATAACATTTATTAATAGCGTTTTTGACCACTTCGCCGGGCGCGTTAAATAGACGACACCAGGTCTCTCGGAGTAGATAATATTATCGACCGCCACCGCACTAGGTGTACCTATACAGTGCAGTACGCGTATAGCATGCCTATGATACCGCTAAGACCACAACCCACCTCCTAATATAATGGCTGTTATTAATATACAAGAGGCAATAATTTGTTTTTAACTGACACGATACTAATATATTATAATCTACATAAATGTAAAATACCACTCACTCACTCACTCACTCACTGCAGATAGCTACATCGCTCAAAAACTATAAAACGTACGAACTTGTTCAACTTGATATTTCGAATAGTGGTTCATCTAATAAGTTTTCATTTTAAAGAAGTGCTCAAACAGGGTTTTTGAGATTCACGATATAATTTCTTATATTTTTTTGTTTATATAAACGATTTCTATCGGTTACAAATTATGATTATAGTAAGAATTGTAGAAATTAGTCCTGGACTGACTTTTGTTAGTACCTATATAGTTTCGTTTTATGATATAGAAAATAGAAACCTGCTACTACAAAAGGATTTTCCAAAATTCACATTTTAATGAGGTCCTCAAACAAGTTTTTAGAGATATCAGATAAGTTTAGAGTGTACCTAAGTAGTTTAAACCACGTTAAAATATATACCAAGTGCTATACATTCAATCCGCGACCTGTGGTTGCCTATATAGGTCGAATAATTTTTTCACAAACTATAGACGGACTGACTCCGATTAGTCCGTGAACCGAGGTTCATTAAAACTGAGAATATACACTCATACCGAGATACATCAAACACCTATATAACGTATATTATATCAATGCAGGATTCTGGATTTGCCACAAGAAACGCACACCGACGAAACCAGAATATTCAAGGTAGTATAAAAATATGTCTATTTTCGTTTTCGTAAAATCTTCGCTTGCTCCGGCGGTTGACTATAATACCCCACGGGGTTGTGTTATAATAATATATGATTCTCATTTATGGATTATTAATAGCGTCGTCCGTTTAACGCAAAACACGATGGCACATTTTGATTGATCCGCTAATACGCCACCACCGCCGCCGGTGGGTTTTCCCTACGGTGTTATTGGGTGGGCCACGTGCGCTGGCACGTGTGTGTACCAATAAGGGGCAAGTCGCGAGGGTGAAAGTCCTGCAGATTTGTATCATATGCAAAGTACACATACATATTATTATTATTATTATATACCCTTCTCCGTTAATCCGGTCAATATTTTTGTTTTTCGAGAGGGCGGGCGTCGTCTGTTGATCCGCACCACGATTGCCAAAACCATAAGTAAAAATGTTTGTATGCGTTTCTTTTTAAATCGCGTTAAGCCGCGCATTACGAGAGGAAATTATGCCACACAGATTTCCACGCACGATAGTCAAGTAAGTACGTCAAACGAGAAACACATATTATATTATAATATAGTTAACCACGCCCACTGCTGCTGGACGCGACGATGAAAATATCGTTTTATCTCAGTGTCCAATTTGAATAAGTTACATTATTATAATAATTGCTACGACCTGTTAGAAATTATTTCATTATAATTTCGTGAAAAATCGTGTTGATTTATAAGTACCTACCTACGTGAATATACAGTGTGACGTATAATATATTATGCTATAATATTGACTTATGTATGTATTTAATCTATTGTTCAATGACATTTCTTTGTATTCTTTGTTTTATTATTTAAAGTTTCTACAGAATATAAATGATTATATGATATTGATATGATTGCTATACAGGTTAGGCGTATATCTTCAAAGCGTATCAAAAAAAATTTTATCATATTTGCATTTATATCTTTGAAAATAATACGGAGGAAATGTAAAACTGCTATAATACCATCACTTATATATTCGATAAATAAAATAAATTATGGTGGTATACATAAATTAAAGAAAAAGTTAGTATCGATTTAAGATATTTTTAAGAAGACAATAAAATAATATTCGAGTTTAATCTCGGCATAATTAATTACCAATTTTCTTTAACGTTATCTGAAGTTTTTATTTCTTTCCGCACGATAACAGCTTAATTTTTAATCGCATTTTAAGGCAGGGATCGTTTTAATACAATAATAATCCCATAAAACAAAAGCGTGGGAAGGAGTCCCGGGAGACCTGTAAAAGGGGTACGCCACTGTTGTGTAATACACAGTATAATTCTGAAACGACCAGAAAGTTGGGCACGTTAAAATTTCATTTCAGCCCGTGATTAAATTAAAACTGAATTAATGACTAGTTGTTTCAAACTTTCTGAGCTCTCAATTCTAATTTTAATAAAAATTATACTTTAGTTTTATTCAGTTTTTAATTTGTATTAGCGCTTTTATTGTAAACAAAATTAAAACAAAATATAAATAAATAAGTACACATTTTGTTGGAAACACGATTAATATTATTATCATTTGTAAATATAAAAAAAAATTAGCTTTTTCGGTTGAACGCGTTTGTACAATAAAATAACAGCTGAACGACAACATTACTTGGATCGTCATTTTTGATTAGACTTGATTATTTTTCTGTCATTTTGATTGACAATAAATAAATCACACGGCCCATCTGTCAAATTCGTGACAATATTTTTACGAAAAAAAAATGTAGAAAGAACTTCAAAATAGCAACTATCTTTTTTTTTCACCAAAATCTATACACGTAAAATATAATTTAAAATTTATTTTTACGTATAATGTATTCCTAAAACACACTACATTTGAAAAAATCATTCTTCTCGCCGGAAACCCCACGGAGAAGATAAAAATGAGATTGGTCTAGAGATTTTATCCCTGTAAACTAACCAATATACTAGCTATAGCCACTACTCAAATATGTAATTAATTATTATATATTAACGACACTTTTATAAATTTCCAATAAGATGTCAATTACTTTTATTATTATATCGCTTTTATATTATACCTTTGTACCACTGATGTTTCTTTCTTTTTTTTTTACTTAATTTCCATTTCTTGATTTTAAAATAATATAAACCAAGCCGGAATTGTAACAGTAGATAGTAGATATTATACCAGTTTCGCCCCCGCCTCATTACCCAATTATTGCTAATCATTACACTCACCGAAACTTTACTTCCTGTTGGATAACAAATCGTTTTTAAAATTAATATTAATATAATCCTACATTTTTAAAATATTTTGTATAGTTTGTAATTAGTAATTACTAATTTGGAAGTACATCGCTATGGGTCATGACTAATATATTACATAATAATAAAGTAATATTAATAACTGTATTTATTATGTTCACTCAAAAAAAATATACAGATAATGATTAAATGATACCTATATTAGAACCATTGTTTTAATAAATTAATACGCACTGTTAACGTCTTAAAATGGTTTTATTACAACGTATATAATGCCCATAATATAGATAGGCACCTTAAAATACTTATCTATACATCGTCAATAATATGTCGTGTAATATAATATGTTCATATATATCATCAAATACAAATATATGTATTAAATTATGCCCATTATATATTTTTATCTTAATCCCAAAAACTACAAATTAACAAATATCACATTATTTTTTACTTTTTTCAATCGTAATTACTTTTTTTGCTATATAAAAACAACTAAACTGTACAATTAATTAAGTTAAAATTCAATGGGTTTAGAAAATCAATTATTGGGTGACGGATTTGTTGAAACTATGGTATGTCTAAATGGCTTATACATATTGTATATAGTTAATATCTTAAAAATTAAAATATAAAATAACAGTTTTCAATAATAATTTGTTTATGAAAATATTTATAGTTCTACTTATAACATGGGTGCTAATATTGTTATATTTATTATTCTTAAAAATTTAAATATAATTTTGAATAAACTATAGTACTTAATCGTGCAGAGAAAATTAAATTTAGACGACATTTATAATACAAATTGTTTGCGATATGTAATAAAAAAAATGTATATACATATATTTTAATACAAACATATTTTCCTTGAATTCAGATAAGATTAATCCATATTATACGAGTAGATACCATTATTGAAATATGGTTAGATAATTTACCTTTAATTAATCATACACTATATTACATAAATCGTAGTTCTGTATAAGTATGTCTAACCGTACCTATACATGTTATAATTCAGAAGAAATAATATGTATAATATATTTAGCAATATACTAAAATATTCTGCGTTATTGATATTAATTCGAAAAATGTATTTTCATTTACAACTTTATCCTTTTAAATTTAAATATAGTTTATTTTACTTAAACTCTAGGTATATATGTACATTTGAAATGTGAATATAATCCGTATAACGATTCAAGGAATTTTTATTACGGTGCTTATGGGCAAATGAAAATAATAATAACGAAAAGAGTAAATGAAAACAAAAACAATACTTATTATCAACTCGTTTTACAGTCAAAATCGCATTCATGTCCCTATTGTTCCGTAGATTGCATACCTAAATCCCGAGTTTAATACCTCCGGAAAAAAACCTTTTAATAAACCCGGTCTTTTTTTTTCAAACGAATACACGCCGTAACGGCCGGTAGTTATAAATTTCACAACGGTTATCCTTGGGGTTTTGGGCATATCAAAGGGGTCTGGTAGTCGTTTTGAGGTTAGGAATGAGAGGGTTGACGGAGGAGTAGCAGCAGCAGCAGTACCAGCAGCGGTATACAGCGATCGGGGGGAGGGTAGACCACTCCGCCGCCGCCGTTGGCCCGAGAGACTGATACAATTTATTTAGTAATTATGAGGATGGGTCTCTGGTGGGCCATTCGGACCAAGTTCGGAGCCGTGGAGCCAAGCCGTCCCCCCACCTCCCCTCTACCAGTTGCTCCTGGGCGGCTCATAATGGAAACTAATAGAATTAACAAACGCTGATGAGACTCCACCGGGTTAGTTTTCTCGGGTATTTCCCTCCCCTTTTCACTATATCCGTCTCCTTCTATACTTCTCTTGCTCGTTGCAGCACTCTCTCCTACTCACTCTATTTCTCTATATATATTTCAAGAGAGTATATAGATGGGTGAGTGAGAGAGAAACAGTGAGAGTGAACGTTCGCTGCAAAGAGAGTATATAAACTAGAACGGTGGGTGGTGGGGTAACGACGACGGTGCTGCGGGGAACGGCGAAGGGTTGGTTTTCCATTATCGGACATAATGGAAAATTAAATTGACTCGGCGTATACGAATTCAAGATACCACACCAAGGTACTTATTTATTATCTCACCACTGCTACTGTCATTGTGTATATATATATATTATAGTGTTGTCAGACACTCAGACTTAGTGTGCCAAACTATACGTATGGTGCATTTTAATACTCAATCTTCTTTAGGTTTTCGATCGAACAATTCGTCCGAATTGTATTACTAGCTAATATTATAAGCACAACTCGACGATTTTTAAGATATAAATCGTACGTTCAATATTGAATTAGTAATGAAAATTGTCTATTAAATTTAAATAAGCTACTTTAAGAACAGAATGTATATACTACTACATAGGTAGGTACTTTGTGTTTGTGTATCACGGCGTACATATTTTAAACTGATCGATTAATTATCATTTCGAAACTATATATCTATTTGAGAATACGATGTTGTAAATGTATAAGCGAGTAATTCGGAAAACTAATGCTTATATAGTTGTAGATGCATATCAGTCGGTAAAATATTTAACCCTACAAATGTGATCGAAACTGCAGGATGTTCACACCACCCCAAGGGATCGTATAGGGGATGTCAGGTGTCATTAAATAGACCTCATTGCTTCTTGGTTACTTCACTCAATATTTATTTCTTATAAACTTTTCGAGTTCAATAAAAGTATGGTCAACCAATTATGATTATCGAATCTACTAGAGACGGACGAGACGGTATTAAATTAGGTATATAACAACAACAATTAACAGAGGTACCTATATTTATTATAATAAATTATAATTACTCACATAATATTTTACTTTTGACTGTTTTTTACTTTGTTCTTTTTCCCCAAATTTATCTAGAATATTTTAAAAACAAATTAAGTTTACTAAAACCAACGAAGTCAAATGAACATACAACTCTTCAAAATATATTGCACGAATATTATAATATTATATGCTTACAAAAATGAATTTTTCTATACGAGATATTATGTTCGGATTTAGTTTCACTTGAAAACAAGCTTAGAAATTATTATTGCCATTTAAATATAACTACGGTGCAGCTAGCCAAACTCAGACAAGCGATTACATATGAAAGCAAAACGAAATCACACAAAAACATTTTTTATTTTCTGTCAAAAAGAACTTACCGCATAGCACCGCAGGAGATACGGATAGGTATAATATATTATTACCTATTCAAATGAATAACAGCATACATATGAATCGATTTGATCAACATATTCGCGTGCAGTGCCCATTATATTGGAATGTCGTTCTTTAAAGGGTACATTATGATGTATAATAGGTACATAATATTACATTACTCCACGGATTCTGCGATAAACGCTCAAGTGTTCCATTTTTGATCATCAAAAGTATTTGTAAAATGACAACCGACCGGAGGCCACTTGAAAACAAATATAGGCATTAGGTACCACACTAGGAACTTTGTCATCTGTATAATATAATATAATATATAATAATAAGAGGTATAGGTATTCATTACTTAATATATACGTCTTCTCGAGGACTTATACAATTTAAATTATGGAAATATGACATCCGGTGGACATCTGCATCTGTTGGATTTACTAAAAAAAAAACCCACCAAGACGACAGTGCTCGATTTGTTTGTCATATTATTATTATTACACAAAATAATGTATAGGTATATATATGTAACCTAACATGTATTATTTCGTTTTGCAGACATCCGCGAATGCCTCGACGATTGTTCCCTGTGCGCCCAACCACAACAGTTTGAACCTGTCATATTGTCATATTATATTGACATTCGTCTTATTATATTATAATACACTATACATTACACTGGGGTTGGTATATATATACTATATTAAAAATCGGTGTTTTTGAGTGCGTAAATCATTATTTAGATCGAATATTGCTTGCTTGGATTTTTCCAGAACAATAGGATTATAGGAATTAGCTAGTATACCTAGGTAGGTACATACTTATTAGTTAATTATTATACCCACAATTCAAAAATTTTAAATAAAAAGTTATAAAATAATATTTTGTCAAGTAGAATATTCAAGAATAAATTTTGTCGGCACTAAATATAGGAATTGAAATAAAGATATAAGTTCATTAAGTTTAGGTACCTAATTATAAGTTGTTTAAATTGTTTCAAATTGTTTTAATTCCTCGTCAATTTATTAACAAATAATTACTATTTGTAATAACAAATACAAATGTTTGCACTATTTTGACTATTATACGTATGACTGCATATTATGTTCGAATCAAGTGACTGGATTATGTATGTTTTTTATTTTTTCAGAAGCTGTTTAATCACTTTATCAACCAATTAATATTAAATTATGATCAAACGAAATTCCATTTTATAATGTAGGTACTAATATGTTTATAAGTATTATTGTAACTTAAAAAAAAAACACAGCCAAGAAACAAAACTTTCAAATTACAACAAATTAAATTTACATAATGGAAGAAAATTAAATAAAAACTAGTATTAATACTGCATAGTATTAAAAAAAAAAACTTTAAATACAAAAATAAAATTATTAAAGTCTGTCGTGAAAATTCGATTTTTATAATATAATCGTTCAAACGATTCACACAATCCACAAACGATTTACTATCGTACTTCGTGTATTTACAAACGTGGATTCGATCCGCTAATAGTTCATGAGCCGTTGATTGGATCCGGAAGTGCGATAGCCCATATTACATACTAAGGAACTCGATTATTATACCCTTTGATCACCCCGTAGGCCGTAACACACATGATGGACGTAGCTCGTCACCCTCCTAGTATCGCGTCTTCTTCAAAAAATATTCAACACTATCATACTAATATAATATACTTAGCGGAGACATGGTTAGAATTTAAATTATGATATAATTGATATAGATACTATTATAGAACTTAGTGATAAAATTACCAGATGGGCATGAGTTTGCACAATTTATTTAAAACCAAAATACTGCACTTTCTCTCTCTCGTAAAGATCTTACAAAATCAGTTCATTCAAACTTGCGATATTATCTTAGTAAAGTATATATTACAGATCACATTTTTGCAGCAACCTATCGTTTAATTAGGTCTAGGCTATAATTAATAAAATTTTGCAGATTATGAAATTTCAGTTATGACTTATGGATGTTTAAATTATATCGCTAAAATGTATATTATTTTACCGCCGGTATAACTATATAACTACCTATTAAGTACCTATCTGTACTAGGTAACTAATAATTACCAAATCCAAACGATTATAGCAGTGTTATTTTTAAGTTATATAGGTAACTTATGACACATACGCTGTAGTGCAGTATACACCAACAAAACTTAGTTTTATATTTAAACGGATTTTATCGTTTTTGACATAATATATGATATAAAAAATCAATCCAGCAAAATAAAATATGTCAACATTTTAGTAAATTGACTCGTGCCTTTGGGATCGGTACAGTGACATGATTGTACATATAGGTACCTACCCATGTGAGAAACGAAATTGTTCGAAACAAATGTTATTTTGTCCACTGTGAAATTGCATGAGTTGATGAAAGCGGGCGAAAAACGTCACGTTTTACAAACTGTTTGGAACAACTCGGATTTCACGGTCGTTTAAAACCACGTGTGTTTATATTCCTGTAGGTAGGTCGTCCGCTATAGCGGCTTAGGATTTTAGGTACCTATGTATAATATACTTATATACACTCCACCACACCGCGGTTAACCAGTGACGCCTCAGAGAGTTTACGGTGTTTTCTGTGAACGCTGTAACCGTATATAATATAAAACAGATCTAATGGCTTCGGAGTGCCAGTAATCCGATAAGTCAGGCGCGTGTGTTTGTTTGATATGCGCTCATCGCCGGATCCGGACCGTGGTTCGGCTAAAAGTGTTTAAAATAAAAACAATGTAGGTATAACTATATATTATTATTATTATAACGCTCTCGCGTACCCACGCGGTTCTTCTATATTATTGTTGTTTTTATTATTATTATTATTATTATTATTTCTATCATCATCGTCGTCGTGGTCATATCGTGCAAGCTGCAGTCGAGTTTAAATGCGTTGTGCGATAGAGCGGATTCGATAGCGGTTAAAACAATGATATAACAGCGCAAATCTTCTGCAACGTACACCTCATATAAATATAACAAATTGCTGCGAAGGCCGTTGGGATTAATATTGTTTGCGATGAATTTGTGAACCGACCCATTGATTTTAACTGTATAGCCGTATAATAGGTAATGTACAGTTGTTGATTTAATATTACAAGCGATATCAGTCGTATTACAACCATTAACCGTTTCGAACACTTCTCCATTAATCCTTGAGCTGCAATGATAATATTATATTATACTTATAATAATACTATAGTATCACGTTCACTCTTTTAAGTTTATAAGAAATGTATATAATATGTCATCGTATAATAAATAAAGGTATACCATAATACTACATAATAAAGTGGGTGAATGTCTACTACGGGGTTTATCATAAATATTAATCCTATAAAAAAATGTTGTTTAACACGATTTCACTATCAATATAATTTCAGCCGACGGAGTAGCTATAAATACGACATAAAACAATTTTATACATTTATATACTGTATCGTGTATTGAAATAAACATGTACTGTATATTAATAAATAATAAATAAAAAATAATGCTATATTATTGTATAACATAGGTACACTAGGTATCATACAAAATTAATTACAAAAACATGTTTAATCGAGTAAAATAATATGAAAATTAAATTCATAAAATAATTTTATTGGGTACCTCTATAAAAAAAAAAATAATGAAATATTTGATGTACCCAATTGCAGCTAAAATATAGATTTTATTGTAAATATTATTTAAGGGGGTCGCATCATACGTATTTTTCATAGACCAATAAGCGGTGGTAAATTACACATACTTCAGAATGTCCAATTTTAATTCTTTATAGGTACATGTATGAACTCGTTGACAAAATATATAGGCTTATATAAATTGATTTTCAATTTACAAATTTTAAAGAACCTTAAAATAATAAAATAATTGCATTAAATTTGTATTTATCTTGGGCACATCTGATTTTAAATCAAAAAAATGATTCCTAAAGACCATAGTCTAGAAGCTTATAAATTAAACCATTTTTTCGAAATTAAAATTGAACTTCAGGAAGTATGTTTAATTTACTAACACTTTTAGTAGTTTTTGTAGATATGCAAACAAGAATACATTTCATTTTTTGCAAAGTATTTACATGTGTTTGCGCATATGCAGGAGGTACATCCATCGGCGGTTGCCCAACGCAGCACAACAGCGATTTTCGGAAACACACACTAATGATCATTTACTACTCACACATAGACATAGCCCAAATGTTCATGACATGTGAATTGCTTAAGTATTACTCCTTAAAACATGATAACGGCCAGTAAACTTTCCACAATTTCACCCCCCCCCCTCTTTTAAAAACTTTTAATATCCATTATATCTATATATTGTATAATAATATGATTCAGATGCTTCATGGTTCAAGCAGTGACGTAATTTAGTGATACAAAGGGTCATTTGCTCCTGTAATATTTTTAAATGCCAACTCGGCCAGTCCAAGAAGAAAAGAAAGACAATTTGACAAAAATATATTTTATGTGCAGTTAAATATTTTTCTTACGCAGCTTAAAAAAAAAAAGTTGTAATTTATTGCTGACAATTTTTTCGTTGTATAAATAGGTAGGTACTCATTATGTATTTTACCCAAATTTTTAATTGAATATATTTATATTTAGTAATGCGGCTAACATGAGCGAGAAACACCATAGATAACGCTAGTTTGATAAAATAGGCACGTTGGAGTCCGGGGCATCACCTGGGTATAGGCTATAATATAAAAAACTGCAACAATCACGGGAGAAACAAACATTTACTATTTGTTAAAAGGCCAGTCAAAGTTCCCACCCCCATATACTAAAACTAGAAACGACGCTACTGAAGTATATACAGTTAGATAAATACTCAATGTCATTGGGTATATACAATCTGAAGTTATTTATTATTCTAGTATGTATTTGTTTTTATTTTTTATAAGAATATCTGTGTTATCGTAAATTGCTCCTTTTCTTTCTGTTTAATAATGTACAAAACCAATATCATGAATGAAAGTTCTAATCTGCTGCATTTATATCATTATTTTAATATTTTCTTATTAAAATATGTTCAAACTTACAATACATATTATAATTACATATATAATTATTTTTAATATTTTCCCACCACTTCATACTACTTAGAATTATACAGAGTGATTCACACAGTATGCTCATCCCCTCTTTTTCTTCACTAATGCAGCTATTTAAAATATTATTTTTGTAGTTTTTAAAAATAGATACTTAAAGACCATCATATTTTCAAATTATTGACATTTTTGTACTACCTACTTGAGGAGTGTCCTGTGGAGTTACAAACTTCTGTTTTCCAAATGAGAATCCCCATTTTCAGCTGTAAATAATAATAATTTTGCTAATATTTCGGAAAAATTTGGCGTATCAAAATTAAGCTTCGTACGAGTAGTTTTTGAGTTATTTAACTTTGTGTTCTAAGGATATAATTTCCATGATAATGAGCTTATAAGATATGGGGACTATTTGGAGGTAATTTAAAATTATAGTCATTAAAATTAGTCTAACAACATAAATAATTTTAAAAAATTGCACAAGTATATCAGTTATTATTGTATTTTTGTAAAACCATTTTTAAGGATTATTATCCTTAGTACAAACATTTTAATAACTAAAAAACTACGCATTCGAATTTTCAAAAAAAATATTGACTAAATACTTTACTGTAAAAAAGGTAGGTTCTCATTTGAAAAACGGGAGTAGAAAATAAAAATTCAAGAAATTTAAAAAATTGTGTTTGAATATATTTAAAAATTCTGAAAATCAGAATTTCAATAAATTAATTATTAATGAAAAAAATAGGAGTGAGCATGCTTGGTGAATCACCCTGTATATACAACGCTTATACATGTTTACATGTCTTATATGTTTAGCAAAGGTTATTGGCATTAACTTGGACATGAATCATTTATAATATATTAATATACCCTACTCTAAATTTGATTTTTAAATTAAAATTATTGGCGTGAAAATTCTACAAATATTTAAACTTGCTTCGCACACAACTTTATCAGATAATAAATTAATTTTGGTAAATATTTAAATGGACATTTTTTATACATTTTTATTAAGTCGAAAAAGTTCTACGTATAAACTAAATCACAATAACTGTATATAGGAATAATACTTGTGCGTTGTGACTTTGTGAGTCATATGTAACATATGAACAAGTAATGTTCATTTATTGTTTCACTTATCTAATCTTTTCAATTATAAGTTGTTGATAGAACAAAAAACTACTTATTTTTAAAATTACTTATATATTCTATTATATTTATCAACGTACTTACGATGATGTCTATGATGAAACATAATATAGCTCATAAAACACTTGAACAAACATTTCATAACGTGTTTTTTTTAATCGCAAAAACGTCCATAGACAAAACAGTACCGCATTAATAAAAATAAAATTAGTAAAAATATTTAATAGCATTTAAAATATTTCTACAAGTAAAAACCTACTTTCTAACGTTAGCTAAATAATGTCTAATTAACTCGTTATTCATTTTAATATATTATACAAGGTATAAGTAATCACTAATCATAATTTGACCATTGCAAGACAACATAAAAAATATTTTTTTACAATTTTTACTTTTTTGAATGATAAAATACGTATTTGATTTCCTATTGCAAGTAGAATATTTTTTAGGAGAGTATTTCGATATATAATAATGTTGATCGAGTAGTTAATTAGTCATTAGTTAGTATTGTCAAAATGTTAATAACTCTGAAACTGAATGATATTTATGTTCGTCAAATGTGTTATATATTTTTACAATGAAAATAATCAGCTATTTACTTCGTCTCATTGTAGTCGCATGACGAATTTTTAAACGAAAAAAGTGAACTTAAGTCTGTAATTATTTTTTTTCCTTAAATATATTTTATATTTTATATCAATATGGCTAATGTTATAATTTTTATAACTTGACAAATTTTAGTGTTTACTGTTTAATTTTCGCCGGTATTGATATGTCATAACTGATAACTAACTTACTTGGGTTTGCTATCAGAAACTAAAAAAATGTCATGTGTGTTTGAAATGTTCAAACCAAAAATGATTTAACTTCATTACATTTATTAACTTGTTGATTTCTATTTGAAGATTTAATTTACTAGCATTGAGTAATTTTAAATTTGACACTAATTTAACATTAAAAACTAAAAGTTTAATTTTAATATTTTTTATCCATTTGATTTACTTGGGGCAGCGAACCCCGTGATGGTGTAACTACCAACCCTGCAAAAGCGGATAGGTTGTTACAAATTCCATTTATTTAAAAAAAAAATTTAAGATGATATTTTGAATAATTACATTATTAGTAAAATGTTTAGTATATTATTTGGTAAAACTAAATTTACAAAAACAAAATATTATCTTTAAAAAAAATGAAATAAAACTGTGACAGCTATCAGTCTTCCCTATTTTGTATGAGCTTAGTTGAGTGGCGTAGGAGATCCCCGCAAAACGTCCATTACTCCGCTCATCTAAAATTTAAATACTTTAACTAGAGTTGAAAATGTCCTGAACAAATGCAAAAATGCCATAAAAATATAAAAATATACAGTGTAAAAATGTAATTAAAAATATATTTCTTACAGTTTAAAAATTATATAAAAAATGTAATATGATGAATTTTCTAAAGTAGAAGTTATCACTTTTTTAATATTTTGTACACAAATAATAATGTGAAAACGGTTATCGACGACTGACGAGTAAGTATTGCATATCTATACGCACTACGCTTTCGACTTTATCTATTATGTTGGTACCTACCTATAACAAGACAGTAACAATATGCTGGTTTTTATTACAAAAATATATTTAGTATAAGTATTCAAATTTACGTTAAATTCAATACTAAAAAAAAAATACCCTAGAACACAAAACTTACCCTATAAAGTTGAATTAGACAAAGCGTCTAAAACAAAAATACCATTTTCTTATACCTATTGAAAATCCGCTGCTGCAGTGTCCGTACTGGGTGAAAGGTATGCGTGAGATGGATCAATGCATTGTGATAAACTATTCCCACCCTTTCCTTGTTTTTTGAAAGAAAAAATTGTATGTTTAAAATAGGCAGGCATAGAACTAACTCCTGCTCAAATCATTGTAAATAACTTACTATAACTATACTAAGTCAATACCGCAAAACATAGTTTGAATAGGTTTATTGTATAAAAATCATAAAATTAAGCAGTCTAAATGTTTTTAAAAAACAATTGTGTATTCAAAATTATAATTATATATATAACTATAAACGAACATGTTTAAAGTTACTACCTACGATTAATATATTTTCTTGAATTACGACAAGATAACTTAAATTCGTCGAGAAAAAAAAATCATTATTTTTCGTACAAATATCCAATTTCGTCAAAATGTTTACTTCAAACGCTTGTAAAAATAAAATTGAGACTGTATAATAAATGTAGTAGGTTAGGTACTATATAGGTATCTTTACCATCAATATTTTCAATTATATAAAATAAAATATTCTAAGACATATATTACGCTGTTCTGACCACTGAGAATTCAAAATCCACAGCTTAAATTTAGGTTTTGATTCGAAGTATTTTTACACGACGTCTAATAAACGATAATTTATGATAATATATATATATAATTCGATTTGGCGCAGTAAACCGCATAACATTGACTGTATACACGCCGAGATAATATCATTGTAAATTCCGTATATAATAATGTGCGTATCAGAAACTCTATATACACAATATAGTAGGGGACCTACAAAGTCCCCTGGGATAAATGGTGGACACTCTACAAAATACTATATACGACTTCCGACGGGGTTTAAAACATTTTTCCACCACACATATAATCATTATGATATACATAATATTATTATTCAGCAGTATTAACAGCATATATTTTTCATATTATAATATAAGCTAATGAAATAATCGTCTGAATACTGCAGCACGCATAATATCTATCTGCGTGCAAACCCAATGTAATAGCCAATAGGTATAATGTATAATTATTATGTTTGACTTCGGTCACCTCGGCGCAGAATATGTACACATGCAAATTGTTATAAATTCGAAAGCGATATGATATAGCCATATAGGTACCTACACGTACCTGGGTAATAAATCTTCGCGGTGGAGATCGGTTTGATGCGTACAATTTTTCAATACTCTCCACACTGTCTTATATCGATAATTTTACTTTACTATTAGAGAAATTATATACTAAGTACTATATACTAATTATATACTAAGTGTAGGTAAATATACTTAATACTAGTCTGCGGTTTGTAAAGATATTATTGATACTCAAAACTTCCAAGTTAGCAGTCCTTACCCAAAAAGAAAAATAGTTCCAAAAACAAACGTTCGTCAAAGTCTATACAATATATAGGAACATACTATTATAGGTATACATATAATATTATAATATGTATGGCGTATGCATATTCACAATTACAGACTTGGCTAGCATAAAAACATTTATCAAGGCTGAAGCTCTGCAAGAGGTAAATTACATGTTTGAAATCGTTTTCAGTTATCTGCACTTGCTATGTTTCACTTGTGGCATAGATGTGATGGAAGCATTTAAATTTTCACGTGTTAGGAAGACGCTATACACCCGCATAACGTGGCAAATTGTACGTTCTAAAGAAACCATTTGACTCTGTCATGTTTAATAATGAAACGAATTATTGACCTGATATCAAATTTAGAATTAAGAATAATATCTAGTGAATCTCGTAGGACTTTTTAATATTTTAATTTTGAAGCAAGTTACGAGCACCTATTTTAAAATGTAGGTACAAATAATTTACAATTCGAAAATACTCATAACTTTCTTTAAAGTTAAAATATAAAAAAAAAAAACCAATGATGTTCACTCGAAATTCTTACTTTTAAATTTGATAAATTCGTTCTTACATTATAGAATTAAATAGATTATTCAGAAGTAATCAGAACGTACAATTTGGTATGTTATATGTTTGTAAGACAGATTTAACGCGGGTGTAGCGACCTCTTAATAAAAAAAAAATGATCTACTTTAAATCACATAAACAAAATTAAAACTTAACATTTATTAAACATTAAAATTCCGGAAAAAGAAATATAAAAACTTTTTTCTTAAAAAAATGTAAATCATATTTTTGAAAATTTACTATTTTAGAATTTTAAATGTTTTCCTCGTTGCAGGTTATTACACCATTTCCGATGTCTATATAATTAACAGTATGTATAGATGTAGAGTATAATATTTTACGACGGCTGTTTACAAATAAATTAATCACCTACATACCAATATTGTTATTGATATTAATTTATTACGTTCTCGACTATTCGAAGTAAAACGTGTATTAATCATTGTTGTTCGGTTAAATTGTATAATCGAACACGACAACAATATAATTCTAATAATTCTATCGCAGGCGCGTCGCATTAATTCCGCTGGTAATCGGTGTGCAAATAAACTAAATGCTTTTGAATCTACGAATTGTGTTTTAATTTATTGAACTTAAATAATGCGTGTATAGGCACTATGTACCTATATATTATTATATTAATTGTAAATATCGTTGTGTGGTATCTAGCGCATGATGCCCATGATAATAATATGGTATGGGTACCCATTATTATTACTATTATTGTTATATCGTGTACAGCTAACAGGTGCCGTACTGTACAATATTATAATATAAAATGCAACGCACCACTCGAACTCGCGTTATCTGTGAGTCACACACGAGTGTCCTCGCGGTGGAGTGTCGTTCGACTGTAGATAAGATACGCGTCGGCGGCGCCCGTCTCTTAGGAAGTCGGTAAAAAGAACGTTTAGCGTTTAGTCTTCGATCAGAGTTCAGTCGAATTTCAAATTAACCACACACAGCAGTTAAACGCCATCATCAACATGTACAAAATCGTGTTCGTCATAGCCGTGTTCGCCTTCGCGCTCCAGGGTGCTCTCAGCAGCCCCGTCGCCGATAACGAGGTAAATAATAATTATTACGTTTTGCATCGACAAACAATATTGTGTAACATTTATCCGGTTTTTACCGGGGGGGGGGGGCATCGGCACGGACGATACACCCACACGGGCGTCATGCGTTTGTACGAATTACTTTTTTACTCGCCTAACAAAAGTTATGTGTTTGGGCGAGTTTCTTACAACGTCGTGTCTGGGCGATTATGATACTTTATAAAAGATATATCAATTGACGTGTTGCAACAAAATCAAATTGAATATTATAACATGCCACTCGCATGTCGAGGGGCGCATCGTCCCCGGTTCGTACCCTCGTGTACACCCATATCACGTGATGTCGCCTATAATAACATAATACTATTGTATTGATATCGTCTTCCGTCCGATCGGACGATATATTCGACGACTCGATGCCGTTACACCGTATTTTGTCGTACGCGTATACCGCGCGGCCGATCGACGATAAGACGATATTTATTTATTTATTATTTTAATATTCACTCAAAAATAAAAATGTGATATTTTCCCTTATGCGCAGGCCGCACCGCCGTCCGACTTAAAACCCGAAGTCCTGAAGAGTGTGGCTGCAGTGGAGAACAAGCCCGAGGATGATACAACGACGTCGACTTTGCCGACCCCCGCGGGACCAACTAGCACTACCACTGTGGCCCCGAAAAACGGAGCTTCAAGCACGGAAATGTGCTTACTGCTCGTCCAAGTCTCGTCGTTAGCGCTGGTCGCCAAGCACATGCTGTTGTAGATTTGTGTGGTCGAGTAATTTGACGAAAAACTGTGTAACTATACGCAATCATCAAATATATTCACATCACATAACGATATAATATAATACTTAATGTTATTGTTTTATTATTCGTACTCTTGTTTTCACTATATACAATAATAGTATGATAATTATATAATGTTTATTAATTTTTATAGCTAATGTAATTATAATTATTTACAGTAGGTATGTCTTTTATTACTATTAGCGTATAAAACATGAATTTATTTTTAATGTGTCATGTATGCTAAATATCTAAATTTTTAATTTAATATTTCATTTTCTTTAGTTTATTATATACACTATTATGCCTTGATATTTCTTCAAAAAATAAATATATTTTCATACCAACTGTATATTATTATTTGTAATTAATTTTTATCAATGGAGCAACACTTTATATTTTATTGGTGGTATTATTAATAATAATTAATATCGTGATATTGATGTTATTACAATTATATTATACGCACAACGCACCTATTTTATTTGCTTTAACTCCCTATTTAGGTATATAATATGCATAAATCATAAATGGCGTCCTGGTATTTTTATCAATAATTTTCTTTCGAAATTATTTAGTTCTCACATAATAGGTAATCTATACTAATATGAGTACCTACCTATACTAGCTATAAAAGATAATATTATATTGTCATGTCCATCAATAATATATTACACTTGTAACTTGCAGATTATAGTTTTTAGATAAAAACGTACTCGAGCAACTACTTCCTATATTTTATATTGTTTGGCATAACTAAACTGCAATCTCATGGAGCATAAATTAACTACAATTTTTACAACGAAATGTTTGTCTCCGCTAAAATAAACAATAAATACTTTTCGGCTGCTGGAGACGTGAGTGCATAACAGTTAAGTCATAAAATACACGCATATACATAGATGGGTACCTCATTCAGCAACGACAGTGGAAATATATACGTATATACGCGTACAGGGCGATTATTTTATCAGTTACACTCATTATCTCGACAAATATACGAATAAACAATATAACAAGCGTTATATAATTACCCATAGGTATACTTAACGAGAAAATGGGTGTCCACATTTACATAAAGATCGCCTTGTACATATAGATAATATTATTATTACGCGTATATCAAAATAAAATATTATTTGTAGTCTTGTTCTTCACAGCTGCAGCGAAACCGTAACATCAATCATCTTCACAGCAGTGCAGTCAAATATATATATATATATATATTTATGTACACTCGGATAAACGAAATATATTTTTGCGATCGTTATGATAATCGATCGCTTTGAGATGCGCAGAATACTTTAATGGGTACCAAAGTTATATTATTAAGGATTTCAATAACGGCGTGTGTACGATAATCGGCGGTTGTCTTAAATCGAGAGTGCTATACGGTGTAGGGAACAATCATATTATAATCTCGTAGTCTGTGGATTACAAAAAAATCGGATAGGTCAGATTAGGTCGTGTCTGCAGTGCCAAGTTGCGGCTCGTGGATGTTCATATAAGTTTGTGTTTAATATTAAACCGGTGTTAATTTTTCGTCCTAAAAGCGTCTTTTATTTTACCTCAGAAAGTTAACCACGCGTATTATGTCCAGCGTTATTTATAAACAGTCGTGTTCATGAACTCCGTTTTTTCGATCGTAATATTTTCCAGCACGCCGAGTATAAAAATATAATTTTATCAATCTCCCCGCTATAATTGGACACGTACTGTACAGTGATGATATTATAATATACGCGTTCGGCACTCGAATATATTGAGATATCGCGTGATTGTTGTGTAATATTATTAACTAAACTGGTCGTATATTATATTATGGCTCCGCGATATAATATTATATAATATATAGTATGGTTTAGGTGGATCATAAGCGTTTGGAAATGGGATCAAGTAAAACTCTGTAAGTAAGCGATGGCGATACAAGAGGACATAATGACAATATTATATTAAGACGACGAGAGGGAGAGCGCAAGAGGAATCATAGCGGAACCGACGGACGACGGTAAAAAAAAAAAAACGCGTCGATTATTACGCCGCGGCGACGAGGCCAATGGAAAACTTTGGCGGCCCGCCACCGCGCCGACCACCTCCCCGCCGCCTCCACCGTCACCTCCACGGCCACCTCCACCGCTGTTCGCGGGTCTTCGGCCATTTTACACGTGTGCGCCGAGAGCGAAACGCCGCGACAATGAGAGACGGCACGCAGATAAAACCGACACCACCGCCGGTGGTAGGAGCTTTGCGGTTTCCATGGCAATTCGCAGGGATTTACAAGTCGACCGATGCTATTCGTCGTCCCTCGCAGCCCTCTTGCCGCGCGCTCGTCCATACCTTCGCCGTACACCCCCCCCCCCCCGGGGTTAGGTTAGAACCGAGAGAGCGTTCGCCTACCCCCCCGCGTGCTCATAAAGTGATTGTGCGACAAAGATTTACAAGCGTCGCAATACGCACACACATATATACTCGTATATATATTATATTTGTGAGTGTGTACATGTATCTCGTATATATACAGCGTGCCACAGAGCCGTGGGTGGTATACCTATTATACAGGGTGATTCACCGCAACGCGTATAATCGTTTAACCCCCCCCCCCCCACACAGAACGCCTATCCCGGTTTTCTCTCCGCAGCTCACATTTCCGTGACACTTTCCGATATAAATATTTATTTTACACGCGGCGGTTCGATGTAGTGAAGTGTTCGCCGCGCGCTATGACATTTCTATATGTGCCGACAGCATAATATAACGCTGTCGTTTTGCATACAATCTCGGTCTTTTATTCATTTAATCTTCGAGCTCAACGCTCGTAATTCAAACCGTTCGCGAGCACTCAAGAAATACATAGTAATATTATTTTTTATTCTTAAAACATTCGTATGTGTGTTGTATTAACCTAACCTATACAGTCGCGCCGTAGGACAGATAGGACTGGCTTATTTTGTTAACCCATAATTGGCATTTAAAGTTTATAGACGTGCGGCGGAGTACCTATATATATATATATAATATATTACATAG
Source organism: Nasonovia ribisnigri (assembly GCA_027563435.1). Lineage (NCBI taxonomy): Eukaryota > Metazoa > Arthropoda > Insecta > Hemiptera > Aphididae > Nasonovia > Nasonovia ribisnigri. The sequence goes on from JANEHU010000669.1 coordinate 342,866, forward strand.
TGTCAGTATTGCACCCCCAATTATTGGCGCCCTATTTCATATTATAATTTATTTTAACGTCGTTTATACAATATATAAATAATACGTTAGACCCTTTACATATTATTACTATGTTATTTATATAGTAATTATCTATACTATAATATATAATACAGTTACCCTACTATAGCTAAATGTATAAATTACTGTAATTAAATCCGTCGTGTGTTGACCCGTAAAAAAATGTATTATTATAGTTTCATATTAATGACTATATTATTGAGATTTAGTATACACGTGCGAGCTGTATGGCGGTGCTAATGTAAACAATATTATGCCGACCATCGTCGATAAGGAGGAAGAAAAACTAAACAACGCTTGCACTAACCCTACCACGGTTAATCGACTCCGACGACGCTGCGTAGTGCATTAGCTACCTCCATAACCTCCAGTCTCCGCGAAATACCACGAAACAACTACGAATTCTTATTTAAAGTGCACAAAAAAACAACCGTTCAGTCTTATCAATTACACAGGTGTGTTTACGATATTCTCGTTATCTCCATCGAAAACCTGGAAAAAGGGGTAAACACTACGACGTTTATTATATGAAGGTACCTGTAGTACTTGTATTACCGATGTCATCATAATACTATATTATGTACTCGTATAATATTATGTGTTATACAAAACTGCAAGTGTTTTTACATTTTAGTGTACAAAATCAAACAAATTCTTGGAAGACGGATAGGTAGGTCATACTCATAAGGTATACCTAACTTAAAAATTTTTTGTTTACAGCAATATACCTGTAAAAATAAGCAATATAATAATATAATATATCGTAACTATTCGTACAGTTATAAATACCAAAATTAGGTGGCTATATAAGCAATCATATTATGATGCATCAAGGACAATACCATTTAAAGAATTCCAACAAAGATGACAATAAAAAATAGTGCTAATAATTTTACTAACACTAAATCATTAGAAAGCGAGATTTAAAGTTTTTAAAATTGGCATTATTTCTTTACAATTGTTAATAAATTAGAAATAATTCAGTTATACCTACACAATTATCTTTTAAACTACATTTTTAAATTTTTAGTAAAATACTATTTTCTGAGTTTTGTTGTGATCACTGGTTTATAGAATCTATACTGTTTATTGAAATCAAAAAAGAACAACCCGATTCAAATCGTATATTTCTAATGTTAAATAATAAATTTACCTTTTATTAGAATAATCATTGTGTATCGGACAATTGAATCACTTTTATGAACGCTTCTATCTGTTTTATCTGGGTCCGACGAAAAATAAATTGCAGGAACCAGAAAATATTTTGAAAATGTTGATATTGAATTTTAAGTAATCTAGTTTTATCTGCTTTGGAAACATTATCTGATACAAAAAAAAAATAACTAATTTTAAATCAAAGAAGAATCTAAAAAATCTATTGAAGAAGAAGTTGACTTAAATCACACAAAAATAGTTCTATTAGATAAATTAAAAGAGCTCTTCATTATACGAAAATAATAATAATAATACTTTTCAGATGTTTCAAAAATTACAGATACCTAATATATTTTTTAATTTCACTATGAAATAAAAATAAAAATTACGGGTTACCCATAGTTTCAGACTTTTATGAAAAACAAAGACAACTTTGGTTCAATTCAAAATCGATAAATTATTAGTTCCTTACTTTTTTTTTTTGTTATTTGTGTTTTATTCTGTAATTTTAATTTAATTTTCAGTACCTACTATTGCATACATATTAATAAATTATCATTGCAATAGAACATTTTTATGGAATCAACTCGTTTATAGAATCAAAAGGACTTTCCTGACAAATGTGATCATATTCATATATTAAGCGAAAATCACTGCTGTATACAGAGTGTATATACAAACGAAATAACCTATCAAATTAAAAAACTTTTATTCTAATCAATGTTTTTATATAATATCTAATTTATTGACGTTTGAGCCACATATTTAATACAGTCGAGTATCGAAAACTCGAATATCAAGGGAGATAAAAATTAATTCGACTTATGTATTTTTCAAGTTACATAACTCGAATTAATTAAAATAATTTCCTAGGGACAAAAAAAAATTCGAGTTTTTGAGACTCGACTGTATAACATTTTTATTTTAATTTTTTAAAACTGAAAATAAAATGTTTAAATCTGATACTATTTTCTTTAAAAAATTAAAAATAGCTAATTCGGAAACTGGTATTCAAAAAACTTTTGCATGTAAAAGCATTTATCGAAGTCAACTGGTTTATTTTTTATGATTTTTTAAAGTGTCAACCTTTTTTAAGTAAGACCAATACATTTTTCAAAAAATATTAGATTTTAACAAGCCTACCTACAGACAAAAAATTCTCATAAAATATTTTAAAGAAGTTTATACTTTTTGAATTTAAAATGTTTTTTACAATTGGCTGAACTTTGTTTGACAAAATAATTAAATTTCAAAACATTTTTAAATTAAAGTGCATGACTTAAATAAATATTTTTACAATCAAAATTTTTCTGAATATCAGATTTACAAATTGGTAATCTTGAGTTTTCCAAAAAAAATTCACGATTAAAAAAATCAAGATTTACAATTCAGATTTTATTTTTTTATTTTTTATATTATACATGAAGCGAGAGTGTCAATAAACTATATACAAAAGAAAAAGTTATTTAATTTGTCAGGTTTCCTTGTTACAACCTGTATATTAATTAATCTTGAATGATTAGAAAAACTACCATTTCATTTGCGGAAAAATACCTTCGTAACGATATTCTTTTTATTATGCTGTCACAAACTTGAATCAAAACCGAAGTTATTTTCAGTTGCCGTATCGTATCCGCAATATAAATAACTGAAAATAATATACTACGGATACGACAGTATGTGATGCACATAATATAAAATATATCATATGCATTGGCGTACCTCCTACACGGTAAATCGACTGCAATATAATCTATACGCGAGCTGACATAATTTAATGGTCAACTATAAAACATACCGACCGTGATAAAACGGCCAGACCTTTAGACTAATTTCTCACTGGGGACGTTTTTCTCTTCGCACCCTCGGAATTCTTCCGGGCTGTGTTTTTCTGGCAAATGTTTAAAAACGCGTTTACTTATATACGCACTATAACTTTTGCACCCTTACAACATATACAATGCCGAAAGCTACAAGCGTCCGACCACATCAGCACCCTTTTCTATACGAATAAAAAAGAGCAAACGAGGGTAAACCGACGAATCAGCGTGGCGGCGAAGCGGTAAGTACCTATTTATTACATAATAATGGAACGCCTAAATATAATATCTTTCCACAGTATAAATTGCTCGTTCAGTCGTTCGAATGTTAATTGTACATTGTATGTGTTCGAGTGCATATTTTTATTATTGCTTATCACATTACTGTTTTGTGACGACTATATGAATTAATAATAATGTATATTATATTATACAATCATGTCAAAACGCGTATTGTATATAGTGCGTACGTTTATTATACATATACATTATACATATTAACTATTGGTCATGCCATATAGTTGTTAGGTACCTATACTCTATTAAATATGTATAACATAGCGCACGTTTCTAAATAATTCTGTAATTCTGTATGATAGTGTGGTGATATAATTAATGAGACAATTAATATAAAATAGCATGCTGAGGTCAAATCAAAGTATTGCCACGCGTCTCTTCTCGGAAAAGTCTCGATATTAGTGAGAAAGGATGCGAATCGACCAGAATACCAAAATATGCTACGAAACCAGAATTCTACCTCATATACCGGATTTCGCCATTGCTACAAACCACCGCTGTTGAGGATATAATATTATGATCATATCATGTAGGGGAGACCACAACAAGAATTCGTGAGACGGTTTGGGATGCGCAAGAGGCAGGTCGTAAAACCGCTCACAGTCTTAGCTATCGTTTGAGAGTCGTAACAGCACTCACCGCTCTATAATAGTTTATTATTGTACTTTTGTATTAAATACATGTTAAGTAAATAAAACATTATATCTGTATACATCACGTCTTAATTTTTGGGTTGATGCATATTATATCGACACGAGTGGGACGTGTTATGATTAAGTGTCAATAACATTAGGTAATAAGAACGGATATGTAGAATGTAATTAATAAACAACTAGCTGAACCCGTGCACTTCGTTGCCCTTAAAAATTGGCAACTGTTAAAAAAATTATGATTATTCAACTCCCATTGGGTATAACTCGCTGCAGTAAGTGCAACTTAGCCACCCTGGTAAGCAATCCGACTACGTCGGATCACGGACAAAGTTCAATAACTCGATTTGCAGAATGAATGGCAATCAATAATAAATAAATACTAATTTCTGCTGTTGACTGTAACCAATGGCAACTATTTATAAAATAAATAAAATAAAATATCGAATTTCCATCGTGAACCTCAAGATCCCTGTTTGAGCATCTATTTAAAATGTGAATTTTGGCAAATCCTTTCTTATTGCACGGTGAAAAAATGAGAAGAATTTCTAGTCAAAATTTCAAGTCCGTACGTTGCGCAGTTTTTGAGATACAGCGATCAGTGAGTGAGTGGTATTTGGATTTTATATGTATAGATTGTGAATTGGAATTTAGATTACGTAAGAAATTAGTTATTATAAAAGTAGTGTAAACATTAAACAATTGGAAACTGCACTAAAGCATTTTTATATAGGAGGGATTGTCCTAGTTGAAGTTAGATATAAGGAAGAAGACGAGGAGCTGATTACGGCAGTGGGTAATGGACAGTGCCCATGTCTGTTAAGTTCACTTAACACAGTATAATATACTATACATACGACTATGTGGATTGTAGATACATCGATTTCTCTATGATATTATAATCTACAGATACGTCTCGTCTACTTTCGTCATCATTGTACTCGTTGAGAATTAGAAAAATGCAGCAGTTGACTGTACCGAATACGGTGTTGAGTGAACCGATATAGGTACAAGTATATTATTATTACTATTATTATTGGGAGTTCGGGACCATGTAATTATGTAATATTAATGATTTCGGCTTACGGTATAATAGTGTATATTAGTTAAACACGTTTTATTTATAGAAAAATAAAATACATATTATTATATACGTAGGTATTGCCGGTATTGGTATAGTATAAATTAAAGTCAATACTATAATATAGTGTATAGGTACCTATAGGCATTGGGCACCAGGTATTTATTTATTGTTTAATACTGTATACACACAGAATAAAACAAATTAAGCGATTAATGAGTAGTTAGGTTAGTTTGAATAAAAAAAAATATTTAAAAATGTGACGTTACATGCCAATGGGTGTTCAATAAAATCGCGATTGAGTTTTAAATTAAAGTGTTATCGAATCTAATTACTAAATTACTACCGATTGTTCTAAAATAGTTCAATATTTTTAATCCACTATAAATTAATAATAGGACAACATATGCATTTACTATTTTTAGTTTTTACACAGTATATGTATAATCGCATTCAGTATATTTATCAATAACGCCGAACAGATAAAGAAATGAAAAATAGGGTTATTGAATTATTGAATTTTTTTTATTATAAATCAAATTAAATGAACTTTTATATCTTACAATAGATGTGATTATTTGTATGGTAGGTACTTCTTTTTTTTTTTTTCTGATAAATCAGTTTAGTTAATATAATACGTATACAATAATGCCACTCATGATCATAGACGTAAAACATGAAATTGAGTCATAATATTACGGTCAGCAAAAATCGTAAAATGCCTTGTATATTTGATGAGAAAATCCCACGAAACGGCGCCTTAAGACTTTATCGGACACGCAAATACGAAATAACTCCACTATCGGCAATCAATAATATTATATTGTTTCTATAAAATCGGTCGTCGACTAATTCAGAAATGTATTCTTATGAAACTATATATAGGTATTTTGTTGGTAAAGTCAACGTTTTAGTTATGTCATAATAGTATTTCTTCTTTTTATATGCTTTTATAATTCTGAGTAAATAAAATTAAATAGAATTCTATTCCCCCCCCCCAATCAGAAAAAAATTCTAATTACGTCACTGATATCAACTATAACGTTGGAACTATGAAAGCTATCGAATATTATATTTTTTATTTCAATACGACATAAGTCTTGTGAATTTTTCAACTAGTTGAATTGCTAACCAATATTTTACTATTTTCCAATTTATTCGCCTATATTTAGTAAATTGCTCAACGTACGTTATATAGTGACATAAACGGTTATAATATAGTATAACAGTAAAATCTGTTCCTTTTCTCTGTACAGTTGATCCTTTGCCGCCATATCCAAATCCGTTGGTATCATATTATTATGAGAGTTGATTGGCAAGTATTCGGCTCAATATTTCACGGAGTAATCGGCTAGAAAAGAAAATATGTGGTTTGCAGAGACGCGCGATTTTCACCATTCCAAAAAATAAACCGTTCGCCTCTTTATTTTTCAGGTTCCGTAATAAATTATATTTTGTTTAGATCACTTACCCACTCCGATGAACATTTTTTATCGGACCATCAATACACCTATACGAGCTCCGTTATTTATAGGCAATAGTCGTCGCCCATACCGATACAGATATATAATTTTGTACACACAACAATACGGGCTGGGGCGGTCCAGTCGTATTAATATTACGTCGGATGATCGCGTACAAGCGCGCCATCTGCCGGTCACACTTAACGATTCCTTCGGGACTTACGAGCAACCGGACGGCGTAGAGGGGGCTGCTGTTGGTGGCGGGGGAAAATCATGTCTCCGGGCTGATTTATTCGCCTCACCCTCGTCGCCCGTGGACCGGCCGGTGGTGGCATTTTGATTATCCCTATATACAACACGCGCCCTCCCCTCCGGCCGCCGTCTATTGTCGCGTTATCGTGTAATTGGCTTCGGTTCCCTTCGCACCGTGCGCCTCCCCACCAAACTGCCGCCCGGACAGGCCCCGCACACACACACACACCTTCAGCCACCCACCACCACCACACCATCGCTCCTCTTGTTTATCTTCGTAATTAAGTAACATATATATAAACCAAACGCCGAAACTCCTCGTCCGTCCACACACACTCACACATATGTGTACACTTCACCCCAGGCTTGCCCGTCTCTAATCATCCTCTCCTCCCGCCCTTCCACCTCCCTTACGCGGTTACACCCCTTCTCTGACCTATGCCACCGTTGTCATTGAATCTCCACTCGATTGCGTTTCTATATACAATTATAGCCATATATAGGTACCGTCTATTATCATAATAATAATATGTGCGGCCGCAAACCCGTCTGCACTTTTATTACATAATATACGCTCGACAACGTGCCAATATGCAATATTACAATTATTCGCAAAACCGTTACGCTCAAATCATAGAAAATAGATTAAATCATAAACTCACGATGCGAGCCGCTCACTTGGCGTCAAGTAGGTACATATACGAGGTAATATATAGGTAATTAGAGCGTCGTATTTGTACAGCCCCGCTGCTCGATCGCTATATTATAATGACGATAATTGTTTGAAATATAATTTATTTTATTATAGTGGTATTATAGCGGTATTATAGTGGGTGATGGTATACCGCACCATATATACACATATTAAAATCGCATTTTTCTCAAACGATCACCAAAATACACCGGGATTTAGTAAAACTGCTGGAACCGGAGGTTTTTGATAAAAAAAAATACATATATATATACTTGAACACATTTTGTATTAATTTCAGATACGTTTGTGGGAATGATTACAGTCTTGTTTTCAAAAATGCTGTTATAAATCACCCTGCAGTGGGGAGAACGGTGGATCTAGAGGATATAACTTTACATTTTATAACCGAAAAAGTTATACAGTAATTATTATACTTCAGATTAGGTTAATATATTATTTATTATTATTTATTTCTTACAGGTATTTAGATGACTATCTAATTTTTAACAACTATATCAAAAAGTCACTTTTTTAAATCTTTTTTTTTTCTTGAAACATATTTCTTACCACGACATTATTTACACAGTCAAACTTTAGTATAATTATGTTTTCTCACATAGAATTGTTTTTAAATCAAAAGTTTTTGATAATTCGCTTAACGATAGGTATATACACTATATATGTACCTGTACTTATATACACACAGAACTGCATAGAAATATCAGTTGACGTTTGACTTTTACAACCAAAAATATATGAAGCCTTCAAGCTGAGCATCTTCCCCTAACGACGCATAAAGTGATGTACTTATTAATAAATAATAATAAAACGCATAGGTATTGGTACTGTATACTGCGTTGTCTGTATTCAACAATATTGTTATAATAAGACTTCAACCCCCCCCCCCCCCTATAATCTCAAACGCTATTTGCGCGTATACAAATCGCGGTGTAATGTTTCCGCAAGTCGCAATGTCGGTCACCATACATATAGGTAAGTACCTATATCCAAGTATAAACATAATACGGGCGTACTTAGGTGTACACGGCGTATTACGCGATCGCGGGGTAAACTATAATATGTCTCGTCTCGCAGATCCCGCAAACGTGGCGAATCGGCAAATCTCTTGCCGCCGCAGCTTTCCGCCGAGACAGCAGCAGGGAACGGAGATAAAAATCGTCCGCTGGATTACATATAGGTGCCTAAAAGCGTGGGTGACGCGTGTGTGATGGATGTCCCCGGAAACGCGACCAGGTTACTCGATGATGCCTCGGCGGGGACGCGAACGCTGCTCCGGTGGCGTGCAAGGGGTGAAGCTGCTCCGTTTGGACCAAGGGTGGGATGGATGATGGCGACAAGCGCGTGCGTGGAGATAATGTTATATTTAGCTGGTCCCCGGTAAATCGCACACATCTATATCCGCCAGTCCATTCACCTGCACCGCTATCGTCCCCACACGAACAACCCTTAAGTGTCACGTAACACCGCACGCACACAGCTTTCAGGTGACGTCAGTGCAGCATGTTCGTGCGTGTGTACAGAGCTGGTAAACCGTATATTATTTTCATAAATTATAATGCGAGTGTATAGGCAAAATATATTAAATATTTACACATCGACGTGCTCGATAGTTGTACAGTAAGGTACTATACTGGTGTATAGGCACATAAACATACCTTAGGTGCCTACACACACGCGTACACATATTTTGTTGTCCGTTGCGTGTTTTTCCGTGCTGGGTAAATTACGATACAATAAAAAATACAAAAAAATACGATTGACGATGACAATTAATATAAAATAAATACAGTTAATGCGTGGTGTTAATATGTGATGGAGCTCAAATACGACCTTTAGGTGGTACAGGTATGGAGGACGTGCGGTTGAGTGCAGTCCATATTATATTGCATTGATAAGTCTATGATTATTTAATTATTATTAATTTCGGTGCACTATATTTCACCTATACTAAGCGGCATTAAGAACACCTCCCCCCCCCCCGCCACGCAATCTTTCAGTCACTTAACTAAATACACAGAATGCGTATTATGTATATAATTCTAATATAATATGTAAAATGGGCCCATCCGGGAGCCGCCGTATTTATTTCGGTTTGATTTTTAACATTAGTATTATGATGATGATACCAATTTTCATATAGATAACATAATATATCGTCGTGTTTTCCCTTGACTCTGAATGCATATGTCAGGACCGTATTTTGATTGATACACGCGTTTCGTGGATTTAGTTCAGTGCATCTTACAGTCATAGTAGTTATAAACATTTAGTTGTGTAGTTATTTACAGTCATAAGCCCGACCTACGCGCAGCGAACCCGTTTTGTTCTGCCACCCGCGGGGTACATTATTGGCCCCGAGTGGAGTATATCAATTTATATTATTATAATGTTTACCTCCGCGCCGCTCCTCTGTGTTCAGCGGAGATGGGCCATCGGCCTAAACTTGTCGCCGATCGATTTTCACAGTACCTACACACTGCAGTACACGTCTTAAAGTCACTCACACTGAGTTTGTGGGTACCTACTTGAAAACGTCAACGTGCACGGTATATTATTGTATATTTTTATACACCCGATGACGTTTTCGAGTGTGCAATGTTGTCATTTCGGCAAAAATTAACTAAACATACCATATTACTAATAGTAAAATAAATCACTTACTGATAATATCATAAAACATACTTATAGTAGGCTGACTGACCGTTTTCCATGTACAATGGTGATTTATCATTGATATTTTAATTCAAATTTAACACGTCATCCATTACAGCGACTTACCAATGGCGCAGTCTCAATAAGTTAGTGTAATGTAGGTGTATGAACTATGAATGGAGGATGGACGTGGGGTGAAAAGCCCCACACGGGCCACTTTGGTCGACATAAATTTTTAGCACCCCCAGAATTTAACCCAAATAGCGGTACAAATTGGTATAGCCAGTTCGTAGACAACTACGACAGCATATCATCATCCCAAACAAATTGATTGAAACGGGGAGTAAAGTGCAAATGAGCAGATGTTGAACAACTATCGTTTGAGTCAATCAAAAACGCGCTAGTCATTTTGCCGAAATTGTTCCATCCCCTAGATTATAGCAAACCGAATTGTCTGCAAACTTATGCAGGCAAGATTAGAGGTGGTACAGTATTTTTTCAACGGGATTACAGGCCTGAGGAAAGACGCATAATGTCCTACTCAAGTAAAAAATGTTTAAATCATAATGTATATGTTTAACTATGTTATGTGTTGTGTAAAAATTAGGTAAAATATTATGTAATAAAATAATAAATACATTTTTTGTTTCACTTGTTACAATATGTTCCTATTTAGTTCAATGGGTGTAACTATGTAAGCAGTTCAATCAGAATTAGGGTTCGAGATTGTCGTGTTAATTATTCTGATGACTATAATGTGGGTGCAGTATAATTGTTATTAATTGTCAATGTATATAAGTAGGCCATTGACGTTTGTGTGCTTTTGTAATCTATTAAAAATTGCGACAATGGTATTTTCCTTTTCTGTTATACCGATACTATACTTACCTACTGTAAAAAAATATAGTAATCAATAGTGTGCACAAATAGATATAATTAGAATAACAAGAACCTTAGCCCTCGTGGATCGACGATAATCACATTATGATTTATCTAATCCATCGGTACAATAATAAAATATTATATATATTAAGTTGCAGCCTAAATTCTGGATACATTTTACACAGAATACAGAAACAAAAATGTGAACGTTAAACATAATATCATACACACTTGTATAGTATAAGTATGATGATACATTTTTGGATTATTCGAATCTTTAACAGTTAAATTTATAAAATATCTTTATCTTATTATTATAGGTATGACTTTTGTGATCTGAGCTCTCAATACTACGAATAACGACTATAATTGTAAACAACTTTTTAATGATTTGTGATTGTTATTTTTACTTATATATTTATATTTTACTTCATATTTTACTCTCGCTTAAAAATAATAAAAGTTTACTACGAGTATAATACAATTGTATTTAACATAACTTGCAGCAGGTTTAAACCAAGGTTAATTAAAACTTTACGTTTTAATGTTATTTGGAAAACTTATTTACACCCTTACAGCTGCACAGTGCTTAAGACTTAAAAAAACATAAGCATAACACAACTGAGCATAGTTATAAATAAAACATACAATATATAAAAATATATATATAAAACATACAATACAATTAACAAATTTAACTCTTCATAATAATAAACACGTCAACTATACAATTAATATATTATATTTAATTTGCTTTCTTTAAATAAATAAGCTAATTTATAAATTATAGATAACGTGTATACTGTATATTCGTATCACATATGCAAATTTTTTATTTTACGTAAAAACTGAAATACTCGAGGTAATAACTAATAAAATACCTACTAATTGAATTAGGTACCTTATATTTATTAATCACGTTTTAAGAAATGTATACATGGCGTATATTTACTTTTTACTATCTTCTTATCCAATTCACCATCAAGTATATTACAACTCAAAGTATAGGTACTAATGTACTATTTAGTTTATAGGTATTAATTATAAATGTATAAACGTTTAAATTATCAAAAATGTATTAGTTTAAATTGTACGAATTTTCACTGAAATAATACCTCTCTATTACTCTTGTAATGGGTGGTATTTTATTGAAAGTTTTGTATACCTACTGCCTACGCTATAGGCTCCGAAAAAATATTTAGTACAAAGGCCCAAAATTGTATACAGAGAGCCTTGTATTTTCATATCAATCAATAGAATAGGATAAAATACTACACTCTCATTTATACCATTAAATATTAATATATATTATACATAAAATTATAATTTTTTTTTTTTTTTTAAAAAAAAACAAGTAAAAAATGAGTGGGTTTGTCGTAGGTACCTAATATCATCTTAAAACTAAGAGGTATACAGTATACCTATCTAACATGAGTATGTTCAAGAAAATTAAAAATGTATAGTGGAACAGCCTATACTCAACTCAAGCCATAAGTCATTATTAAAGTTAATTTCATAGCTTTTGATATCGCAAATACTTTAGTTATTAATTATTATTTAATATTTATTATTATGGTCTAAAATATCTGATTTTGATGCAATTCGTGACAACCAAACGTCTCATTGAATAAAATAAATCAACAGGTATTACTGAAAAAAGATTAGTTTCATAGTTGTATTCATTAATCAGTTATGTATATTTTATTAACTTATACATATAACATATAGAACATAAAATAATATAAATATTGTATTTCTTTTTTTGTAATTCATTAAGACACACTAAATTACTATCTACCAAATAAAAGTATAACGCGTTTTATAAAATATATAAGTATATAATATTATATATTTTAATAAATTCAGCATGGACCTCCTGCTCAATTTTTTAAAATAAAAGTCATTGAAACTTGATAACACCATAGCGGCAATAACATAATATTTTATAAATTGATAAATTATAATTTTTTAACGAATCATATTATATACGTAAAGTTGTCTTTATAAGTAGTCAATTTATCGTTAAATTATAATATCGTTATGTAATACTGTTAATAATTATCACGTTATAAACTCTTAACACCTATAATTATAATTTATAATAAAGTCATGCGAAAATAACATAATATCACAAAATATAAATGTTCTAAACATTTCTATATATTTATAAAAACTAAATAAATATAATATAATATATAATTTAAATGATTTAATTTTTATTAAATTGTATAAACTATAAACAGTATTAAACGTGTATTTAACTTTAAAATATCATATATGCCTTTATATAATACATATTATGTCACCATTTTTTTTATTTATACATATATTATATAAATATGTAACATATAGATACAAACAATGTACGTATAGTTCAATAAATTGGCCAATAACGGATATAAAAAAATTTTTTGTGCAAAAACAAATAACTCTACAATAAGGGCTTAGTTATTTTTGATAATCAGTTAACGACTCTACTTTATTGATATATAAATTATAATACCTAAATACCCCCGCTACCCCGCCACCTCCTTTATTCTGTACGACATTATCTTTCTGTGTGAATATTACCGATATAAGTATATAAGTTTTACATTTCAAAATATTATTCGTTATACATCTATGTTAAGTACACAAATATATACCTATAGGTACCTAATCTTATTTTATTTTATTAATTTATCATATGTACGGAAGCAAATAATTTATCAATGTAGACTTTTAAATGTGTTGTTTAAATACATTTTCGAGTTCATTCACTATTCTGTGACATGAACATAATATAAGAATTTATTATTATAGGTATGATCGGTAAAATATTTTATGAATTATTATATTATGATATACAATATACATTATACATATAACCAATATAGTACGTATTATGCATAATATGCAAGAACCATCAAACTAATTTATTGCATACGTTTTGCTGGTTTATTGGGTAGTAAAAATATATCACGTCTTAAATATCAAACAAAATCCTTTTTCGTTTATAAATAATGGTGTACAAACTACAAGTAATTGTGATTGATTAATAAATATTAATCTAAACGTTACGACATGAACACATAAGTAATATACGCCGCTAACCTAAACCAATTAAATATACTCAAAATTAATAATTATCTTCAACTCAATAATACGCATCTGTGTTGAGCAATGACCTACAAATAATTTAATGTAAACGCTGCAATACCTAAACATGTGATAGTTAGTTTCATATTTTTATCGTTAACTTTTCACGATTTCGTGCTAATCGTAATTAGGTATTGGAAAAAATGCACAATATATATTATATATCGCAGGATCAGTGTTCGTCGAGATAGTGCATGATATAGGTGCGCGTTTTGTGGCTAACAAGTGAAACATAAACTTTTGAACATCTAATTAAAAACTGCTCAAATAAAGGCAACAATTTACAAACTTTTTCGGCGATTACCGACTGCCCACCATTCAATAACGCACTCTCACTGACTGTATGTTGCTCGATATAATAATATGCACACCACGATATTATTTTTATTTTGCATATAGATTTTGGATTTAATGCATTAGAGTGCTAATTTTTTTATTATTTATATTATTATAGAAGAAATGAATTCGACCAAAATATTTATTTCAACTGACTGCTAAAACTATGGTTCGTATACAGTGTAGCCTCGGCATAAAAAAATAAGAAGTATATAGGTATGCTCAACACGAACCGCGTTTTCGTCCTTGTTCGCGCATGTACATTGCCTTATGGGTTTATGCATATTGCATGATTGTTTTGTGTAAGACTAAATTTATACATAATATGACGGCACTTAAAGTTTATTGTTCGTTACATGTATAAATTATACATTGCCCCTTAAACAAATATGCGCAGTCTTATCATTGAACATACTTCTCTCATTCCTTATACTATGGGTATACCTATACGCCTATTATATTATAATAAGCGGAAATGTATATTACATTTTTTTTTCAAATATTTCTTTAAATTTTATACAACCTGTTATTGCGATTGTTTTGAAAATATAATTCATTTTTAGATTGCTGTTGTTATAGTTACACTTTTTGGTGTGAAAACCACCGATAAAAATACTATACGTAGGTACCTACTGTATAGGTAGTAGTTATCTATAATATAAACACGTGGAAGTGTAGAACAATACTTTAGATAGGTAATTTAATAATATAAATGTACATGTAATAATATTATATGTATATTATATGACATGGACATAAAGCTGGTCTGTTGAAGAATGTTTCAATTTTATTCTCGAACATAAAAAAATAATTAGTTATTTTTCATATATTTTCAACAGTCCACCAAGTGCATGATATTCTAATTTTAAATAATGTCTTACCAGCTTACATAAACATTTATGTATAGATTTATTTTATTTTTTTTGTACCGTTTCACGCAACGCTGCGCAGATCACGACGCGTTTTACCTACCCTGCGGACGTATTTATTATACAATATACATTATCATTTATCCGCACATAATATTATTAATTTAGTATACCTTTACTTATTCCGCGGTATCTGGTTTATAACATAATATTATGTGAGTGCCTATACTGTTGCGGATGCGATATACGTCAAAGGCCGTCAAATCTAAGAGAAATATCGATTATATTTCGGGCGGCGGCGTTCGTTTTAATTCGTCAAGGGTCATTTGGCACCGTTCCGACTTTGAATTGCGTGCCACCTATTTCTATACGGCCGACATAATATAACAACAACGACAGTATACATAATAGTAATAATAATATTGCCCTTTGACTAATTGCCGTTTGACTATACGGTCCGCGGATGTGCTTAATACGCGGATAATAATAATACAATATAATACAATATTATAATATCAAACACGCGTCGTCGTCGTATATATTATACGAGGTGCACCTAAATACACTGCGTGTATACATATAATATAATATATATATATATTAGATACGTAGGAAATATTATTATTTATTATCGTACGATAAAATACATCGGACGTATCGCCGCCGTGGAAATAATTTGTCGTGCACGCGACCCGCCGCCGCGATAAAAATACAATTTGTATATTTTAATATTATATATATATATATATACGCGGCGGCGTACATTTAATAAAATAATAATAAAACGTTTTACTGCAGACCGTATTATTTATACACTGCACATATATACGACGCGAATATCATATCACTGTGCGTATAAATATATTATATTATATATATGCGTGCATGTGTGTATATGTATATATAGATCGACGAAGGTCCTCCCTTATTTTATATCGCATTACAATACAAGTATTGTTTCGCCGCTTTAATGTTATTATCATCACTCGAGTATAATATAATAATATATGCGGACGCTGCCCACCCCACCGCCAACCCCTGCAAGGTTGTCGAGCGCACGCCTTTGCGTGCAGTAGTCGTTTCGGGTGTAATACACTGAGAACTGACCCTAGCGCCAAACCAAATATATAATAGTTTTTAATATTTTATTAAAAACACTAATCGTTTTCGTACGCATCGAAACGCCTACGGTTGTTAAGTCGTGACGAAACGGGTCCGTTCGAAATTCGGTTCCCACGTTGCGGGGACCATACGAGCCGCGGATATACGTGCAGATTATTATTATTTATTATTATTATTATTGTTATTATAATACTATAATATAGAAAATCAATTTCTGGATATTTTTTTGATTTTTCCCGATGTTACTTTAAATTAATTTCGAAAATTGTAGTTTTCTATTGGGGTCATCAACTTGTCAATGTGTATATAAGACAATTTAAACGGACGTTTCTTTC
Source organism: Nasonovia ribisnigri (assembly GCA_027563435.1). Lineage (NCBI taxonomy): Eukaryota > Metazoa > Arthropoda > Insecta > Hemiptera > Aphididae > Nasonovia > Nasonovia ribisnigri. The sequence continues at coordinate 359,693 of JANEHU010000669.1, forward strand.
GACTCCGAATTATATTATTTATTAATCCTCGATTAGATCCCTATAGGAATGTATTTTCTTAGAAATACATGTTTTAATAACACTGTCCTATAATCGACTATAGACGTCATGTACCTTACCCACTGGTACATATTATAATGTTATAAATAGTTATCATTTATAATAGGTATATAAAGGATTTAGGCTTTAGTACGAGTGTTGAGCCCAGATAATCAATATTTTATATAAAGAAGTATGAAAAAAAACTAATTAAATATGATAAAATAAAAAATATAGAACATTTCATCTATTTTATGGATAAAATTTCAGATAAATTATTTTCAATAATATGTTAATGTCGCTAAATGCTCGTACCTATATTTGAAATACCTGTATAACATAAAATACTTTTACAAATTAATAAAACTAATAAATCTAATAATTGTAATTATTTTATTAAAATTAATAGTTCACATATTTTCACATAATTTATCAATAAAAATCAAAACCTTTAAATAGTAGGTAGGTACAGCAACAAACCATGATGTATTAATAATTCTAAGCCCTTATTATTGTATTGTACTCACAGTAAAATAATAATAAAAATAATTTAATAAATTTAACAATCTAGATAAATTTATCTATAAGTAAGGGTGATTTTTATCTTGGATGCAACTATTTAGATGAATTTTCTCTATCTATCTAGATAAGATAAAATTAAACATTAATATGATATAGATAAGTCTCAATACTGTTTGGAACAGAGCCTAGAGGTTTTATAACTTTTTCATCCCGCGACTCGTTTGTGTGTTCACAATATTTTACAGCTCCCAAATTATTGTGAAAAATTGAAACAATACGGATACAATATGGGCAATATGGGTGATAAAACTGTGACTGAACAGTACTAAAATAAAACTTCTAATTGTCACATAATGTGTTTCATTATTGTTTCCACAATCGATTTAATGATTATAAATGTATAAATAAAATTTAGGTGTATTAATTATACATAAGACATAACCTACATTAATTTTGGTTTCCGGTGCTTAAACGAGGCTCCCAACTCTCTCGACGGTCTTGTGAGCCCACAGTTTGAATACCTCTGGGCTCTGGTTTAGAACAACTGTGCTTCAACGATCGTAAAATAACTGAAAAATAAAACCTATGATTATAAAATATTGTATGTAAGAAATAAATGTAAAATTTGAAATTATTGAAAACCTATAGCCTATAATATGATAGTTATAACACGACTCGTAAACCTGGGTAAATATGGGATAAAAATACCGTTTTTGTATGTTAAAAAACAATTTAAATACGGAAGGCACACAGAAGCGACAAGTCTGTAATGCGGAAAAGTTTAGTTTTGATTTTATTTGATACTTTAGTCTTCAATTTTACAATTTGTGGATCCACGGGCACTGTAATGTGTATGTACAATATACATAAATATGTAAGCAAATCTCAATGTTTTTTTTCTTGATTTGGCCGTGACTATTACCTACTCATTTACAATAATTTATAACAATAAATAACGTATGGATATATATAGTTTCAGTTTTTTTTTTTGTTAATCATGATTATTTTTCATATTATTAGTCAAGAAGTGATAACCTATTCAACAGTATGGTGTTTTTTAATAATTCTCAATAGGTAATGAATTATAATGACAAATGAGTACTGAGGAAATATATTTTGTATATCGCTTAATAATGCAGGCCTGCAAATTTACAAAATATGCCAATAAAATCGCTTGTAAAACTATGGAAAATAATATAAACCTAAACTAACCTAAGTTTTTAGTAGGTATATAATTGTTATAATGTAATGTATAATTTTACTGTTTGAAACAAAAATAATTTTTTTTTTTGAAAGTGATCTTTTATCGCTTACGATAGTCGAATCCAATAAGTAAACTGTCGAAATCGTCTATAATACAGAGAATATGGAATTCTCGGTAATCGCAATCATTTTTTTTAACTGTAGTAGGTAGGTATACAGTCGTACCCTTATATGTATTGTTTTACTTTAAAATAACAAAATCTAACTTAATTTCTCCGAGAACTCAATAACAGAACATTAACATCGAACTAATTAATAAAATAAAATTGTAACAATAACTATGTAAATTTGTACTTGTCCATGTGGATTAAATTTCAACTGCAATCCAAACATACCTACCACAGCAGTTAATAACCCCTACAAAAGCTAATGACCTTAGTCTCCGGCCTTAAGATCAATTAAAATATAAAAAATGAATTGTATTTTGTAAGTTATCGTTATATGAATAAACATTATATATATATACATAGTTAACAGCATGTAAACGAGTAGTTGCAATATTATCAATCAATGTTCCGTTTATTCTGTCATGTTTTTTTTTTACACGATTGTAATATTTAAACGGATAACCATCGTAAAATTATACAATAATATGCCTGCAAATGACTGATACCTGCAAAATACGGACAATGGATTACATTTCCTCTACTCGTCAAAATGAACTAGCAGCGTAATGAGTCTTTACGATGGGGGGAGGAGAGAGAGACGTTGAAATAAATGTATTTATCAGGCGTAATGAGAATATTATATTGACACTCTCATACACAAAGGGGCAGTATCACACCAGAAATAAACAAACGGTAAATTAAAAAACAGCAACTATGATAAGAGTTAGCCCCGGCAGTCTATGACGTGACTTCTATTACAGCTATATTTACTGTAGTTAATATGTACAACGATTGTCTACTTAAAAATAAAACAAAAAATGAACGATGAGAAATGTTTCATAGCTCAACGATAAACCTAACCTAACCTAACCTAAGAAGTTTATTTTTTAACCAAAAAAATCTCAAAAATATAAGCACACGGGTTTTTTTTTTTATTTACTATATCACAATATTGTTTTAAATTAAATTGGCCATTATATGTAAATATTTACAGTTTTTCATAAATGGCCGACTGAAAACTAATAATTATAACTTTTTTCAAAAACTTGACGTTGAAATAATTTCGATAACTCGAACAACTGTGTATATTTGCGAAACAACGTGATATTTACCCAATCGAACTTGATAAGAATTTAAATAAAATACTGCACGGGTGGTGTATGAAAAATGTTAATGACAAATTTATAATTAAGATAAGAATTTGAAGTTTGTGAAATTTAAAAAATCAACTAAAATCATAAAAATTGCTCTATTTTTAAAAAATGGTATTTCAAACATAAAATTTAAAAAAAAACGACATTTGCAATATCAAACGTGTTGATCATATAATCCGTAATAATTTACATTATTGACTTAATAAGTTAGGCATTGTTCTAAAGTAAATTAATAATATGATATTGACTAGTGACTAGTCGGTATATGTTTCCAGATCATGATTACAGATGTATTATGATAATAAATAATAATAATGGTCACTTGATCCGGGATATTAATGCAGTGTACTATTTTTAGGGTGCTTTAGAACAATATTTTCATAATGTCATACTAAGCACACAAGTTTCATCAAAGTTTATTTTAAATCAAACACAGTTTTTAAAATCTATGATTATTTTGATAAAAAACAACCTTCACAACATTAATTTTCCATTTGCTGTTTTATATCACAGTAGTTACTTATTAATTATTATAATATAATGTATCCTTTTTACGCCATTTTCTTTATTATTATTTTTACCTTATCATAATTTCTATATCTCTTTTTTTAACTCACAAAATTAATTTTGTTAATTACAAAACCAAAAATCCAAAGCATGATGTAGTAAACATGTCGTACCTACATATTGCGCGCCAGTGTAATTCAATAAATATCATCGAACGACACTAATCAGTGCCGTACATACAATTCCCACGAGGTCCTAGGTGTAGCTATATATATCATGGTTGAGAATAATGTTCACAGTTCACCGATCGTTAATGTCTTAATGACATGACATTATATTACGAAGTAATTGTATATGAGTAAAAATAAACATAATACAAAGTACGCAACTTTACTGCGTATACAGAGTGTCGACTAAAATTGGTATTTAATGTCCCGTCATTTATTCTTATAAATGTTTTTTTCTTACACAGCGTTTAATGCAAGGTCAAAAAAAAAATCGAAAGTGAAAACTATATTTGATGATAAAAGATACATCGATTTACTTCTTATTGATTATAGCGAATTAGGCAAAACTGTATTTATATCAATATATTTTCAGTAGGTACCTCCATCTTAAGCTAATTTATAATGACGTTTTCAGTGTACCTATATAATTTGTTTATTAAGAAGATTATGCTGTGCAGTGAAATCAATTCACCCGCCCACTCAATAGGTACCTATACATGCGCCATCTAAATTCTACAATTGTAAAAAATAAAAACTAGAAATAAAGAAATAAAAGGTAGTCAAATTCATCTTTACTGCGTATAATTGTGGGTGTTTCGAAAGCGAGAGAGGACCATTCTGGACCAATGTAATGGGTGTACTGAATTTCAATTCAATGACAATTCGTTGCATACGAAAAATGTTTCTGAGCGAAGACGGTCTGTCGACCGCCAGCCTATATTACTTTGTATACTATGTATATTATGAATTAGGTATGATATTATTGCTAGGCATTAAAGATATTTATTTTACTATTATTAAATACTAAATAGTAATGTAGTATAGATTAAATTCATTTTTATTTAAGATATTTCATTTTAAAATTCAATGTCTGTGTAAAGTATAATAACATAGTCGTATAATAAATATTAACAAAAATCGTTATTTTTTGTTTAAATATTTGATTTCGACAAAATTTGAATTTAAAATGTCTCTAAAAAAAAAATTGTATTTATATTATATTTGTTGACTAGTTATTAAAAACCATGTACCTATTACATTTTCAAACACTTTGACATAGTGAACATTTTTTTATTGGCATTTATAGAATAAAAAACTAAAAAAAAAAATCAAATGTCTATAAATAGGTCAAAAAAGTAAACATATTTTAAAGATTATATCATATACCTAATCCAATATCAACATTTAGTGAAATTTCAAATATCTGTAGGTACTTTGTTTTTGAATTATGCAAGAAAATAAGGAAATCGTTCCATAAGAAATATCGTTAATTTACATTAATAAACAATTTATATGAAATTCCACTAAACTTTTTTTTTTGTTATTGGTAGAAAAACTTACGAGGAATCTTGTGTTCATTTTTAAAATCTTAGATGTACAAAAAAAAATTGTTATGATTTATACTAAAAATTATTAGCCTGTGCATGTTCTCTTGTTAGACAGAGTATAAATTTAATAGTTTTAAAAATAAAGATCCAACGTGCATTTTCGTTACTAAACTACTACCTATGTTATAACTTTATAAGTAGCATGTAATGAAAATATTTTATTGTTAAATAATATATTATCATAGGTAGGTACTTAATAATAACTTGTCATACTATTGATATGTACAAGTTTTAGTTTAAACTTTTAAGTTATTATTGTATAGGTAATTAGTTATTTTCAATTTGATGTATTTTTGATTTTAAAACAAGTATTTTAATTTTATGAACAATTGCGTATGTTTTTATTGATATTTTAAATATTTATAAACATACGTCGTGCTTTAATACATTTTTTGTGAAATTGATTAATAATCATTTATAAAGGACATATTATTTATTAATATTATTATCTTAAAAATAAGCCCATGGTGTAGTTAAATAACCTATCTAGGACGCCGTGTGATCATAATTTAATTGTGATTGATATGCATACCAAAAATGTCAAAGTTATGTATGACAACGGAAAATTTTCAGAATATGTCCGTAGAGTCTACGATAAAAGTTATAAGTCGTTAGTCGTTTTTCAATAGTTAATAGTCATCAGTTGTTTTTTGTTAGTGTTAGTCATTAAGCAGTTTGTTGTTAGTTGGCCATGATAATTGTAAATTTGTAACCAACTGTTAGTCGGTTTTTTGGAGTAAAATAATATAACTATTAGTCGGTTATTTAAATTATTCGGTTGTGCCCATCACTACCGTAGACCGCTCAAAACGAGTCAAAATATTTTAAAAAATTTAATCGAGCTTAAGAATCGATAAAATATACATATAAATTTAAAGTATCTACAGTTATTCGTTTTTGATTTACAGCAAAATAAGAAAATCACTACGTGAAAAATTGTGTGAATATCCAATCTTAGAAAAAATTTAACTTCAAGCGTTTATAAAAATTTAATTTGACTTTCAGGTAGACATTATTTTTTTTTTTGAAAAAGGTAGGTGAACTTATGAGGAATCTTGAATCAAATTTTCAAATCTTAGATTTAAAAAGAAAATTTTTTTGAATTTCTAACTCGAAATAATTTGCACATTTTCGTGATTTATACGTATTTTGTCAATATTTGAACTTAAAATGCTAATAAAAAAATAGCTAGTGACTATGGATTTTTAATATTTTTCAAGTGTCATTGTAACAACATATAAAGCGCCTTGTATTAAATGTTCAAGCTTTTTTACCAAACAAATACAATTTTATTGACATTCATAGAAAAAAAAAACTAAAAAAATTGGAAACTTAAAATGTCAGCAAACAATTCAAAACAAAATAAAATATTTTGAAAATTTTTTCGTGTATAGATAATGCGAATATAAATAACCATGGCAATTTTCATGAATATAGGGTCATTCGTTTCAAAGTTATACCAAAAATCAAAATAGATTTTTCCGAAATCTGATTTTAAGTAAAAATTCCCGTTTTTCATTAATTTTTTTTTTTCGATTTCTGGTAACCTTTTACTTTTGGCCCCTCCAAATATCAACTAGATTTACTCTCCTATTAGAAAATATGTTATTGAAGAAAGTCTAAGCATTTTTATTATCTTAAAAGGTGTTGACAGACCCAAATAAAAAAAAAAGAACATAATTGTAAAACCAATACGTTGATCGGTCAATCAAACAGTTACAGAATTTTAGGTATACACTTAATATCAAATATTTTTTTTAAAGTAGACATTTAAAAAACAGAGTTCACCTCATGCTATTTCTGTATTAAGTATTTATCGATAAAAAATCCGGTATTAATTTGTTGATTTAACATGCCTAAGTATTGTATACTGTTAGGCACTTGGTTTATTATAATTATTTGAATTACAAAATTGACGATTTCGGATTTATTCAATATAACGAGATCAAATATACTTAGGTACCTAGATATATTAATATGAAATATTATGTAATATATTATAATAATTAACTCTAAATTATAAATAATTGACATGTGTCTAGATAAACACAACCATTTCTTCTAAGGCAGATTGCTTAACAAAATGTGTATTTTGTCTGATTGTTCCCCGAAGTCAAATACAATAGTGATAGATACTCGACATGTTATAATGAAGTGTGGAAATGTTGGCTTCTTCATTAAACACAGATAATATTTCTGTTGATTTATACTTATTTCGTGTTTTTACGAATAACCTTGTAGTTTGTACCTATATCACTCAAAAAATGTATAAGTTGAACGTTAAATTAATTAAATCTTACAATATAATCTTATTCATTATCAGTTTCGATGGATTCATATCAATCTTTTTCAATTAATTGTAAACACTTAACACATTATTAAATAATACATTTACTTTCATTAAAAAAAAATTAAATTTTTAGGTTGTTCAAGATTTGTAGTCTATACTTAATCAGAAAACTATGTCTTATAAAGTACCCAACCGAAAAAAATCTATCGAGTGAACAATTGCATAAGGAAAAAGCAAGAATAAAAGTTAAAAAAAGAATTATTAATAATTGAGTCGTAAATTAAATTATTATGTCTTAGCTGACAATTGTTTTGAAATCATGTGAAAAACACATGTCATCAAGTATTTTGACAATAGTTAAATCCTGCATACTTTGCAAGAAGAAATAATTTGTTTATTATGTAGGTCATAGACATCACAGACATACTCTTAAAACGTCGGTTGTACATAACGTATTTTGCAATGTATTAAATGAAATGTTAAACTCTCAGTCAACTAGTCAAGTGTCACTAATGTGTGGCTTCTTCCTCCTGATACGCATGTAAATTTCATTATATTATCATATAGTATACTTATTGTGTTAAAAAGTACATAGTGTGTACCTATACCTTAACTAAAAAAAAAATGAAATGTGTTTTCAATCTGCATTAAGCTTTTGAAAATAGAAATTGTATGTATATTTGACATTTTGTTGCACATAAGTCTAACAAACTTACAATCGTTTACTTATTTTTAAATATATATAGTTTTAATAAAGGGGGTAGTAAAAATTCTGCTGATGGTCATGTGCCAGCATACATATATTGTGGTGCGCACTGCATATATGCAATAATAAAAACATCAATATGCAGTATAGTCATTATGTCATAACACATTTCATCACAAGAGTCAATCCGTACATGAATGTATTGAATGTACTTTTATCAATATCGATGGGGTACCTAACTAAAGAAGAAAAACGAACAATCGTGTGAATTGTAAGAATGTTATTAGTTGTTATTACTCAATGTAATTAAATTGCTAAATTATTAAAATTTGTAGTTCAATAACTATTGTTATTATTATTTTTTATTTTTTATTTTTATTTTAGTACGATTTAACTTAGAACCTATTGAATAACTTTGACGTTAAGATATGTAACTTAATATTACCAACACTCAATTAATGCACAGCCATAACTTTTTCATTACACATTAATTATATTAAAAATATTAGTGTCGACATAATATAAAATAAAATATAATTGTGTATGAAAAATTATTAAAATTGCAACCAAAATCAAAACATTTTATAGATCGAAATATATTTTAATTCCATATTTTATACATTTTACGGATTAAAATGTTAAAATTATTTTTAAATGTATGTAAATCTACAAATCAATAAAAATTGAATGATAAAAATAAAAAAATGATAAAAAATATTAACTTCAGAAAACTATTATAATTAAAATGTGATAAATAACTTAATAGTAAATATTTTACTTAATCTTAAAAATAAAAAGATTAAACATTCCTGCTGAAATACATTATACAGACATAATAAATAATAATAAGTAATTACTAAATCACATTTTAAATTATTTACAGTATTTATGCTGTTATTAAACCATTGAATTATATTATATTAAAGTATAATAATACACTCAATTAATATAATAAAGTAACTGATATCTGTATGCCTAAATCATTATTATTACTCTGAGAAATGATTAAAGAAAATTTAAATGAGTCACAACAAGTAAACAAATTATGAGTTGAATTAAATATTATGGAGTGCTCTCTTAATTATTATATAGATAAAAAATAAATTATTTATTGTAGTACGTAGAAAAATAAATTATACATTTTTAGTTTCAAGTTTAAACGCAATAAGAAGCAACATTATTACATTTATATTTCTATAGGTATAAAAAGACAGTTGATTTACCTCCTACAATATTCGTTGAACAAAATAAATATTATTTCTTTAACATTTAGCTTAATGATAATATTATATTCTCTTAAAAATATAACTTATTCGCCACGGTATGTGAACGCAGCATCGACGACAAACACAACTCCGTTGAGGATGGACAACCAAGCCTTGGTCAAACCAGTATTGACATAGGACGATTTCAATGCAAAACCATTGTAATAGTTGTACGACATAACTCCCGATGCAATAAAGAGAGCAGCGCCAATCAACACGAAGAACATGTCCTAAAATAACATCACAATCGTTAATTATATTGATTATTATTACAGCCGTATAGGTAGTACCTATCAGCTTCGTCTGACCTGACATTCCTTGCTTTTTAAAAACTTATGTATTTCTAAATCGTGGTAAATACTAAAAACAGGCCAGATGGCGACACGAGTCTATTCCTATTTCTCCGTTCATTATTTTACCAGAAACGAGAGTTAAGTCGGTCGTACCATCGATTTTATAATAATATAGTATTATATATACACTTTAAAAACTAATGGTCGTGTACTTATAAAAAATGCCTTTTTCTTAGAGAAATTATTTAAAATATAGGTAGGTATCAAAAACGCATGTAAATTGAGTCAGTATGTTCGAAATGTAATGTACCAGAGATACCCTGCAAGCGGGGTTTATATAAAAATAAATATTATGTACAAATTTGTGGAGAAAATAAAACAAACCGAGTATATTATAATGTACTAAATAACACTGATTAAAATAATAAAAAAACAAAATAAAACAGGTTATAATATATAGGTTATCTATATTATAGATCTAATTGATTATTTTTTAAAGTAGGTAATTTAATTGTATTTATACAAATATCTTTTCATACTGTTGCTAGCATACCTATACAAGTAACGACTAATTCTATCACTATAATAGTGTCTAACCCCCGTTGTTTTTCTCTCGCACATTTATTTGATTAGACTTACCAGTCGAGAGCTTATTGGCGTTCCCGTGAAAAGTCCAATGAAAATTCCAGCCAAAATAATCACATAACCGACGTAAGTTCCGGTAGTAATCATGATCGATGTGACATCACCACCCGGGAAACTGTTGTAATGCAAGACGAAAATGATGATGGTTAGAGCCTGTGAAAATATAAAAACCATACGATTATTATTATTCGGCATGCAATGTTCGCATTAATTTTTTTAACTTCTAAGCTATAAATTATAAATTAAAGACCACGAACATAAAATAATTAATGATGAAAATGCCGGTTGTGTCCAAAAACACTCAAGTAATGAAAATTTGATTAATAATTAATGTATGCACTATGCAGCGTGTGATTCTTTTAACACTTTAGCAGCAATCACTCATTATCTTGAAAAATTATGCAAAAAAAAACTGGAGACAGATTCAACTAATGTTTAAAATCCAATTACGTTAACATTTGGTAATTCTCTATATTTATTCATATTTACTTCAAAAACATGTCCAGAATAATATTAAGAAAGCAAACTAAAATCATTTTGATTGTATTCATAAATATTTGATTTTAAAATTTGTTTTTTTTATATATATTGTTTATAAAAATGTTTTTATGCTATTTTATATTAAATATAAATTTAAATGCAAATTAATATAAATTAAAATACAAATTGTGTATTATAATTATAATAGTAATGTTCCTAATCTGTAACCAATGGTAACCATTTAAATAAACAAAAAAAAGATTCACCCTGTAAAATAAATTAGATATTTATATAGATTTACGCATTTACAATATGCAAACACTGAAATACTATACATTTGCATATTTTATAAGTCATAAATAAATTACTATGTTGGAAAAACACAAAAAATAATGTAATTAAACAATCTGATGAACAATATATATACATGTATAAGTATAATATATATTATACAGTCACCTATTATATTCGAAAAAACGTATAGATATGTAGGTAAGTACTCGTTATTGTTTAAATTGAACACACATTTTTTTTATTTGAACACATTTTAAAAATTAGTTTTAACTGAACATGAAGGGGAAACGATTTATTTCCAACATTCATTTATCCGTGATTTCACTTATAATTATGATTTAAAACACTGCTACAGAATGGGTATCTTACATTACTATATTACTATCGATAAATAGTATTTACTGTATTTTATATATATTGCAATAAAATACAAATATTATACTATAACGATCTATATTTTTTTCAAAACACAGCAGTTAACAAAAAAGAAAAGTAAATTGTTATTGTTTCATTTTTATATTCCTACGTCCGAGTGGAGAGATGACGTTTTGTAGTATAACAATTATTAATGATAATACAAATTGATCTAAGCCTCTCCTGACAAGTCTCCATGCTAAAGTTAAATGCCTACATTAATTATTTTTATTAGGAAATAATTCAAAAATAGTAGTTGAAAGTAGGTACATAACACAATAAGTAATAACCGTAATTCAGTGCGTTAACGTAACAACTGAAGCAGTGTGTTTCTATATCCATACATAGGCTTTTCGACGGTGATCCGGTGGCATGACAAAATAAGTATTCGTGTCAACGATAAAATGTCTTAAATGCAAGTAGAATAAACCAAGAAAATAAATAGAATAGTGTCAAGGATCCATCCGCAATTCAATTCATACCACGCAGCTTTCACAAAAATAAAATAATAATAAAAATACACGTACAATATTGTGTCGGCGGCGACGATAATAATAATAATTATTATTATTATTATACTTCCAGCGGTACACATGTACATAACATAAATTATAAAAAACAATGTGCCGAAACAATTCAGGGTCATTGCTATGAGTGTTTGAAAATTGATTCGTGTAAACCTATTTTGCATTTAATTTACTGTAGTGTAGTGTCGTAATCGAAACGATTATTATATTACACTGGTCCACATAATTATAATATCATATCGGAAGGGGCACAGTCTAGTACATGATAATTTACAAGCATTAGTCACTACTATTTACTAATATATGTATTAGGCATTACTGTATTAGGTAGGTAATTCATGTTTACATTCTTTGGATGAATCATTGTAAAGTGCCCTTGAATGTAATGAAATGGTTCCTCGGAGAAAATACATACCTAAAGTATTATAATGCATACCCACGTTTTAAACTGTCTTTAGGCGTAATAATAGTGTATACATTGCAACTACAGTAGAATTAAAACCTGGTTCGAATTGCAATTTTATCTAGACCCTGCAATTCAACACACAGAATTCTTTCATCGTTTTTTTTTTCTTAATTTTTACTATCGTTGAGGCTATCATCGGCCGGCAAGGACATTCCGTAGGCGTTTTTCGACTTGGAATACATTAAAATGTCAAAAAAGAACCTCCCACGGTCTATACTCTATACTTTAATGTGGGGGATCACATTATATAAGTATTGCTAGGTCGAATCATCAAGCCTAGCTGTATATTTACAAAGACAATTATAGTTAAATGTGTTGATATAATACATAATATTATTGTTCAGACAATAGGTAGGATCGTTTTAAAATTTTAAGCTATTAAATTAATGTGTACAATAATATCGTAAAATAAATAATAGTCAATAAGAAAATAGGTTTGGAAGATATGGGGGCTATGATCATCTGAAAATTATAGTAGGTAATTAATATTAATGTATCAACTTATTATATAATTTGTAAATGCATTTTCTGAATATTGGTACCTACAACAAATACTATGAACCGATAAACAGAATAAAATAACTAATCATTCCGGATTGAGAGTAACCGTTAGTATAGATTAAGTTTAAACTCTGGAAAACAACTACTCGTCCTAAATTTATATTTATATTTGGCAACATTTTCAACAACAAAACTATCTGCTTAACATTTTACAGAGAATTAGGACGGTTTTCGTTTGAAAAAAAAGAAGTTTGTATCGACCGCCTTTCCTTAAATAATAAATGCATAATATTAAAGGATAGAGTTAGACCTTAGGGGTGAGCATTCTTGATGAATCACTCTGAATATTTGAATTGCCCATCGAGAACACATGAATTCATAACAACATAATATTTTGTTGCTACATACAAATGAAAAATATTTTTGCAAATATTTAAATAACCGGTATATTATTTCAAAACACCATATTATTATAATAATACTAAATTACTAACATTATATATATAATGGTTCAACTATTGACTCTCCACGATTCCAAGTGGCACGTAATTTATTCACACCCTGAATTCGAAATTTAGATCAATATTTTTTGGTTGACTATTGAATAATATAGTGATAACGTTTTTCGTGTTAATGATGGATCTAAAGCCAAACACATGGATCACGAATGTGTGACTACCGTAGTCCCGTTTATCTATTACCATTGGTTATATATACAATATAATATATGTACTGAATGCTATTACTAAACATGTATATCTAAGTGGGTGTAGCTTCGCCGTTTATTAAACAAATTAGTAGTAAGGTAAAATACATTATGTTTAAAATATCAATTTCGCATCAACAACTTTTATTGAAAATAAAACATAATAATATTAATTTAGTTATTATAATAATTACGCATAATGACCAAACACAAAGCTATAAACTATATAGGTACATATAAAATATTAATCTTTAGCAGTCATACGTATTCACTGTTTAATGCTAATTTACACAAATTACAATATGATACGTCTCTTCCCACAACATCTAATATTATACGTATTAATAGAACGAACATTCTGGTTTAAGCAATATTTTTTTTTTAACAATATAGTTGTCACTCGATGAAAATGGACCGATCGTATAGGACTAAACGTCATTCATCAATACAGACAGATCGAACAACGACTCCATGATTTTCAACAGGCAACCGCCACACTGTTTGATAATTTCTTTAATAACTAGAGTTAAAATAATTAGTATACTCGTCGGTTCGACATCTCATATATCTCATATCTAACCGCCAATCAATATAAAGTCTGCAGACTCAATCCCGTTCTTTCGCCAAGCCTGGTTTCGAGAAAGTGCTCTAGCGAACGCTAATTATTTGTGGGACGCCAAAATGTATTCATCCCCAAATCGAAACTGCTATTCCATAATTTGTGGACCGTTCAGATAAAACAAAGGTACGCCTTCATTCACCGGGTCCGCTAATCTCAATCAAAAATGTTCAACTAATCAAGCTTTGAAGACCTGCAGACCACTTTCCAAGCTAAGTAAAAGAGGTATACTATAGAGCAGATCCTGCAGAGTCACAGCGACTTAAAGGGACGTAAGTAATGTGATAAGTCGTTCTCGCGAAACTGGCTAACGATTCACTATGGCCACTATAATATACAGCACGCTACAGCTATATCCCCGACACTAACGTGGTAATGGTTATTTTATTATTATTATGGCCACCCGATCTAGAACGAGCATATAGGTAATATCAATAAACCCGATCCTATAAATCCACCTAACCGTATAAACCTGTCCTTTTATTATTATCATTACGATTATTATTGTTACAACAGTATGGTATGTCGGCATACTATAGTAAATTATATTTAAATATGTTATGTAACCTCAGCGTGTACAAGCCAAATTCGAGATTTTTTTAACTATAATTATTATTAGTCATATCACTCATATCATTATGATTATTATTAATTTCCTTTATGTTATGCTTCGATGCGTTCATGCTTTCCTCCCCCGTCGCAATAAAGTCCATATGTTTGAAGTTTTTTATTTTTTTCATTCGCATTCATTATTACCAGCGCCTCTCCGTTTTAAAACAAAAATATAAAATCCTCATATTCTGTTCTGTTACGAATGGATCTCGGAATGCAGAGGGCGGTGCTATAATATAACGCACGGCTTGGACCAGAGTTAACGCCGTGACGTTTGAAAGTCTTTGTCCTGAGATATTATATAAATAAGTAAATCATACAGTTAATTTTTCAAAAGTTAACAAACATAAAGTTCGTGTTTAATTAAAATATATTGTTCGTCTGGTCTGTTAGCTGTTTGTAATGCTTGTTCAATATTAACACATATTTTAACAAGTTCAGATATAAATAAATCGAAATTGACAAGTTTACGAGTGACAGTGAACAAATCTGAGTTTTTATATTTATATTCTGCAATAATTTCGTTTAGACGAGGACACTAAACTGACAGACTATAATAGGTACCCTACTACACTAGGAAAATTCTAACAGCATAAAAAAAAATATATAAACTATACTGCCATACAGGCTAAAAATATCTGACAATTATGGGGTCAATTCGTCAACATATTATAATATATTATGTATGCAACAAAATACACCTCGGTTCTCAGTGTAAAGCAATAATAATATATATAATATATATATATATTATGATGAACCTATAATGTGTTTATAACAGCTGTGATGATATGTGATGAAATGTTTTTAAAAAAAGTTCAGTTCGGGAAATATTTCGAATAAGTCTGGAAAGTTACTAATATAGTCTAAGTAACTTATCTAAGTAAAAGTAAAAGTAGTTAATTCATAAAAATAAAGTTCTAATGAAACATCGTGTAAACATTGTTCCGAAGACGATGGCAGCACGACCATAATCTCTTTCACCTAGTATTCAGGTGCCCCCAGTTCCAACATTCTTCATTTTAAAACCCCATAAAATATTTAATTTGTAAAATATCAAGCGTAGTACCTATTCATTATGATATCATTTTAAATACTTGGCTTAAACTTTTTAAAAATGGAAAAGTTTTATATTTGATATCAATAGTAATTTATTATGTAAAAAGTTGGCTTAGATTAATTATTTAGTCATGATTGGACACAGTCATTATAGACATTTAGTGCAGACTTCAATGTCTTAGAACTCAAACAAAACAATATTGCTGTATTACTAATATTATTGGTGTACTACGACGTCTGTCAATCAATAAATTTAACTTTTTATATAATGGTCTATTATGTAACACATATTTTTATCCACGTATTACACATTTACACCATACAAATAACAATAAATTACAGTCATATGACGCCGCATATACGAATATTAGGCTTATTGAAGAGACAAGATGTGTAGGTACCTAAGTATAAAATAAGTAATTGAAAGATTATATACACGTTTCAGGGCATAGTATATAGGTATAATGTATATGTAATGTATTAATAGTCTCTACATAGAACTATTAAATAGAAACACGCTATATTGCTATAATATGCATATATCTAAAAATGTACAATAAAAATATTAATTATAACACACGACACAATTTGAAATTAAGCTACCTATTATCACAACATGCATGTCTTCTACACCCACCGATGTAATTTCAATAATAATGCATATAATCTTCCAATTAACGTCACTTGTATTATGCACAGTTATTACTTATTACAATAATATTTAAGGCTACGATTGGCCGACCAAAATAATTTTTACTACCTTGTTAATTCCATGCATACAATGTTAATAAGAAATTAGGAACACAATATTTGAAGATGATGGTTTATGATATCTCTAAAAGGACTCTAGAAGGAGAAGGACGACTCGCTATTTAGAATTTAGAAAGTACCGACTCGGGGTCGACGGATTTGAACAGGTTAAAACGTTTCCGAATAGGTATGTACTAGGTATCGTAGCTACGTGTTTACAAAACATCATGAAAGAAACCATAATTTCGCTATATAAAAAAATATACCCGAACGCGTTTCAATTATATAATATTATATAAACATATATAGGTAGGTATACAATATACATAGATACTTGCAAGTTGACAGGTTTAAAAAAGTACCTACTTTCTTCAAACAAATAATACAATTTTCGACCATTGATCGCACTTACTAGTGCAGTCAGTATAGTATTATATTATAATATATTATTATCGCCGTGCCACCGGTACTAAATAATACCTTTGTGGCCATAAAAAAAATATAATAACAGTACCTAATAGACAATATTAATGGAACGCGTACATGCTATTCACGCAGTGTTAAAAATGCAGCGGGCCTATAATAAAAATCAATTATTTAAAAATAATAATACTAAATCATATAATATACGATATATATTTAAAAAAAGCTGCTACTTATTATATTCAACGCTATAAGTAGTAGGTACACGGTAAAATTCGTCATAATATTATTTATGAACATATGTATGTTATATACTCACGAGTTCCAAAAATTTAATCATAGTAATTTTCGTGATTGCCATTTTGATGATTTGTAGTCTTTGTTTTTACTTTATTTTTATTCTAGGCAACTGCAAAAAAAAAGGTTGACAGATAATTAATATTATATTATTAGATAATTAAATTAAAAATATAATAACACATTTTAGTAGGTTTTAGAGTAATAAGGCCACGTCTGTGTAGGTGGCTTTGGTTGTGATGTGCCTCAAATATGGGAGTGGTAGCCGTGACCTTCGTCCAGCATAGATTAGATTATTGTTGATAAAATTATAAATAATAACAATAATGACGTAGAAAATCGTAAATAAATTTTTAAAATGCCTAAAGCTCCAAATATTATATTTTGTTCAATAGGCGGAAATTTTTGTTACGATGATTCGTAGATAATATCTCGTGAACTTGCTAAGTATCAAATAAAGGAAATTAATAATACTTTGGTTCGGCATTTGGGTCATCCAGAGTGAAGGACAACCAGGTGTGGTTGCTTCTATCTTGAGGCTATAGTGTGATAAATCATAATATTTACCATGCATGGTACCGACCGATTTGTTATTATTTTTTATTTTTACAACCAAAGAACTTTTTTCACGTGCATTATGTCATCGTTTTAGAGGTTATATTTTATAGTCAACTACGAGAAATATTTCGTATATAACTAGTAAGAAGGCATAGGTACATAATAGGAAAGAAGATTTGAATAATATTATTTAACAATTATGTTGATAATATTAAAAAATACATTACTCAGAAAACGCAGTTTATTTTATGTAGGCAACTAATTTTCTGAACGATGTTAGATAAAAAAAATATAACAATATATTATGTACATTAAATTATTCTTCGTATTTACCTAATATGATAATAAACTCATTTAACGATCAAAGTTGATTTTTAATATTTTAATGACAAACTATGACGTATATAATTGTTTATTGTGTACGTATTTAGTCATCGTATGGAAATCTTTAAGTAAAAACCGTGTAATATATTTATTTATATCCTGCAAAACATACGAATTTAGTTAGTATTATCTATAGTGAATAATATGTCGGTCAACTAAAATGGATGGTCCTAGCTCGAACGCAGTTTTGCGTAGGCATGTAATCTTCTATAAATGCACAACATCCTTTTTTTTAGTATGCAGATATCTAATAAATAAAAATACCGTTGGTAAAACATTTTATTTTGAAAAGAAAATAAGAATAATAGAATAAACAAAATATATACCGGCAAAAATGCGCATGTTATAACCTACCAAAATTATTACTAAGTATAAAACTAATTTTATAATAACAAGAATACTAGAAACAAGAAAAATATAAAAGGAAATTATAGAATTAATAGTCATTGTTTAAAAAGTGCATATATAATTCAAAATGTTTTATTACTCATTAATATTTAATATCAATATTATTTTGTTTAAACAATAGGCAAACTTGCCAGTTCTAATAATTCAGCCAAATAATTATGTTTAATAATAATAATGATGATTTTGACTTAATAGATGAACATTAAAATAATATTTTTAAAAACACTCAGCATATTTTAAGATGATAAAAATTAAATATCGACGTTGAAGTTATTTTGGTACGTGGATTGGATTTTAATTTTGAATGTTGAAGTGGAGTATAAACGTTAGGAATGATTAATGTAGAACTTTATAAGTAATTTAAATTTAACTTTGCACTTGTAAATGTATACATACATTAATGCAGCTCATATAATGTATATGCTTATTATTAGACGAATAAAAATACAAAACCATTTTATAAATTAACAATGTTAACAATGTCTACAAAGAGTTACAATTAATATTCACTTAAAAGTTTAAATAAAAAAATGAGATGGAAAATCAATAAATAAATCATTTACGTAGATAAGACCTATAGTACCTCATTAAAATATTATTATTTTATTATAATTATAAAATATCCCTTGGCCTATCGCAATAACCATGAAAAAATGTATTCAACTCGTTAACTAATATCTGATTATCAAAACATTTTTAAAACATTTTGTAAACAAATAAACCGGTTTCTAAAGGGTCATGGGTTCGCAGAGTTTGAATCACAAAAATCCCATTCCTAGAAGGTTTGGATTCGTTTGACTATATTATTTACTTCACCATACCTAATTTTATTTTGATGTATGCAAACTTTATAAAGTTATCTACACACAATCTATACATTTCTTAAAACGGCCTTCGGCGAAATGCTAGTCGTATATGTAACAACATTACTAAAAATGGTAGTAAAAATATTTTATGTTTAAAGTAAATTAATTCTTACATATTTGTATAAATTTGAATTTGAATAGATTAATGACACAAATGTAGGTACCAATTATATTTTCAACGAAATATTGCTTAATATTTAAAGATTGAAAATGACACGGTTTCAAAACGACTTCGGTGTTGTAGAGTAAAATAATATTCGGAAATTACGAAGGTGCAGTTAGGCAGTCGTGTACAAGGCACGAGTACATCGTACATGTGTGTATAATGTATATAGGTACACATATGTTATGTGAATAAATGATCAAACATAATTATAATAGGTGCCTATAGTTCTGGTTGTAAATTGCAATCAAAGTTTCAAATGAAAAAATGTGAATCTTCTTAAATTTTACAATGAAAATAAATTGTGTAAGAACACAAAAACTAAATGAATTACTACAATTTAATATTTTATCCTAAACGAAATCAGTAATCACATTATATTATTATTATTATTATTATTATTATTATTGTATAACAGTTTGATGTAGAGGTATTTAACAATAGGGGGTACACTGTCTAGATAAGAAGGTACGCTTAATTAATTTTGTATACCTACATATAGGTTAACATATTATATATTAGCATGAATTACTTTATAACGAAGAAACAACTCGATTAAGTTAACCTACTCGCGTCACGTACTACATTTTAATGATCGTAATATTAAAATAATTAATCAGTATTTAGTACCTACATAATAACAACCATCTAATAGTGAGTAACACAGGCTCTGAGACATAAATAAAAATATAAAATGTATAAGCAAACGAATGTTAAGTTAGACACTGAAATATGTAATAATATATTGATAGTTATTAATAATATTAAAAACTAATCAGTGACTTATTCTAAATAGCACCAATATAAAAAATAAATATTTATAGATTAGCCATTAAAAATAACGGGAATAATAAAATGTACATTGTTTTTTTGTTATGTCTATGATTTCTTTTATTTATGTAAGCATATAATTTTTTAAGATAATAATATCCAGAATATAAAATAATAAGAACACCAGAGTACGAATAGACAAAAATAGGAATACAATTATATAACTTAAAATACTGTTTAAAATGTTATAAAACATATAATTACATTTTTAAGTGCTTGAAGTACCAAAACGAATAACCATAAAAAAAAAAGCTGCAGATTCTAAACTACGCAGGATATTTATATATTTTACTGACAAAAATAATAGTAATAAAAATATATCTTTGGAATCGCGGTAGTTTAAAAAAAAAGCTCTGGCACACTATTTAAAATTGAATTTATAGCCTGTTGATGGGATTCTTATAGTAAATAAAAAAATTAAAATATACCTCAAAATGGCTCAAATCATTACCTACTAAATAACGGGGTTTTAGTTCTAAAAATACAACCAAATATGCACTATTTGTAAGTATATAATTTGATATTGTAACGGGTACTGGTGAAAAGTTAAATTCATACCCCTAAGACTTATCCACCCCCGAAGGGCTAACACAAAAAATTCTAGGTAAAATGTATAGGACGATGTCGTGTTATCGTATATTATTGTAAAATGCATACGATGGTAATGTCACTAAATGTTGTAGTCAGCAACACTAACGGACGAACTCGAATAGTATATACTTAGATTTCAGTCATCATTAGATAAATATATTTACGAGTAGGTACGATAATCTGAGCAATTTATTTTATGATTTCAACCGAAATCTGGAAAAGCAAATTGAAGTGATCTTATGCGATTTAATTTACAAAAACGAACACTATACAAATCGGGTTGTGCACTCGTGCGACGTGATATTATAACGATTATAAATATTAATAATGTTTTAAAAAAAAAATTGACTTACCAATGACGCGTTGACGTCGAGAAGGTCTGTGGCAAAGTGTCGGACTGGCGACGATCGGCGGAGCTTATATGTTACCGTGGTATAGTGTAGTTGCGTTATTGTTGACTGTTGACTGTTGTTGTTGTTGTCGATGAGTGTGCGTGCGCGGTGGTATGCCATTGCTCTATGGGACGACCACGTTTGAAGACGGCGTCCTTGGTGGGAGTAATCCAAAACCGTGAGTATCGTAGGGATTCAAAGTTCATCGTAAAATATATTATTCGAAATTCCAAAACGACCAAAACAGTTTAATTTAAATTTATTATTTTATAAGCACTGAAAATTGTCCACGATCATTATAGGCGTTCCGATCAATAGGTATAATATACCTACCTAGTTTTTACAAGGTTGCCATACATGCAGTAATTATCTGAATTGCCGAGACACTGAACCAAACTTGGGTCCCTGACCGCATGTGTTCCGAAGGAGTGCTCAGGACGCTTGAATTCCCGAGTTAAAATAATATATTGTTAGAATAATACCCATTTTTTTATAAAAATATCTCATTAAAAAAATGTATCAATTTCAAAATACATATAGGTACCTACTTCTTTTAATTATACGAGCCTATTAGCAATGAAACGGTTAAAGGTACAAATATTATCTTATATTATTATGATCCATTTTCAATTTCCCTATATAATCATAAATTTATAAACAATAAAATTTTTAATTTTGTTACCTATCACCTCATATCTGTAAAGTGTGTTTTAATTATTATTTTTTAATCCAAGTATAGACTGGTGGTGGCGTGCAGAAATATTTTTTGTGTTAAGCCGGGTTTACAGTTAGTACTGTTAGTAGTCAGCTACGTCGTCCTGTCGTGTCGTGTGACTTTTAAAGTATTCCGATTGGCAATTGCTCATGGTGAAGCCCCCACTGCAACTATGTGAGTAGTTCATAATTGCTTTACCCAGGGTGACCTGGTTGCTCTCAGGTCTGTGTTCAGTGTATATTGGTTTGTTAATAATACTAATACACTCTGCTAACTTCTAACAATATCGTTCTATTATAGTTATTTTTTATTTTATTAACATTTGTTTGTGTTTCTTAGTAACTGTTATTTCGATCCGCTTGGATCGGTGTGAAACTAGTGTCGCTAAGAAAATATCACAGTATAATTATATTCTCATTCTTGGATGAGAGTAACCGAACTGTTATAAATCCTTTGATAACCATCTCCACCTATACTACCTATACGACACAGATATACCTATATAGTAAATTTACTATGATAGGGTAAACTATAGAGAGCTTCAGTGGGGTCCACCTCCCTGGGTGCGCCACTGGCAACTGGCAAGGCGCCGAGGCCTATATAATATAAAATATTATTATTATGTATGAATGTATGATTATAATATCTAGGTTAAACCATTAAAATTACAATAATATGAACAACCACTTCGTATATTATATTATAATATTATATATTATATACATACATTTTCAAACTAATTAATAATACTGAATTGTAATAATATTGTAAATCACAAAATCTGAACAATCAGTGTTACTCGTCCGTTGGTCGTTAAATCTTGACGCCGAACATACGATAACGTTATCAGTTATTGAACTTGATCCTCAGGTTTTTCACAATTATCACTTGTCGAAAACAACAGCTAAATAAACACCTTATGGTTTGTTACGTACCCTATAAATATATCAATATATAGTGCACGTATTCAGTGGTGTGGCTAAGTAATTAAGTAGGCAATTACTATAACACATCATGCCGAGGTCATTGCATAGAGCGTAGTGAACAATTAAGCTATAAAAGTGTTGTCACACGTCTCTTCTTAGAAAAGTCTCTATACTATTGGGACAGGATACGGATCGACCAGAATAACAAATTATGCTACGAGATCCAAATTCTATCCTAGTGCGAACATTCGCTACCACTACGACCACCCACTCTTAAAGTATACGAGCATATATAAGGGAGCCCATGACAAGAGCTCATCAGACGGTTATAGACGGTTATAGACGGTTATAGACGGTTATAGACGGTTATAGAGAGCTAGAGACGGCTAGGGATAGACAAGACATTTGGAGGCCAGTCGTAACACCACTCACAGTCTTAGTCTATCAAGTTTCAGAGGCAGGTCGTAACACCACTCACCACTCTCTCACGCTTTAATATTGTATTTTTGTTTTAAATATATGTTAATAAACACACATTATATCTATATACATCACGTCTTCATTTCCTGAGTTGATATATATATCGACACGAGTTGGGACGCAACAGAAAATTGGCGCTGTGGACAGGGTTTTCCAAGAAACAGGAAGATTCAGTAATATTTTTGAAATATTCTGTGTCAACTTCTATCAACAGAGGCAACTTCACTTACGTGGATCACCGTTGAGCTGAGGAGTGCACACTTCAATTCAACAACTCTGGGAAAACCGAACTTCTTGTTGCAGTTCAACTACGACGAGAAAATCAAGCAACGGGATGAACACGGCAGTATTGTAAGCATAAAATTATATAACCGTCTCCTTTGGTACATTTGGTCCATCGTAGTTAGGGAAAATTTAAAGTAATTATTTAAAGGGCAATTAAATTATTAAAATCATTTTTGAAGTTATTAACGGGCAATTATTAAAGAATTATTATTATTGAGGGCATATTATTGAATTTTTATTATTGTGAATTATTATTGAGGGCATTTATTGAGAATATTATTGAAGTTATTATTGTGAATTATTATTGAGGGCATTTTTTGAGAATATTATTGAAGTTATTATTGTGAATTATTATTGAGGGCATTTATTGAGAATATTATTGAAGTTATTATTGTGAATTATTATTATTGAATTATATTATTTGAGTACTACTCCTTTGGAATTAGCTAATCCATCGTATAAACACGTGTAGATTTTAGAAGCCCATGACAGCCCATCCCTAGTTGAAGTCCCTAGTTGAAGTCCCTAGTTAAAAGTCCCTAGTTAAAGCCCCTAGCCCAAGAAGACGCCCAATCGAAATAAAAAAATATAAATGAATATAAAATTAAATTAATGAACACGAGTTCAGAGGATGAATTTGAAACTATAGCTAGAGAAACGCTAGATAGAATAATTGAAATAATCGAACACGACGAAATAAACAACACTGATAGTGAATTAATTAACAACGTAGAATTAAATAATTTAGTTAAAGAGTTAGATACAATTGATGAGGAAATAATTAATGAAAACGTAGTAAGTAAACCAATAAGTAGTGTCAGTAGTGACATATTAAATAAAAGTTTGCGATTAATAAATTTGGAGGAATTTGAAAAAAGCCCTAGTACTAGCACACCTCGTACAGGTTTACGAAGCGATAAAATACCGTTCACATTGAATATATACAGCCAAAAAGAGTAGTAAAATCTAAAAAAATGACAAGTGGAAGCGAAATGAAACCACTAAGCGCGATCGAAGCAATTAAATTAATTCCAAATTATTCAGGACAAACTGAGATATATCCATTCTTATATGCTTGCGAAGTAATAATAAACACGGTAGATATAGATCAACAACCTTTTATGTTAAAAATGATAGGTGCTACTAAACTATCTGACAGAGCTTTTAATGTAACCAAATATAAAGAAATTAAAATATGGGATGATATGAAAAAATATTATTAGATGCATTTGAAACTCCTTACGGCGCTGCTAATCTACAAATTGAATTAAATATAATAAAAATAAAA
>JANEHU010000670.1:0-93626 GCA_027563435.1 Nasonovia ribisnigri
AACATCAGTTATTTATTATGAGCTATATATTATTATTATATCTATTCTTAAATTACTTAGATAAGATCTTGGGTAATGCTTTCAGATGTTATTTATTATGAACTGTATATTGTTAGTACCTACCTATTATTACATTATTTAGATATCTAGGGTAATGATTATTAATTTTATATTTTATACAATTTTTTTATTTGGTTATTAATTATTATTCAATATGATGTGTATTTTTTACATAGCGCTTATCATGTGTACATATATAACTTGATATTTCTATAATTTCTATATACTTATTCAAGGTAAACCATGTGCGCTTGATTAATATTTTAATATATAATTACTTATTTGTATTTTAAGTAAGTGTTCAATTTCTGTAATGATTCCAAAGGACTAAAACTAAAAGCCCACAGAATGGATGAATACACATTAAAAAATTAATTTTGAATTTCCTGCTTAAAAAAATTATAACTAATATATGATTGAAATATATCAAACTATCAAAGATAGAGATAATAATTTAGATAGACATTAATTACTTTACTATGAATTCTAATATCTGAATCAGTAAAGGCTGACAGAATATTGTTATTGTTTTGGTTTTGCTTATACCAGACTTGTTTGTGCGATAGATTCTGCTAAACATACTAAATTGAAAATAATTACACTCCAATAAAATGTGTTATTGCTATTGTTCATTTTATCATATTAATCTTAAAATATTATACATATTATGATATTACAATATTATGTTACTATACATTAATACTAGATCTACAGTATACCAGTATACTAGAGCAGCGGTCCTTACACTGTGGCCCATGGCTCTCTGGGGGTCCCTGACACTTCCACAAAAGTTTAAGAGTATGTGTTGTTTCCGTCTTACACAGGTACGATGTACCAAATTTTTGTTCGCTAGTTTCAACAGGGTGCTGTCAGTTTTATTAATAGAGTAAATTGAACTATTATAAAACTTATAAATAACATCATTATCTGTGTTCTTTAGTTTGCTTTTTAGGATATTTTAATTTTAAGTGAGTTATGAGTATGTAAAATATTAATATTTGAAAATGCTCATAAATTTCTTAAAGATTACAATATCGTAAAAAACAAACTAGAGAACATAGATAATTTTGTTACCTAAAAGTTGTATAATAGTTCAATTCACTCTAATAACAAAACTGATAGCTCCCTATTGAAACTAGCCAACAAAAATTTGCTATATCGTACCTGTGTAAGACGGAGACAACACATTCAGATGTGACGTCCTCTTAGGAACCACTGTAATAGTTTTAAATTTAGTTATATTAACTATTGTGTTCAAGACTCAAGAGTGACATACCTATTTAATGTTATTGTTATGGTATTTAATTATTAGGTTTTGTGGATAATAATGTGAATATCATTACACTGTAATATACTTTAATATTAAAATGTATTAATTTATGTTCTAGAAATACAGAAAAAACATTAGAAAATTACGAAAATTACGAAATAACGAAATAACCAAAAAAAAAATTAAACCTAACAGTTCTTCCAATTATGATGATTATGATGATAAATATGGAAATAATCATAATGAGATAATGTTATATGAAAACAGATATAATTCAAGTTACCAAAATAATAATGATGTTTGTAACAGAAAAAATCAGTGGTATACTCTTTTTGTAATTTAATCTATCTAAATAAAAAATATATAATACAATATATATTATAACAGTATACATAATAAGTTTATTTTACAGTTACTTGTTGACAAAAAATTTGATTGAAAGTTTTGAACCAGTAATTTTAATACTTTTGTCTAGTACAAACTTTGAGGATTTACCCAGTAGCAAGGTAAGACGTTAATAATAAATATATTATTATGATAAAAACTAATTTTATCAAAATTGAAATAAACGGACACTTGTTTTAAAAAAATCTATTTTGGGTATTTTGTTACAAATTAAAAAAAGAATTACATTAAACCCATAAAAAAAAATTTCCGAGATAATGAGTTTTTATTGTAGTTTACTTTATTGGGTACTTTATGTACCTACTTACAAATGTATTGAAGATTAAAATTGAAATACTTCAAATGTTTTATTTATTGTATAATGATGAATAAAATATTTCAGAATAAATCCACATGTATCAGCAATTATACTGAAAACACCGAATCTATAATTGTAATATCTCCAACTGAAAATCACAACAGATCATTTGAGGTAGGTATAATTCATTTAATTATACTATTATAGCTTAAGAATTATAGCTGTACAGTATTTTTTTAAAAATTATTTAACATTTAATATTAATTTCCCAATGTTGTTAAAAGCATGAATTTCAGAATACTAAGGAACAAATAATAAATTCAACTTTCAATAACATTATGACTTTAAAATTAAAAAAACCAAGATGCACTCAAACAATTTACTCACTTTACTTCAAGTCACCAAAAATAAGAAGAATACTTTCATAAGAAGAAAGAATAAATTCATTGAACTATACAGATGATACTGATACATATGATAGTAGAACCATCTTTTTGAACTTAATTGAATGAATCCATGTCCTAATGACAAAAACAAAATTCTTTATAATATAATGGAAGCCTGTTAAGTTACTGATTATAGTTAATGTTTTTAGCCATTGTAAGCTCGATCATCTATTACAAAAAATATCTTATTTTCTTATGGATCATAACTTGTACTGTTGTCATAAGCTATATTTATTTTTATAATACAGTTTAAACTGCTTTTACATTGTCATTAGTCATTACTAGGGCAGAGGACTTGTAGCATTTGCATGTTTGTTTTGCTTTCACAAAAATAGCAGAGTACAAAATAAATACGTTTCATGCTTTCACAAAGCTAGTTTTTAAATTAAAGATTTAAAACATTTTTTAGAAAAAAGTTTAAGTGCATATTATAGGGTTTTTAAGTGCATAAGTGCTTGCATATTTAGTTTTTTTTAGAGCTAAAAGTCCTCTACCTTAACCGTTACATATTACAATCTCTTAAGCTTAATAATATTAATTTTGTATGAATTGATTAATAATTCAAATTAAATATTATTTAAAATAGATTTTAACATTGAAGCTCAACAATTCTTTTCAATAGGTATCTACCTAATTTATTAATGTGTAACACAGCTAAAAATCACAATAAATTAAAAATATTATATTTTACTTAATACTTATAGATTTTAATGCACTAAAAATCATTGAAAAATGCTATAAAAAATAACTAAAAATGCCTTTAATAATGCTCTAAAAAATAGCTAAAAATGCCTTTAAAAAATACATTTAACCAGGAAAATGACCTTAAAAAATGACTCATACATTTTTATTAAATTATTGTTTTATTGGTAATTTATAATATTTTAATTTAACAAATAAAAAGAAGCTAATATATTGAATTACTATTTTATTTCTATTTAATATATTTAATTTATAACATTAGATTTTTGGGAATTAAAGCAAGTGAGACAGTTATCAAATTGTTTGGTAATCTTCCAGTTAAGATTTATGTTAAATAGGTCGTCCTGAAATAGTAAAATTATATAACGATTCACTGGGTTTGGTGGATTTACTTGACAAACTAATTAGCTTCTACAGAATATTGATCAAACCAAGGAATTGGACGTTACGTTATGACAGTAAATTCTCTTTCACTCAATTTAAATGACTTCTTGTAATTCATTTTTAAAGTACATATACAAATAATGCTAAAACAAAAAATTTACCAAAACAATAATGTAATGGACTTTTATGGTTTAAACAAAAATTAGCAGTAACATTAATATCTATAGATCCCTGGCAGAAAACAATGATGTCCATCATCATCTCCTAAAATTATAAATCAACCTGACTGTAAAACGGAAAATATGAACCGTATAATTGTCAATTGATAGATACTTTACTGATGTAACACGGAAAGATAACATTTACCATTATGTATACATGTACCAATTAAAAGATGCCGCACTCTGTAAATTAGAGAGGAGTAAAATAGAACTCATATTATGGTATGCAAATTATGTAATGTTCATCATTTATGTATCACCAAGAATATAAATTTGTTTTATGATAATTATTATTATTAATTCATATATTCATACTTAATATTATTATTATTATGTTTTTAATTATTTTCATTTATTCAATTTATTATATGCCCATGTAATTTTGAAGATCTTTTTTTTATTGTTTATTTATCAATTGTTATTACTGTCAAAAACTGTTTTATATTATATATATATTTTTTTTTAATTTTAAAACCCACAAGTACAACTAAAATAATTTTACAAATTACAATATTATAAAGTACAAAATATGATAAATTATAGTATAATATTATCAATATAATAAATGTTTTATATTTGTTTTTATATTAGTATGTAACTGTGAGTACAACTGCCCTATTGTACATTTATACATAATCATTAATTATATACATACCTATGTTACTTTATTCGTATTACATTTTTATGTGTATCATAATTAATTAATTCATGTATTTTTATACCTAATTATTAGGGCCCGGATTTTAATGCACTAAAAATCATCGAAAAATGCTCTAAAAAATAGCTAAAATTGCCTTTAAAAAATATATTTAACCAGGAAAATGACCTTAAAAAATGACTTATACATTTTTATTAAATTATTGTTTTATTGGTAATTTATAATATTTTAATTTTATTAAAAAAAACAACTAAAAATCGAAAAAAAATTGACTTGCGACTATTGACGATAGATTTGACTGTTTGATTGGAGGCTGTATGGTTCATTCTAAACATACCAAAATATGCACTTAAGATTATGTTAAATTCTACGTTAAGCTATTTTACCTATAAAATGTTCAGCATTGCATTGAACAATAATGTATTGTTTAATATTTTCAAACACCAATGATCTTCTAAAATACTATATGGTTATATATTATACAAATATGCATTAAATACGAAAAAAATGCCGAAAAATGCTAAAATATGTTCTAAAAATGAAAAAATATTGAAACATGCAAAAAAAAGCAAAATAATGCAAAATAAAAATTTCACCTTTGAAGTCTCTGTTACATGAATCAAATTATAAACTTGGAAACCATTGTCTAAGATTAACCAAAAAAAGATGCATTTTGCATTGAAATCCGGGCCCTACTAATTATGAATTGATTTTATTATTAGTTTTCCAATTCTTATTACTACCATAGGGTATTATTATTTGTTTATGTACTTGAAGACTGTCCCGTACATAATCATTGTAACAAATATTTATGTTTATAACTGTACTTTATTTATTTTTGTTGTTTTTTTATTTTATATCTATTAAGTTTAATTAAACAATCTGAAAATATTTCATGTTATATGTATATTTTGTTTCACAAATAAATATTATTCATATGGTATATTGTGTTGTACGATGAGGTCCAATTATTACTATAATAATACAAGATAAGTCACCATAAATTAAGTTTATATGGTCTGAAAAATTCAAAGTTTGAAATTTCTCTCAATTTGTGTATGTTGTATGTGAAGAACACTAACACATAAAATAAATTTGTTTGATTAGGTTAACTATAAGATAGAAATAGTGAAATGGTTTATGTTGATAGTAGAACATTTCTACCAATATAATTTCCCACTAAAGTGTAATTGGACGGTCATATACATTATTTTTAAAATACTTGTCATATTTTATATACAATCTAAAACAAATATTTCTGGATGAAGATTATTTTTAACTGTCTTTTTTTTTGGTTTTACCACCCTAAATGTTTATAATTAAAC
Source organism: Nasonovia ribisnigri (assembly GCA_027563435.1). NCBI lineage: Eukaryota > Metazoa > Arthropoda > Insecta > Hemiptera > Aphididae > Nasonovia > Nasonovia ribisnigri. Next base: position 5,770 of record JANEHU010000670.1, read on the forward strand.
AATATCATGATCAGGTAATTCTTTTTTTGTGTACCTAGTATATATGTTTGTCTTTTTGTATATTTTATGTTCAATTTTTCACGGACATCATAATTATTTAAAAAAAAAATGAACATTTTTTTCAATTGAATGTTTTTTTATATATTAATGTACCTTTTTTTTATTTCATAACTAAAAAGGCCGACAAATATAATATACAATATAGGGTTCTATGTACCTACATAAGCAATTAACACCTACTTACCTAGTTAGAAGTTAATATCCCTTGCTTCTTAATCCAAATATGTGCAAGTCATCTCTTTTAATCGCCCTACCGCAGACAAAAAGATACATTTATACATTGCTTAAAAGGTTCGTATTCCCTTTTTAGATAGTTGTCAAAAGTAGGTATTGTGGTATATTAAAATTTTTATTTTATCGTTATTAATTGTATTATTTCATTAATTTGAAAACTTTGTGAAAACTCAATGTAGTGTATTAGCAACCACTTGATAGCTTCATATTATGTATTAAACCAATAAGTAAAATGTAAGTACCTACTTACTCTCTAAGATCCGAATATTGTGGATTATTTATTATTTTCTGTATACCATTGCTCTATTATACTAAATAATATTTTAAAATATATTTAAGTATACTTGCCTGTTATTAAAAAAAATGTATTATAAAATTAGACTTTTTAATGTGTTTGTATTCACAGGAACGAATTCTTGGAATTCCCAGTAATATTTCCCTTCCGGGCAAGAACACTCACTAGATTATCCTGTTATACAATTTTAATTGCTAGGTACCTACTGCTGTACAGCTCCATCCGAATGGCATGCTAAAAAAAGACTTTAAATTTAATGCCACTTCCTAGAGGAGTGGCAAATTTACATGCTAAATACAAGTTTATTTATCAAGAGTTTACCATTAATTGTGCTTAAAATTACTTTTTCATATACCTACCAATTAATTGTGCTCAAACATTTTAGATTTGATAGACCAATATTGTGCTCAGTTATTTTCAGGGTTGATGGATGGATTAATTGCGCTCAGTCAAATCAATCAGATAAATTGGCTAAGTAGCAGCCATTGGTAATTTAAATAACTAATTACTTAATATATACAGCATAGGTACCTAAGTACACCAAGAAAAACTATTAGTTAGTTAATGAAAATACTCACCAATTTATATAATGCATTTAATTTATTTTTATTCGTACACAGTATACCTACACCATAATAATATGTCCTTATTGCCTGTAAATTATAAATGTAGTATAATATATTAATATAATATTGCAATATTATACTTAGGTACTATATATAAAATCAAATATTAAAATCATAAATAAGTTAAATAGTTTTTAATATTTTGGCATCTCCCATGGTCTTAGAAGGTTGAACTCCAATGCAATACATCCAAGTAGCTTATTCTTTTTATTTTTTATTTTAACTACGCCTTTATATTTTCCATAATAGTACACTTTTGGAAAGTTATGATCTTGTAAATACTTTATGTCAACCCCGAGTGTTGTATATATGCCCTAAAAATAATTAATATGTACAATATTACAATACAATATACAATATAGATACAAGGTGTATCTTTGACTTATATATATAATGAGCCTAATAAAAATTAGACTTATCGAATCATTAATTTTAAAATTCCATATTATCAATATCTCGATTCATAATATTCAAAACATTTATACATATTACATTATAATATATTATGTATGTTACGATAAAAGTACAAATACCAGTAAAATCTAGGACACACAAAATAGTTATTTTTGTAGTTTTGACACATTTATTAATAATATTTTAATCAATAGCCATTGTAAATAATTAATATAATTTCTTAGTAAATATTATAATGAAAATAAATATATTTTTATTCTAAGAAAATAAAATTATAATACTTTTTAAGTAAAAGGTAATATTTAAAAAAACCCAATAGAATTTTCTTACCGAAGGTATTGGACAGTCTTCAGTAGGCAATTTGAAATACTGTTTCATTGTAAACCAAACTTTTCCAAGTACAAGTTTCAACTTGCTACATGCGTTATCAGTTAAGTAAACATATGAATTTTTTTTCCAACCTCCAGTTAAGCTCCAGGATGATAGGTTAATATCAAGCTATACATTTTAGTGAACAATTTCAATATAACAACAGTTACAATACAAAATTAAATCTTGTTTTTAGGTTAGTAATACATAGTTATATTTAAAACATATTTATGCATTATAATAAAATGTATAAGTATTTTTTTTGTTCAGTGGGTATCTATTTAATAAACATAAGAGTTTTATATAGGTAACGTTTAACTATAATATGAATAAACCAAATCCTAACTTTAGCCAATTATATGTACAATAAAGTTTATAATTACAATATATCAAAATAATAAGAGTAAAAACTCTAACTTTTCTTAGTTCAATTTGCGTTACACAGTCAGTCACATATATTATACCTTCTAACTAGTTAGTGGCGGTTCGCAGTTGCTGTTAGTGGTTCTACATGAAACCTCGCTAGTTCCAGGTATAACAAATTAAAATATATAAATTATTACTTTTAAGCTTTATAATATATTTGTCAAAATGGCCACAGTAGAAAAAAATCCACATGTAGGTACCATGAAGAGTAAAGACATCTTTAATCTTCATGGTATGTACCTTATATTATGTCATAACTGGGAAAAGAACAATAGATTGCGTGGTCTTATTAACACTCTTTTTCCACCTTTGATCTTATTGTCTCAATTTAATTTTACAAACACTAGGGACAATAAGTTCGATAAGAATGGTTATACGACGGTTACCCTGTAGTGAACAATTTGAGGTGGTATTGCATAGCAAGTCAAGGGATATTTTTGATTTTTTTGTCCGAGCGCAGAGAAGAGAGTGAATGGCTACGCGGGCTTACTAGCATCAAAAATCATAGGTGCAGGCGGTGCACAGCACTGGGGCCCTCGGGGTTGAAAAGCCTATAGCCGTCAACAAATGTTTTTGTTTTTCATTTGCCCATTCGGTAATTTAATTTATAATAATAATATAGTAATCTTGTATTTATTTCATATGATAAAAATGTAAAAGCCAGTTCATTTTTACTTGGAATTCTTTATCTAAATATTGGGGAAATTTCTCAGTATAGGGTGACATAAATAAATTTGTTGATTGTTTCAATGAGGAAATTATTTATCTGTTCTTTAAAATGCAATTCAGTAAAACCTCTTTATAACGGAATCGAACGGTACCAACTGTTTTTTTCCGTTAAAAAAGTTTCCGTTAAGTATAGGGAGACTAAAATATACAGGATATAGGTTATTTGGGACAGTTGTTATTTTCCATTATAAGGAGGTGTTACTGTAATATATTAATATGTTTAAAAATACAACTCGACAATAGCAACTGACAACGATGAGCGTAGTCATTTTAAAAATAAATTAGGTACCTACTACCTATTATAGTTATTAGTTTATATCTACTAATATTTTACCGTATGGACGACGGTGCCGGTCGTCCAACACGCGTAGCTTGTAGCTATATATAAGAATAATATACGTCCATAATCCACAAGCACACGATTAATGCAAATTCGCCCATAATGTGTCAATAGGACGAAGGTATTCAGAACAGCTCGGGCGACGATATATTTTTTCATCTAAATACTGCATGTGTTTGCCCCCGAGGAGGGTTCGATCTAGCTCGAGATAACGGGGTGCCCGGGGTGGTGTATAGTAGGTAGTCTACTAGTGCCAAAACAGGAGTTTAAGGTTTGCTTAGCCACTCAATATTATGCCACATGTATGATGTATAACAATAATTTAGTCACCACTTATTAAGTATATAGTGTCTAGTGTCAGGTATTTCCAATTATCATCTATAGCTTTAGGTTTATACACAAACACGACAATTTTTAGAGTGGGACGATGAACCTTATCGCTCCACCCTTCTTCTGGATCCACCCATAAGCCTAAACTTCATAGAGAAAAGTAAATGATACAAATAAATCAAATGTATAATTACTTAGTAAATTTATTAATAGAGTCTGGATCATACAGATACATTTTCATTTTATTCATATGCTTTCAAGCGATTTTAATATAAATTTGATTTATATCACACTAAATTCTATATAACAAATTCATATTTTCCATTTATTTGATCAAATTAGATTATTTTAGCAATTTTAATCTATTTTATGCATTTTTCTATTTTTCACGTGGAATAATATACCGTGGATGCACTAGAATATTTAACAACTGCGGACATGATCGGTGTTTTAATAAGGAATCAAGGTTTTTAAAATGTCAAAGTACAAGGAGTCAGATAAAAAATTAGCTACAGTATTATTTCATAGTTTTTACTACTTATTATTATATCTATGCATCTATGACTTTCAAATTAATTGTGAATCTAGATTTGAAATTCATGCAAAGGCTACAATGATGATTTAGGTCAATGGTTTAAATTATCTATGGTTAGCTTAGGTAATTATTAATTAATTGATACAAAGAGTTTAAATAAACTAAGGATACAATGAGGTATCTACAAATCTACAATTAATTAACAATAATATTAATTAGGAAAAACAATTAAAATTTATAAATTAACAATAATCTATAATGACATTCTATCAACGCATTCTATAATCGTTGGATTATATACTATGTTACTGATGAATTATAAATTATATTAATTTAATATATCAAATTATAATTTTTGATTATAAAATGTAAAATGTATTTAATTACCTAAGTTATTTAATTTTTTCAGTAAAAAAAGAGTAATTTTTCGCTAGATTTTCATTTAGCGAAGTAGATTTTCGAAACTAGAGAACGGATTTTGTTGTTTGGTGTCATGTCAGATTCAATTGGCCAGGAGAAGTGCAGTAAATGTTTTCAGAACTTTATATCTTCAATCGTTAATTCACTACAAAGCTTTAAAGCTGAAAAACAAACCCAATAAAATGTGTTTTAATTGTTTTTAAAGTTCTGCAGTGAACTAACTACTAAAGTTAAAGTTCTGAAAATCTTCACTGCACTTCTCTTAGCCAATGTGAATCTAACAAGACCCCAAACAAAAAAATCCACTCTCCAGTTTCGGAGATCTATCTCACTAAATAAAAATAATAATGATAATGCCCCTCTATCGGCAGGTTACTCTTTCTACATTTTGAGCTACACATTTCATTTACAAGTAATTTTTGCCCCTTCCTCATCTTCTTTCACAGCTGAATGCTTCGCCATCTTTTCACAGAAAAAGTTTTTAATTGCCTCGAACTCAATGTCTTGTCTCCAATCTCTTAACTTCTATGCTTTTAATTCCAATTTATCTGCTTTATTCTCCGTATTAAATATATTCTTTTTCGTATTCGTCAATCAAGCTATAACATTCAGTTTCTTTGGATTCCTATTTATGTGGGGATTCGCGACAATAAGACAGCCGATTTCTTAGCCAAATCTTTCTCAAACTTTATTAGTTCTTCTTTTTCCTCAATTCCTTGATCAGATTATTTTACTCCTCTCCTATTATGTCATGTTTCCACCTATTAGAACAACCTACCTCCTAACTTTGCCTCTAAATTTAAATCTATTGTTCCTAATATTGGAACTGATATTTGGTTCAAAAATGTATCTCTTTCCAGATTATATATCACACAGTTCAATCGTCTACGTATTGACGTATTGGACATAATATTTTACTCTCCTATGCCTATAAATTAAATCTAAATGATTCCCTCTTTTGTACGCTTGGATGAATGCCTCTGCGATTTATCGCATATCCTTTTCGATTGTCCTCCACTCTCTATAAAACGTTCTCATTTAGTTTCTTCTTTCAATTCCTTAAGCGTCCCCTTCAATCTCTCCTCTATTTTAAACTCCAATTGTGAACAAGTTGTTATGATTATAGTTTCTTTTATCCGGGAGGCTGGCTTTGTCATTTGACCTTTTTATTTATTCATTTATTTATATATATTATTATAATTTTTTTTTTTTATATATAAACTCGTTAATATTGTACACAAATTGCTTATTTTATTTTGTTTAGCTGTAAGATACTCTAATTGATGAGCAAAATTGTTTATAAAAGCTAATTAATAAAAAAAAAATAATAATAATAATGCCGATTTGTTCAATTTTTAGAAAAATCAGTTTTTAAAATATTCATATTAGGTACACTATTCGTTATCAAGTTTAATAAATAAGTAATTTAATAAATAAAAGGAGCAAAACGATTTTAATACCTCGTAAATTTAAACCAGTTATATTCAACCTACTATATTCTTCTATAATCTAATACGTTCTCAATAAATTAGTTTGCAATTAATAACTTCTTTAAAGTACAATTTTGATTTAATTATATTGCAATAAAATACATACATATTACAAATATTTAATACATTTCTAAAAATTAAAAATCAAGAAAGTTAACATGCCAATCTCTGCCTTGGGAAGCGTTTTTTTAAATATCGACGAATGACGATAAATCTTATTTATAAATGCCTAATTAATAATAATCGTTTAGAGTTTTAAAAAAATATTATACAGTTTGTGATTAGTAACAAATCAATACGTAAACGTTGCAAGTAAAGCTTTGCAATCATGTTCTACACTGTACTTCGATGTAGGTACAATAAAATATTATGTAAAATGTTTTTTATTATGACATTTTAACTGGTCTTAGCATCAAAACCCACAGAAGATACAAAACATAAAAAATATAAATAATTTATTTGGATTTAAAGGATTTGCTTTAATTACCTCATACTTTCATTAATATAATTACTACACAATACCCATGGAACTACAGAACACTAATATTAGTTTACACTTTTTAAACACAGGAATTGAAATAATGTAATTTTCTAAATATTGATGCTGAAAACAATTTCGATAGATATATTTTGCTCACAAACAAGTAAATGTTACTTACTTTAGTGGAATCATCAAAAGCTTCTAAAAACGTTAAATTTCCTTTAATTTCAGTTATATTTTGTGACTTTTTACTAAAATACAAATTCCATCCAAAAATATGATCCATTGTAGATTCGCAAGGATATATCGCTGTAAATAAAATCGTGTACTCTCCCTGTAATATATTATAATTTATTATTCTCAAAGTAATTCTACTAAATTTAAACAATAAAACAGCACAATACACTCAAACATAAATAATATAAATTATTGATTAATGTTGTATAAAATATAGTCTAGTGACTTAATTACCAAAGGCAAGTTTGGCAAAAATTTGACTTGTGATTTTGACATTAAAAATAATCCAACTAGCAAATACATCTTTAATAGAAACATTTTGTGAAAGTAGTTTATGATTATTTAAAAAATGATTAAAGTGTGTTTTGTGTTTAAAATGTATTGATATTTTTAAACAGTTAACTATATACACATCGGAAATATACGTCACTGCTTTTACGATTGTAAAAATAATACAATTGAAATTGAAAAATTATACAGTATACATACCTAACAATGTTTGTTTCTGTCGATTTTTACTATCATTCAAGGTTCATCAGCTCATCAATAATTAGAATATATTATAATATATGAATAATATTGGTTATCTCCTATACACTAAAATATATTATCTATTATATTATAAAATATGTGAACATGAAAACCTTTAAGGCCTATGTTCTCGGAAACTACTGAACCGATCGTTATGATTTTTTTTTAAATTGAAAAACTCATCGCGGAGAAGGTTTATGGAATTTGATCGATTCTCTAATTTTATAAACAAAGGAGTTATCAATTATTATAAATAATGGCCTGTTACGTAGACTTAGCAACATGGCAAGCATTCTGGCCACAATCACTATAATTCGATTCTCCCTGACCCCCCCAATGAGGTCTTCAATTTAAAAAAAAAATCATAACAATCGGTTCAGTAGTTTCCGAAAACATAGGCCTCAAAGGTTTTCATTTTCACATTTATATAATAGACAGTATAAGTGTATTACATTATTTAGTTTTTACGAATAAATCGTTCAATATTATACCAAGGTGACTGAGTTGCACTTACTGCAGCGAGTTGCACACAAAATTAGTTAAACAAACACAATTCTTTTAAAAGTACCTAGTCATATTTTACAGGCAACAAAATGCGTGGGATCAACTATTATTTGTATATGTGTACGGCCAACGAATAATAAATAAAATAAAATAATTATACTTTATGTATAATGTGGATTTCTATATGCAGTTCCGTATATTTTATATTGTGAGCATTCAACTCTAATGAATTGTACAATATTATGGTGTTTTTTTTTTTGTTCTTACGTGTAAAATGTACATGATAAGTAGTCGAAATAATAATTTGATTTTCAACTTTAGTATCTTTTCCAACGGGAAAAGGAATCTAGTTGGTGCATTAGGAGATCAAAATCCCCATAGTTTCCAAAACCCAAGAAAGAAAAAAAATTAAGTACATGACATTTTGATTGAATGTTTATATAAGAATTTTCTGTACTCCTAAAATTTTCGTAATATTTTGCTCATAATGAGCTATTTATAGGCATATCAAATTTCGATACTCATAAGTATTTTTTTAAATAGTAAAAAATTTTCACTAGGTCAAAAAACTTGAAAATACAATACAAGGTTCTTCGTAAGTTGTTGTTAGTGGAAAATAAAAAAACCGTTGGGCGTAAATTCACAATATTTTTTTATGAGGGTCTGGAGTTCGAATTTTGACAAAATTCGTAAAAATCCCAAACATTTGCAAATTATTTCGGGTTAGAAATTTATAAAAATTGTTATTTTATTTAAACTATATACTATTTTTAAAATATTTTGACTCATTTTGATCTGTTAACGGACGAAAATGTCCGTTTTCATTCAATTTCCATTTTTAAAAAATTTTTTTTCTATAAATATAAAAAAAATGTTTTTCATTGGGTCAAAAGCTTGAAAATGTAATATAAGGCTCCTCGCATATTTTTACAATATCAGATTATAAATACAGATGCCAGAATTTTTTTTAAGCGTTTAAAGTTTAAATTTTGACAAAATGTAACAAATTAAAATTTACAAATTACCTTGTAGTTAAAATTTTTAAATTTTAAATTTCTATAGCTAAGGATTGAACATTTTAAACAAGATTCCATAATAAACAGTTCATTATAAAATTAACAACTAAATAAAATTTTAATAATTAAGAATGAAATTTAATCAAAATACTACCTATGAATAACTAAATTGCTTTAATTTGTATTTAATCTTGTATAGTTGTATGCATTTAAATTTAAATTTGCTTTGTATTAGCAACGTAAAATACTACAGTAGAATTCGGTGAGTAAATTAATCAGGCACTGGATCGAATTATCATCCATTATTTCCCTATATTATATGATTTTATCATAGTTTTTGTTATTTTAACTGTATAGGTACCATGTTCTACTATACATTTAATTGGTTAACAAGGACAACTTGTAATGAAATAATAAATAATAATTACAACAGTGAAATAAAACATTTGTTATAGTTATCATATTGCATAAAATCCTATTATATAGTATTTTACGTTGCCAATACAATGCAAATTTTAAAAAAAATGTTTACAATTGCTAAACTGTTACATAAATTGTTTTATTACAGGGTGAATATCGAATGATAATCACAGCCATGTATCAATTTAAGAACACAAGACATCGCCGTCTCAAAATAAAAGGTTTTAAGTCAATTTTTTTGAAAAATTGTTTTTTTTGCATATTATTATTTAATATTTTTTGATGTATAACTCAATCTTGAAATCGTATCGACCCGTTGATTATTCAATGAGATACAAAGAATGAAAAGGTTCTAACTTCTAACTCATACAAACATGAATGATAAGCAAGCCTAGACATAAACGAGTTAAAAAGTTAAAGTTAAGTTAATTTTAACTTTTTAACTTAACTTTTCAAAATTTAAATTTTATTAACTTAATTTTTAACTTAACTGATTTTTATTAATATAAGCTTAATAAATACCTTTCATCAAATCAAAGTTTTTATTATTTCAAACCAAATAATTGGCTATTTATATTATATACATTTTTTTTTTAAATAAATTAATTTAAGTTAATAAGTTAATTGTAAGTTATCATATAAATTTTAACTTAACTGAGTTAAAAAAAATTAAGATAGCTATTAACTTTAAAGTTTTTAAAATTTGTTCTATCAACTTAACTTAACCCAGTTAAAAATTATCGTTAACTTTCCCAGGCTTGATGATAAGCGTGAAACCGAAAAATATCAGTTACAACCATTTCATTCTAAACAATATATAAAAATGAAATAGTTCTAAACGATCTTAGATGTAATATCTTAGAATGAAAAGGTACTGTTATAAAACAATATAAATTATTATTGTGCCATAATAAAATAATATTCCTAGTTGACGACCGTTGAAACTTCATAAATATGTTTTTTAAGTAATACTAATATTAGGGCAATGAAGGGGTGCTTCAACTTGTTAGTCCCCCCCCCCACTACGTACGCCAATGGTCCTATTATACTGTTTTCGTATACCTACTGCGTGTCTGTGTAATATACTGTATAATAGGTACCTACCATTCAAATTTCTAGCTCTATCTTAACGTCTTGTACAGTTGTAACTTATAGTATACGTATTTCATAAAATTAAACTAATCTTAAAAACTAAAAATATTGCATTATAAAAAACTTATAATTTACAACATTATTTACACTCAGAAGTTGGTATCGGTGAGTAGAAAAAAATAATTTAAATCAGAATGAAAAAGTTCTAACTAAATAAATAATTTGTATTTATTTCAAGAACGAAAATACGTACAACCTTTTGATTCTAAAACTAATATTTTAGTTTTTATATTAACTCGAACAATAATCAAGGTAAAAACAATCGCAGGTGATGTTGTGTTCTTTGGAACTTTCTTGATATTGCATAACATTTTCACGATCTAGTATTTATGGTGGTATAAGATATTAAATTTCTAACTTAAAATCGTCCCCCCTGAAGAATTACAAAAATTACGTTTGAACCTTTTCGTTCTGAGACAACCATTAGTGATATAGGTACCAATCACTTTTAATACCTATCTATTTGAGTAAAAGGTCATCCGATATTACCGAAATGAGAGGGGATTTCGCATTGAACACAAATTTACAACAGGTAAAGCAATAGTTATACGATTAAATTTCATCCTCAATTATTAAAACTGAAGTCTATACATACGACTTGTCTCGTACTTGTCTAGTTTTAGGTTGAAATACTTTAGTTTAAACACCAAGGCTCACAAATTTCGTTCGAATATAATATAAAATGTATGGCGATAGGTGATGTAGAATAAATGTATTAATAAAAATAATTATGTTAACTACCATTTGTTATAAATTTATTATTGTCATAAATCATAAAGTAATAAAATGAGCTGAGCAAAGACACGACAACGGGAAACACAAATTAGATTAGGTAATGTTATTCGAGTTTATTAGGTAATGTTTTTCTAGTACGAAAGATAAGTATGATGGCCACGTACTTAGTCACGATAATAATATAAGTATATTGAATTACACAGCTGCATACTAAACCTTAAAAGCATTGAAATCAGTGAGTTTACTTAAAACTAAAAATATAATATTAAAAGTTTATTTACTAATACCTACTGAAATATTTAATAAGAACACATTGTTTACCAATTTATGCAAAGCACTGGATTTGGAAAATATCTTGCTAAACAAAACTTAAAGACATACATTTTAAATATTATTTATTTATTTTTTATATACACTTGCAAAACACTTTTATGGTCCACAATATTCATACAAATTATTTAAATGATTTCTATATTGATACAATGAATACAATTTGTAATAATGTTGAAGTATGAAACAAGGGAGGTCGCTCTGCTGAGTAATAGGTGTCGAGTGTACCTCTTCATGCAGTACCACTGTACATTTAAATCGAATGATAAAATATCATTTTACCTATACAATAAAAATCAATTTTGTCCGGCCACCGTCTGTCAGCCTATGTTTGTTTAGATATTCTATTATATTTTTGTATTGCTATAAGTATTTGTTTTTGACAAAAGCAAATTGATTATTATTATATTATTTAATTTAATATTACTTGCTGTTATTCGGTAACAATGTAACAATTTAAAATAGTTGTAATACCTATAGATAACCATAAAAATAGGGATCATAATAATATGATTATAATTACTTAAATATTTTGTTAAAAAACATATACCAGTCAAATAAAGTGATTCAATTTAGTTTATTTTTAATTTACACTTTTTGATTTTAAAATTATAAAACTACAATATTTACTCAAACCACGGATATTCTTAAAATCGTGTAGGTACCTACCTATACTTATTATAATAAAGTTTCAATCCATAAGTGATTCCCATGGCCGCATAATGTTCAACTCAGCTACTATGCAGGCAAGTTGTTTATTTTTTTTATCTTTTAACTTACCTATAAATTTATATTTTCCATAAAAATACACTTTAGGAAAGTTGTTGTCATTATAAAGTGATGTGTCGAACCCCGATGATACATAGGTACCCTGTAAATATCAAATAATAATAAATACTATGTCAGCGAAAAATGTAAGTTATTTAATTCGGTAGGTATATATTTTTTACGGATAAATCAATAAGTATTCTTTCTATTTTTTTATATACCTAAGTAAAAGAATAATAGAGCTTTATTTTGTTGTCAAAAAAATTGTTGACAATATACCTAGGTAATATTTGACATTTGTTGCTATAGATTTTATTCGGTAATCATTTTCGATTCGATGAGTCTACTGATAAGTCATTGAAATTTCTTAATAGTCAATATTGAGAAATATTTTTCTACATGCATTGGTATTCCTTTGTTAAAAATCTATAAGTTATTCTTCCATAACTGTTTAACCCATCAAAGTAGTGATATCCACATTATGACCAATTCTACTCTTTCATAATGCAGGTAGGTACTTCGATTTTGGATTATACAAATATTGTAGACGGCACTATGGCAGTATAACAATGGCACTATCATTGGCTTTTACATGGATCAGATGAAATCCCTGGAGACTTGTCACCCTGGACACACATACGCTTTGCTACTCGCGAAAATGTAATTGCCGATGTCTAATTAGGCATTTTTCCAACTAAATTCTCGGTTTTTATGAATGGTAATGACATACGTCAAGTAAATAGGAAATGTATGACACTACTTGGCTGATTACTTCCAATTTGGCTGTAATTCGTTCTAGTGCATGTGAGGAATTCACCTTGAGTTTATGTAGATCGGAACGGTATAGTCAATGGCCCATATTATAACTTGTATAGCAATGGATCCGTTCACTCGGGTTAAACGTCAATGATTCGCCGCAACATCGCACGGGCCTTACGCTAGAGCTTTACGACCAGTTTCCGGTCCAGACCAGTCATCATTGATGAATCGTCGTTATATTTTGATAATAAAGACTCTAATGTTCGTTTATTTTTAAATAACGAAAAAAGTCTTATCTTAGTCTCCTTTGCTCTTAGCAAGGATCTTAAGCTTAGGCTGAGGAATTATTTTTTATTTATTCTAATCAGTTCCCATTAGAATACGACAAAAACAAGACAATCGTGTGGATATAGTAGGTGTTGATCCAGTTTTTTCATGAGACCTAATCGCATACTATGGATCATGGCAATATTACCATCATTCTTTTGTTGAGTACATATTTTACGTTAAATCATCATAATTCATAGGTGAATAAATGATTCTATATTTTTGGGGTGGTGAGGGACACTATAAGTTTGCAAATGCCATCAGATGTAAGGCTGGTATGCAGCTGTATTTTTCACAGAAGAAAATTGAAGATCTGATGTTGAATATAATAATATACATCCTTACCAAACTAACCACCTTCATGTAAAATATGTCTGTGAGACGTAGGTAGATAACTATAAATTCAATGTTACAACAGTTGAATTTTTTTTGAGACGTTAGTAAAACTTCAAATAGTTTTTATTTTAGATTTACAGTTCTGTATAATCCATTCGACTAATTTTGACTAATGACTAATGTCATTCAATTTCTCCGCCAACTGCAATGTTTCTTAACTTTTTATTTTACTTGACTTTTTATTCACATACGGATATGCTTCGCTATAACGTGACATCACTTTCGGGATGTGATACATTACAGCGGATAATCTCTATTTTCAGGTAAAACCCTACATGTAATTACACTATAGTGTTCCATTGGCTTCATTTCAAATAAAATTAATTTTATAATTTTATATAATTCAAAAATATCAATGATCAGTGATCAGTGATCACATTAGCTAAATCAAATCTTTATTTTTTATATACACAATTATAATATAGATATAAGTAAATATTAACTATATTACCACTGGTATTGGACAGTTTTTAGTTGAAAAATTGAAAGCCTTCATCATTGAAAACCATGCATTTCCAAGGATATTTTTCAATTTAGTACAGGCATTATTAGTTACGTAAACAATAGAGTTTGGTTTCCAACCACCAGTTAAGCTCCAAGAAGCGAAGTTTGCATCAAACTACAAAATTAAACAATATCTAATGTTATAGGAAATAGTTCAGCATTAATATATTTATTCGAAAATTCCTATTAAGTACTGTGGTTTATCTAAATAATTTATAAAAAATTAAACCATATGGATAATGTCCATCGTAAATCTCAAAATCACTGTTTGAGCACCTCCCCGGGTTGAACCTCAAATTTACCTGTTTTTTAATTACCCCATATTACTCAGAGATAATGTAGCATTCTAATGGTGAAATAATTTTTTAAATCAGTCCAGTAGTTTTCGAGGCTATTCAATGCATATAATCAAGTCTTTCCTCTTTATAATATTTCTTTCACAGCGTGTTACATCCAAAAGGAGTTGAACAATCGGAATTTTTTTCCGGGCAACGCCGGTTAATTAAGTTAGTAAATAATAATTGTACTTATTTCATTTACTTTTTGTGCATTAAACGCTTATATTGTCATGATTTTGTAGTTCCTAATAAAATTAAATTCTTACAATATATACAATAACGTATACGTACATTTTTTATTCGTAAAAAAGGTTATTTGGTCAAGTGGTACATGAACGTTTTCAAAATGTGCAGGGTGGCACATGGATATGTTGTATTACGAGTTACAATAATTACATTAAACATACACTAATACGCAATACCTACCTAAAACTACATTACCAAGAACCAAGAACCATCCGTAGGTTTTCACCACTCAATATAAGCTAAAAATGTATATTGTTTTTAACTAATTAAGTAAAAAATACTTTTTATTCTAATATATTAATTTCAATATAGTTATTTTTATTTTATATAACATACTGAACACTGGTAATAAGTTATATTATTTTATTTATAAGCTTATAAATCTTTTTTAGAAGATTTAAATTTATAAAATAATATGAAATCAATACATTGTGCATTTGTAAATAGGTAAATATATTTTTGTTGTCACCAAAATGTACAAATTGTAACAACAGTTTATTTTACTAATAATTAATCCAATAAATATAATTAATATTATATGCAGTAAATAACAGAAATGTTGAAAAATATATTTATAAATAATATAAATCTCGAAATATAATAAAGAAAATCTCGTATATTGATTTGCATAGGTACGGTACTTACTACCTATATACTATAATATACTTAATACCTACTTAATTCAAACTTTAACTGGTCTAGCAATACTTAGTCCATTAATAAAAACGACCAAATGCAAGAACTCCTGGCTCCTAATAATTATAAATAATTAATTGACTTTTGAAGACTTCAATATCAATTATAAAATACATTCATAAATCGAAATAGAAATAATGAAATACTGATAAACCTTATTATTGCTTTCACAATTGACGAAAAAAGAAAGAGTAAAACATAAGTTTATATAAAGTTTAATATTTTAATTTCCGCATACGATAATTGGTTTCGTTTAACGATAACAAAATTATATAAATCTAATACATAGCTAAAACATATTATATTTCTAACGTTATTAAATTATAATTCAATACTTTTTCGCTTGATGTTCGTGAAGTCCGTTTGAAGTCTAAATATTTCGAAAATGTCATTATGTATAAAAAATGATAATACAAGTGATGGCTAAATGTTTCAGGTCCCAACGGTTAATATTTTTTGAATATTACAACATAATAACTAAAATCATTAATTATTTTCTTCTAAATATCTAATCAATTTTTCCAAAATAAGAAATTCCAGTGTCTATATAAAAAAATGTAGACAAAGTATTTCATATTTTGTTCGGTTAGAACAACTTGTGACGAACCTTGGTGAAATTGTCAAGCCTTAACGATTAAAATAAAAAATTTTGATGAATTCAATGAAGGTATTTTTATATCATTAATTTTGTGAAGATACTTCTATTGCAAATGTAAATTACATATTATTTTAAATACACTTACTATATAAGAATCTTCAAAAGGTATCGCCAATGTGAAATTTCCTCTCATTTCGGTACTGTTAAACGTCTTTTTACTCAAATATACATTAATTTTGATCGGTAGATCTTTTGTTTTATCACATTGATAAATTGCTCTAAATCCCAATTGATATTCACCCTGTAATAATACAATTTTTGTTACAGTTGAAACTTATTTCACAAATTGTCAATAATTTAAAACATAACATTTTTCTTAAACAATACTAAATAATACTATTATTTTTTTAAATTTACCAAAGGCAAGTTAGGCATAAATGTTGTTTGTGCTTTTAAGACGGATAAGAAACCAACAAAAACGTATACTTTAAGTATAAACATTTTGATAGTATTATACGATCTACTTACAAAAATATTAAAAACGTAATTAATATACTATACATAGGACGTATGTATACTTATTACCTAACCTATTTTTATTTAGTCACACATTTAAATTGGAATTGGCATTGTATTAGCAAATATTACAATTCGATTTTTTACTATGATAAGTGATAACTGTATTATAATATTTATCACTCCATTGCAAACACAATACGGTAATTTTAGGAAGTACAAAACAACTTATAATACCTACCTATAATATATAGGTCTAATAAATTATTCAATCTGTAACTGGCTCCAATCATCATCCATTATATCTCTCTATATATAAGGATTTTATCATATTTTAATTATGTTAAAAATAAATTAAATTAAATTTTCATTTCATTTAATAGGTTTGTATATTTACAAGGACAACCATGTACGTATACTACAATAATACGTGATTTTATTGGTAGTAATAAGTTACTGTACCAATAGATTAATTATTATAGTGTATTTGTCTGAATCGTTTAACTTATAAATAAATAGAATACATCCTAGTGTGTATTAAAAAAAGAGGGTAAGTGAGTGTACCTAACCTATGTTGTACAGTAGGTTACAAAAGGGTCACTGCAATGGATGGTGTTTAATTAAAATTCAATGATATAAATGTATAATATAATTTTATACAAAAAACGATTCTGAGCGTAGACAGTTTGTCAGCAAGGATATTTTATATTATATTATGTATTTTAACTAATAAATAATTTTCAATTTTCAATTTGATAAATACGTCAACATTTGAAATTTTAATGCTTATAAAAAAAAAATGGCTTGTATTTTTGATATTTTTCATCTGCAGTTTTAACAATATATCAGGAGCCTTGTATTACATTTTCAAGCTTTTTACCAAACAAATAAAATTTTATTGACATTCATAGAAAAAAAAACTAAAAATATTGGAAACTCGATATGCCCGTAAACAGTTCAAAACAAATCAAAATTATTTGAAATCTGTACCATGTATAGAAAATGCTAATATAAATAAGTAATAACCAGTGAAAATTTCATGAATATACGGCCATATATTTTAAGAGTTAAACCAAAAACCAAAATAGATTTTTTCAAAAACCGAATTTGAGTAAAAATTCCTGTTTTTTTCTTAATTTTTCTTTTGTTTACCTGCACGTTTGAAAAATATTAAGAATTTTTTACTTTTGACCCCCCAAGGGTCTACTACTAGATTCACTTTCCTATCAAAAAAGATATTATTGAAGAAAATCGAAGCAGTTTTGCTACCCCAAAAGGTGACGACAGTCACAAAAATAAAATAAAAAATAAAAAATTGAGATACGATTCCTAACACGTAATCCTTAGGTTAGGATATTATCCATATTCTCTTATCGTTTTTTTTCTATTTTAATTTACTAAGCTATTTCTTAATAACAAAACAAAGTTTTTATATTGTTATTAGTAATAACTATTATTACTTAATTTTTCATGTATAAAGATATGTATTTTAGTATTTAAATCTCGAGAATTCAAATTAGAAGAACTTATCTAATTGTTAAAAAAAAACCTAAAAAATAGTAGTATAGGAAGCTAATTTAAGAATAATTATATACCTATTTCGTATTCGTATTTGATGATGACTATGAAGAAAATCGTAATAATCTAACTTAACCTAACCTATAATTAATTAAAAAAATACTTACAACGTTGCAAAGAGTTTGTTGCTTGATTTAAAAGTATAATATTATGTCTGGGTAGTTTTTATATTTTATGCTGCGTAAGTAGGTATTTTACCTCAAGTTACAAATTGCAGAAGTTTTATTAATAAAAGCTTTTAGAAATTGTAGTTATTTAGCTATTAAACGTATCATGCGATGTTTTATTAACCTTGTTAAATTAATATACCTAGTGATTTTATAATATAATACACTTTACCTATATTTTGTTTGCAAGGTTGTTTAATTAATATATATTATGTATGTTTAAATACGTAATTAACTGTATTAGGTATAATTAGTCAAAAAATAATCTTATATTTTTATTTAAAAATTTGGTAGGTATAGCTTTATACATTTTTATTATTTTAAAACCATAGATATATAGAATTAAGTATTTAAAAAATTAAAATCAAACTTTTTTAATTACATATTTTCAATAATTCTTTAGAGGAAAATATTATTATTGTTCAATACTCAAACCTAATTATTACTACATATTAATTAATATCATTTATGAAACCTTTATGTTGTTAAATTTGTTGACATTATTATGAGTTTTTTTTTTTTTTTTATTGATCTCAATAACATCGACAACAAAGGCCATTAGTTACAATTATTTACATAAAGTTATAGGATATTAGATTAAACAAATAATAGGTATTAGTACAATTAATATAATTAGGTTTTAAATACTATTGAATAATTTTGTTTGTTTTATAAAATTAATTAAGTCGATGATTTTTTCTTGATTGGGTCCAAGTGCGGTGTCTAGATGGTAGGATATCCTATGGTCGGCGCGTTATTCATGTTCATACATTAGACAATCGGCAATTATGTGTTTGACCGTTAGTGCGGTGCCACAGGTTTGGCAGATGGGATATTATGAGTTTATTTGAAGAACAAAAAGCAATTTCTTCTGACATTGCTCAACTTCACTCAGAATAATATGGAATAGGTCCTTATTATTATTATTTTTAATTTAAATATAAAATTATTTTTTTTGGAGATAATATAGGTATCTACCAAACATTTACAATACCTACAACTATTAGGATTCACTCATTTTTCAAATACTTTAGGTAACCTATAATATACATATTTATGAATTAAAAATTACAAACAAATTTGTTTTTATTATTTGTATGATGATATGAATTTGTTAGTTTAACTATTTATCATTATAGTTACTGCAGCAATTTCGATGACCTATAAATTATTAGTACTTAGTAGATACTTAGGTAACGTCTTAACAATATAATATTATTATTATAAATAAAAACTAAAAAACAGACGAGTTATTAATTAAATATTATATAAAATTATAAATCATGTAATATCACAAATAAATTGTTTGAAATAGAACAAATATCCCGATCGATAAGATCCAATGAAACGTATGGTGCCAAAAGAATATTAACCAAGAGTGATTTAAAAATATTTACGTTTAATTGAATCTTTTCCAAATCGTCTTCAGATGTATTTATATAATTATTTATTTTCATTTATATGTATATACAAAAAAAAAATGATAAAATAAATAAAAGTATAAAAAGTAGATCATTTAAATGTTTCTTGGCAATTTCGGAAATTTCTTAAACATTCTACTAATATTTTAAATAATTCATGACACCAAAATTCAGTATTGACTAAAATAACAATATGCATATTATATTTTGGATCCTTGAAAAAAACTGGCTTCTATTGTTTATTCGTAACTACTATTTCTACGACAAGGTTATCTTATATAATTTATCATTTATGGTATAATAGTACATCATAAATGATAATATAGATTAAATACCGTTTCCCCTAATGACTAATGATAATAATGTATATTAAAACAAGAACATCATTTTTGAGTACCACACGTACCTATTATAATAGGTACATCTTCTTAGGTACTTATTCTAATAAGACTCCAATCGCGCCAATCGACATTATGAATAGTAGATTATTAAATATGGTAAGTACACAATTACTCAAATATAACATAAGTTACTCTAATATAATATGAAAAAATCAGAGTCAATCAACAAGTTGAACATTTTTATAAACAGTTATATTTTATGGCACAATAATTTTAGTTAACTTTACAGAAGAATGATTGAAATGTTGAAAATGTATTGACGATTATAATATGCTATGTTTTCGTAATAAAACATGAATACCTACATTAAAGATTGCGTTATTATTCTTAAAATAAAACTTTTTTTTTAACTTTACACAACTCGCCAGACAGCATTAATCATGGAAATCCAAGCCAAACAAACATATATTACTTTTTTCAATTTTTTCCACCTATAATAATTATAGACAAAAATTAGATAAGACAAAACGATCAGCAACTCTTAAACAAGTAAACCATTATATGAATGAATTATTGTGGAATTTGTAAGACTGTCTTAGTACAGTAGTCGAGTCTTGATTATTCGAAAACACAATTAACTCAAATCTTTTTATTGCCCCTTAAACATTCCCATAGCCTATGGGCCATAGGTACACACAGTGCTGATTTTTGTACAACTTAATGTTATAAACACGAATTTACTATACAAGTGAAATGTATTTTGAAATTTTAGTCATCGAGACTTGGTTGCATATGTATACACTTTTATATACATAATATTATTAGGTATGTATTTTGAGATTGATTATTAATAATAGATTGAACTATTTTAATATAATTGTGTTAAGACTATTAGCAATTAAAATGGTAGAAGCAACAGATAAGAGACATTTTTTTACCTAATGTAGTGAACTAGGTAATGTATTATAAGTATCCAGAATCCGACGAGTAAAATGTTTTTTGGAGGACACCAAAGTATTGAATACTTATATAATTTAAGCTGGAACAAGTGAATCCACAGTCATATAGATTAAATACGTTTTTTAATTAAAATAAAAAAATCTAATATTAAACAAAATGTATATTAATATTGTACAAGAAAATAAACAAATTTAATATTTATTTTAAAATGATGATTTTTATACATAATAAAATCCACTGGCATGGAAATTATTATGGTCAGTTAGTCCTGAAAATAATAACATTTTTATACAAAATAGTATAAAAGTATAAATTCTATAAGTTATTTTATATAAAAAATTAAAACAATAATAACAACTTCAAAGTTTTGACGCGTACCTAATTAATAGATTATTATAGCATAGGCTTAGGAGTGGTACATCATAAGTGCGACGAATTACCTAATTATCATAAATATTTAACAAATTTTATTTAGGTTTAATGCAAATAATATTTAATTCCACGTTTTTGCTTTCAAATAGATATCGACCTAAATAAAAACTTCTTAAATCATAATTTCAATTAATAAATAAATTATGACATCATAAATATTTATTTTATACTTTACTTAATATATGAATGCACTGATAAATGTAGCCAAATGCATTTGTTTTGATTAACAACTCCAAATTAAATTTAGTAGGTACCTACCTAATTATTATATAATATTTTTGACTTATAGAATATTTAATTTGGCATGTACAAATGGTAAATCAAATTAAATATGATGCATTAATATTCAAAAACAAAATTCATATTAGCAATATATATTGCATATTTGCATATATTTAGTGCCTACCTATTTATACTTTCATATTATGATAATATTGCAAATCGACAACCATATAAATTTTTAGAAATATCGATCAAATTTTATTTTAATACATAGCTGGTAACTATAATAATGTTTCCCTACGGCATTATTGTTTTTTATCAATATACTTCCTATTTTGATAGGTCACACGATTTTCTATTTATAGTGTATATAACAGCTTGGCGAACAATAGAAAAAAAATCACCCACTACATATTTTGAAAGTTTTAAAAGTAAAAATACATTTCTCGTTTTGCTCAGATTGTATAATAATATATACACTATAAAATCTATGTCCGCTTTTAAACTATATATTATTTCAATTACATCATAAAATATAGTAAATAGTAAATACTAAAACGTCTAAAACTCAGTTATTTAGAAGATTTATTTTCAGAGATCCAGAGATTGTTTATAATTCATCTGCTAATAAAATGTTCAGTTTAATTTACGATACGGCTGACCAAATATTTATACATCAACTTTAACTTCAAAAAAAAAAAATGTACGGTTATAATGATTTTTATCTTAGCTTTGCTCATTCCAGATTGTACCATATGGACCGTACTGCTGTAATTTATAGTTCATCTCGTGCAGTGGAATAATCATTTTTAGTATTTTAACCAAAATACTTTAAATACCTATAAAATCTACCAACTATAATGCCTAGTCATAAATCGCAAATAAAAAACTCTATTTATATAATAGTTATAACTTAAATTACTAAATCCGTCATTTAAGTAAAATATTCACACAATCACCGTACTTCACTTGGATAATTAGATCTTCGACAGCTATTCAACAGGTAGGTTAGTAGGGTATCTACTTGATATCTCGATTTGTTTTGCATTGTGATTATAATTAATCTCTGTTGAATCGGAAATGTAGGTAGGTACCTATATGCGAGAAGAAAACTTTGAAATATAATTTGCAGAAGGTACTTAAAAAATCTATCATGTAAACAAGGCATACACAATACATTTAAACAGGTTTCTATTATAGGTATAAAAATAAAATAAAATACTTTATCAAAATAATTGTTATACCAGGATTTGAAAACATTAAGTTTATAGAACATACCTTATATTGTCGAGCATAAAACAAAAATTAAATGTATAATGTTGCCTATTAATGGTAAGTTAAATTTTGATCTGATTTTTATTTTATACATCAACGGAATAAAACATCCAACATTTAAATGTTTTCTATAAAAATATTTCTTCGATAACATACTTTTTGATCAGTCATTTTTACTTTATGTGTAATAGATAGATATACACTAAATAAAAATGTTTTTGGGCGGAAATCAAATTATTGAAGTCCGTCGCATATTTTATTTGGAACACATATGTGAATCCACAGTCGTACGGATTTTGTATTTTTTTAATTGAAATATTTTAATTGTAAACAAAACATATTATACTAATAATATTATAGAAATCAATATAAAAAATAAAAACTTAATATTTATTTTTAACATTTTTTTTTTTTAAATAAAATATGATCCGCTCCACGTGAAATGAATATAATATGATCAGCAAATCTCAAAAGTACCACACTAAAAAAAAAAAAAAAAAAAAAAAAACAATATTAATAAGAACTTTGAAGTTCCGACGCTTACTGAAGTATATTATTTTAAGCCTGTCGAGCCGCACAGACGTAATAATATCAATTAATGTGGTAACACGCGGCACAGACGTACCTATTTATTATTATTTTCATGTGCAGGTGACGACGTTTCAATGAAAAATGCCCTATGCCTACAACAGCACATAACTACGCGTGCGGCCGTGGAGGCCGTGCGCCGGATAAGCATCCACCGTGTGAGATTATTAAGACAAGTGATGTACCTTTTTATCTATATGTTATATTATTTTATTTCTTGGCATCGAACGGTGTTCGCCGTGCGTGTGTATCGTAATGGACGCGAGTGCGGTACACACTTAGTTTGCCCGATGGCTGGGTTTAAAAATAATTTATAACGTTCTTGAAGTCACGTTGTCATCTTTCGTTTCTCGGCCGCGGTCGCTTTTTTTGGCAGTTCAATAACAACCGCTGCCGCCGCCGCACTGCGCACTCGTCGTCGTGTCGCAGCCGTCGGTCGTGTAAGGTGTCATTATTGTTTTCGTAAATATTATGTTCTGATTTCGGATACGATGATAGTGCGCTGGTGTTTGTAAAACTCCAACGATGTCGTGTTACTGTCCGAACTGGATGAACGAGAGCCCGTTGGAAGTGCCCATCAACCTCGACCATCAATCGGATCTACTTAAGGTCCGTAATAAAAATAGAACAGACGACAGACATATAATATTATAGTAGAGTATAGTGATAAGGTTTCGTAGTCCGCTGTAGTAGGGACCTAAACGTACACATTTTTACTAATAGGTACACTCAAGAAGAAGTCAAATTAGTTGTCTGAATAATCACGATAAAAATAAATTGGGTGTTATCCTTATAAAATGGTTAATATTATATTATAATAATTAAGGAAGCCATATAGAAGCCGTATGTTAATAAAACAATAAAATAAAAAATATATATTATTATATTATTATATTGTACATCGTATGGAACCAACCACTATTACCACACTATCGCTGCATGCCTGCATAAGTAAGAATTTATAAAAATGTCAATCCCTAATAATGTTTTTGAAAATTGCGGAAAATGTTTTTTTTATTTTTTACAATGTTTTCGATAATGGTTAATTTTCATATCCAGGTCGTGAGTTTAAAAATACATCTAGACATTACGTGGACTAATGAGTACTAATAGTCGACAATATTGAGATCGAGATGGCTATTTCGGGAGAACGAGGAGCTACGAGCCACCACGCGCTCATTAAATTATGTTTACTTGTACACCTATGCCAAACAATAATTTTTTGATTCTACGTATGTGGTATGTGTACTATGTGTATAAACATATCCACAGCAAAATATATTCGATATACTATGGTTTGGGTGATTTAGCCATATATTATAATGCATGATGCGTAATAATATTCGTTTTAGTTGGAATATACCAAGTACAAATATGTTATTATAGATTTATAGTTAGGTATAATAAGTTTTACTGTGAACAATAATATTTTGATAATGTAAATGTTTTGATAAATTTTGAAATAGGTAGTATTAGGTAATTTTACTTGTTTTAGTAGATAATTTAAGTTAGGTACCAAGTAATTTATACACACTAATTTTATATATATATTTTTCAATTTACTATCACTTTATTTTTTATAATGTCTCAGAACTATACTCTTACGATAATAGTAAACAAAATACAAATTGTATAAATGTTCGGAAAAATATCATAAACTATAATACCTAGGTACTTCATTACTTGTATACATTTGTAGAATGCCGTCTACCTCTGTATGTGTCAATGTATTTTATATTTATATTATTTTCATTAAATCTTCCTTAGAATAATATATAATATTTATGACATATGGGCACATGTGATATTGTAATGTACACAAAACCTGTATCTCTTGCCGTTAATTTGTCGTTTTCATTTCAGGTCACAATGTAATATACCATATACCTATTAATACAGGCGTCGGCGATAATAATCATTTATCAACAATGGTGTTTCTCTTTCACTTAAGGAGACTATGTTAAATACAAAATTACAAAATTTCAATAATTTTACTTCTGACTAGAAAAATAATATTGATAATTTATTGAAACGCAAACGATAAAATATTTAAATAAAAGTATTTTTAAATAAAAATGTATCCAAGGCAGTAAAAGGCATTAAAAAGTGGGTAAGTGGGTGACGCTCTGTCAGTTGTAGGTTACAAGTGGGTCACTGTAATGAATGGTGTTAAATTTTAATTCAACGATGTAATATCATTGTATATTTGTATACGTAAAACGATTCAGGTTTACCAGCCTAGGCCCTAGGATATATTATATTATATCTATATTGTTATTATTAGTATATGGTAGGCGGTAAGTTGAGTTAATATTATTTGCATATTATCTTATTAATATAAAATAATATACTTTAGAAGTTCCATCTTTCAAAACCTACGAATAATATTTTTGAATTATAACACAAAACTAAAATCGTTCTTCGTTAAAATATTTAATTTCATCGAAACTTGAACTTCCAATAACTATAAAAATAAAGGTGTACCTTTATAACTTTTTCGATTTTTTTGTTATAGTATGAACTACTTTCGTGGAATTTTGTTTTAAATTTTAAATTTTTAGCTATGAAATTTAACATTTTATTCATTTGTAATGCAAAATAATTTGTAAATTATAAAATTAATAAATGTTGTCAATATTTAAGCTTATAATGATTATAAAAAAAATCTTGACTATTACTGACTGTATTTTTAATATTTCTATCGATTTGTGTGGACTTGATTACATTTTCAAGCTATTTGGCCCAACAAATAAAACTTATATTGAAATTTATAGAAAAAATAAATTAATTAATAACGTCAGTAAACAGCTCAAAACAAGTCAAAATCTTTGAACATTTTATAAAGTATAGAAAATCATAAAATAAACATATTGTGAAAATTGTATCTACGATTATTCATTTTTTAATTTTAACAAAATAAGAAAATCGCCGCATGGGAAATCGAGTGAATATCCAATTTTTTCTAAAAATTTGAACTTCAAACGCTCATAAAAAATTTAATTTGAATTTCCGTAGATATGATTTTCTTTTAAATGTAGCAAAACTTATGAGTAATCTTGTATTCAATTTTTAAATATTGATATAAAAAGAAAAGTTTTTATGAATTTCTAACTCAAAATAATTTGCAAATTGTTGTGATTTTTACCAATTTTGTCTAAATTCAAACTTCAGACGCTCATCAAAAATTATCGCAGATTTACGGTAAAATTTTTTTTAATTTCTACTAAACTTGTATTACATTTTCAAGTTTTTTGACCTATCAAATTTTTATCAACATTAATTTTAAAAAGAAATAGTAACAATTGAAAATTACATATGCCTATAAATAACTCAAAATGAGTCAAAATATTTTGAAAATTGTATGTTTTATTGGAAACATCAATATACACATTCAGTGAAAATTACATGTATCTTTGTATAGTTTTTCCCGGACTTTTTGAAAACTACTGGTAATTACTAATTTCCTATTTTAACCTCCCGAAGCACCAATTAGATTCACGGTTCCCATCGGAAAAGATAATAAAGTCAAAATCCAAAATTGAACCATACCTACCGTTCCTATTCAGAATTAATTTTATTTATTTAATTGTATTAGAGAATCAAATAATTTTTTTCCAGTATCATAATTCTTTTTATCTAAAAATACGTATTTAATTTTATTTTATTATACTATTGTAGGTACGTATACTAATTTATACATAAGTACAAATATTTTTTTTAATAAAGTAAATGATTAAAACTTGACTCTTGTTTTCTCTAAAAATGCACATTAATTATTATGATCATATATAAAGTTACAATAACGGAATAAAAACAAGCTATTATGATCACCTTTTTTAATAATTATTATAAATGTTATAGTATTATTATCTATAAAGGTACTTTTCCCCTGCAGCATCAGACAGTATTACAGCACAGCGTTTATATGCGACGACAGTGTCCCGGACTCATGACGTCGCGTCTAGACGCTCCAGGGAATACGTACTTCTATATATGACATATAATACGTATACTACTAAAATTCATAAACAAAAGTTATTTATTACCTACGACTTACAAGAGAATTTTTTTTAATTCAACTTGATTTTACACAGGTACCTAATTGTTAATATGAACACAAGAATACAACTACTCACTGAAATATCACTATGACTAAAAATTTAAAAAAATACCCACTACTAATTTAAAACGATAAAAATATTTTAGAATTTTCTCTCTGAGTTCACAGAATGACTGGAAATATTTTTATATTTTTAAATATACGACCACATGAGATTCAAATAAAATGTAATTAAAAGTAGTGTTTGAAGTCTGAATTTCTCAAATTACCTACTTTATTGTAATAAGAAACAAATTATTACACACGTTATATTTATAATAAAAATAAGTATTTTTCAATATAAAGCATTTTAAATACTCTGGTATTTTATCATATAGGACTCCTTGCGAAATTCAAACACTCTGATGCTATTTTAGATTATATATAAATTTATTTGTGTTATAGTTAAACTATATGGATATAATTTTTGAAGCTTTGAACATACTTAGTTGTAACTTTTATTTTTTTATTTATCATAAAAAGACATGCTTCACAGTTTAAATATTCTTTTACAATAACTATTAATATCATATTTGGGCATATTGTCATAATATTATGCATACTTACCAATATTGTTTCTTCCTTTATTTTAGTAATGTGTGTATTTTTTTGAGCAAGAAAATTGTTCAAACTATAAAGTTATTATTTACAATAATCACAAGTGATTAAAAAATTAGCACAGAGAAGACAAAATAATAATATGGATAATGTAACAAACAATGAGTTAAATTAATTACAATTATTTACATCAATTCAGACTGGGGCTTCTGTGAGAGATCATTTATTGATGGAACTTATGGTACTATGGTACCTAGTGTACTTAAGAGCATTTTTTGGTACCTACCTAATTTTAAATATTGTAGAGTATATATACTGAACAATTCTAATGCAATAAATCTTAACCTCTAATTATTATAATAAACCTGTAGATACATTTGTATCCACAAAAACTTTATACTGTGCTTTAGTCAGTCATATTCTCAAGTATGGCTGTGTTGTGTGGGATCCTCACACACCCAATGATACTAGGCTGCTTGAGAGAGTACAGATTAAGTTGGTGCGTTTCGTTGGTTTCATACTTAAAATACCCTGTCCGCCTGACAATAACAGTATAGTGGCAAGTAAATTAAACCTTTCTACCTTAGCCGAGCTTAGACACTTTGCAGGCATCAAGTTTATTAAGGCAGTCCTTGATAGTACAATTGAGTGCTCAGAATTCCTGTCGTTAATCTTATTCAAGGTACCTCAACGATTAACTAGATCCAATGCATCATTTTATGTCCCACATACCTTCACAAATTACTTCGCAAACGAGCCGTTACGCATGTTAATGCGGAACGTCGATGTAGATCCTACTTTTTATTTTAAGTTCTCACTTTGTATTATTTTTTTTTTTTTAGTTTAAATGTATGTAATTATGAACTATCTTATTTATGTAAATTGGTCCTCCATGTAAATAAATAATTATTTAATATATTCGGTGTTTAGTTTTAGGCAAGTTTAAATACGTGTATATATTTTAACGTTTAATTTCTTGGCTAATAATGTTCTTTACATATGTTATTCGTGCACTCAAATGTAACCGCTCTCTGTTAGAACGTATTCCTATTTGCAAACATTGTTAACCTCTTGTATTATGTCTAGGTAATCTTCTATAAATAATTAAATATAAACTATACGCGTCTTTGTAAAAATGAATCCAGTCCGTATAATAAAATAAAATAAAAATAATTTATACAGCATTTTCAGTAAAACCATTTTTTCTAGAATTTGAAACTAAAATTGTTCCAAAATTTAACAAATTTGGTGGATAATAGAATTAATAAATGTTATAATAATTTATAATCCGTATAGAATTGTAAGTCATTAAAAAATATCTAAATATATTTTAATTTAAACAATAATAATAGGTACATAGATTTATGGCTACATCAAAAATAAACTAAATTTGATAGTTGTTATCAATTAAAAGTTTTTCAAGGAATCATAAAAAAATAAAAATATACTAGTCATAATAGGTCAGTTGAATTAAAAATGGGCACCTACATTCACAAGGTCATATCCTACCTATTTTTGTTAATTTTTAAGTTTTTGTAACAAAATAATCAGACGTTTGCCTATTATTGACTCGAATATTTATCTAATACTATCTCTCAATTAATTGTGTAACCTTATCAAAATATTTATTTATTTTTAGGGACCAGAAATTGTGCACGTTTCAAAATTTTATAAAGAAGGCATAGAAGGAAAATTTTTAAGCAATATAGCACCAGATGCTAGGACCTTGTACGAGACGTTTCGGAAAGGCGCAAAAGTTTCAAGTGATATATATTATTTTGCCCATAATTCACAATGTATTGTAAACTATAATAAACCAACTGATTTCGCATGTATTTTTAGATAACGGAAAGTGCCTAGGCTGGCGTGAAAATATCAGTAAACCATTTCAATGGATTCATTACAACGAGACATTACTTCGCGCTCGAAATTTCGGTTCAGGTCTATTGGGTCTTGGTTTTCCGAAAGCTAACCAGATTTTCATCGGAATATTTAGTCAAAACTGTCCCGAATGGATTTTAACAGAGCAAGCGGCTTATTGCTTTTCTATGGTTGTTGTTCCACTTTACGATACATTGGGCCCAGAAGCTTGTTCATTCATTATAAACCAAGGTACTGTTAGTATTATTATGTATTTCGTGTGGAATTATGTGAACACAGTGAGTCAATTACCGTTAAGATGGATCAAGGGGGGTTGATTATGGTTAATCGTCTGACGTGGTACCTATGTGATAACTTAGCGGAAATATCAGCGGTGGTGGTTGACACGGATGAGAAATGCAACCAGCTATTGGATAGATCGCCTAAGTGTCTTCGGAGGATAATTGTCATCCGCGGAGCCCGACCATCGACTAGCCAGAAAGCCAAGAACCGTGGTGTAGAATTATTGACTTTCGAAGAAGTGGAGAAAGCTGGAGCATCTAAAACCTATCCAGAACAGGTCATCATTTAATATTTAAATAATTAAATGTGATATTATATTGTCATGAGTCACTATTTTTTGTATTTATTATATATCAATCATTTATCATGTCATATCATAAATCATTTTCTACAATGAAATATTTTTTTTAAATTTATATAAAATACATATGCACAACTTTATAAAATAAACAAATATTTCCATCCATATCAAATTGATAATGGCCAGAAAAAAATGATGTGTACCTTGTAGCAAAAACATAATATATTCACATATTCTCGTTGAAATGTTGAAAACACATAGTTTTATAGACATACTTTTATTATAAGAGTTCAAAGTTTAAATTTTTACGAAATTCTTCAAATCACAAAATAATTTTTTTGTGTGGGGCGTGAATAATACAGTAATTTGCCAGGGGTGCAACCAATTGAACCTAACCAATATGGCTATGTATTTACGTTGGTATGTAGGTATTCAAATAATTGACCCAGATAAAAAAAAACATATAAGTTTATAGTTCGTCTGATCTGAATTACTGAAACCAATCCTAGTTACAATACCTAACTAATTAGGAGTATGTACAAATTAAAAATTAAGATAATATTTCTTTTTCTTTTTTCTCAAATTTAAAATATTATATTTATAAAAGGTACATGTTATTTACACAATAACACATATTTAAAATCTAAAAACAAATTACAAAATAATATATGAAATATCTTCTCTTCAATATTAACAACAGGGTTCAATTATAATCGATATATATATCAGATCTGACATTTTGCCTCAAATTAGTCTGTATACATAATTTACTTGTCTGTAAACAGCCCCCAAAACCTACTGATTTGTGCACAATATGCTACACTTCGGGCACAACTGGATTACCCAAAGGAGTGATGCTGACCCACGGCAACGTAGTGGCAGCTGTCAGTGCCGTCCTAGTGCAACTTTCACAATACAGGCCGAGTGTGGGTGACGTGATGATCTCGTACTTACCTTTAGCACACATGTTGGAAAGGTGTTGTGAAGTAGGTATATAATGAACACTTTAACGACTCACACGTCCCGTCTAACGTCGATAATGTCTGTGCCCACAGAACGGCATGTATTTGGTCGGCGGTTCGGTCGGTTTTTACAGTGGAAATATCAAGTTTCTGTTTGAAGATATGAAGGTGTTGAAGCCGACGATCATGCCCAGTGTCCCTCGTCTACTTAACAGGATCTACGAGACGGAAATGGCGAACATTGTTCCTCAGTTTTTCAAACGCGTCATGTTCAACATGGCACTTCGGTCGAAAGAAAACGAAATTAAAAAGTTTGGTTTGTCTCCTAATTATATTATCGTTCAAATGACCTAGTCGCTTTACTCTGCGTTTGTCTTTATCTTTTTAGAGGCATCATCCGGAAGAACAGTATCTGGGACCGGCTGGTGTTCGGCGCTTTGCAGAGAAACATGGGCGGACGCCTGAGACTGATGATCACTGGCTCGGCCCCGTTGGCCGGTAACGTTTTGACTTTCATGAGATGTGCACTTGGATGTATAGTGAGTTAAGACGACTAAAAAAATATTTTCGTGTAGCGTGTATTATATTAGCGTACCTGTATTATTGTGTTCATCAGGTGGTAGAAGGATACGGTCAAACCGAGTGTACGGCGCCCATAACGTTGTCGATCCAAGGCGATATGCACACAGAGCACGTAGGACCGCCAATAGCTTGTAACTTAGTTAAACTGGCCGACGTACCGGAAATGGAATATTACGCGACGTCTAACCAAGGAGAAATTTGCGTAAAAGGGTCTAACATTTTTCAAGGGTACTTTAAAGATCCTGATGCCGTTTCGTTCGACGATCACGGGTGGCATCATACCGGAGACATTGGAATGTGGCTTTCTGTGAGTATCAGAGATACCTACATTATATTATATTCATAATTCGTAAATTATTTATATTTCATTCTTAATGTAGGTATGTATTTATGTATGTGAAGTTTGTAATAAATATCTAATTAATATCTATTATTTATTTATTAATTTAATGTTTTTAGAATGGCACACTTAAAATAATAGATCGCAAGAGACATATATTTAAACTCTCTCAGGGCGAATATATTGTTCCAGAAAAAATCGAAACAATTTATCATAAAAGTCAATATGTGAAACAAGTATTTGTCTACGGAGAATCGTTAAAGGTAATATTAATATTAGCTATTAACCACTATTTAAATGTTTCTCGAAACCAAAGTTACCAAAGTTTACAGTTACTTAAAGGCTAAAGCAAAAATAAAATTCACTTTTGATAGGTACCTAATATAATTATATTATAACTAAAGATATTTTCGTATATATAACTTATTTTGTAATTATAAAATACGTTTACATATGCTATTAACACAAGTAGTAAAATTAAAATAAACCTTAATTTTAAATTTATTTAATACCTAAGTAATATTTTATAAGCATTTTACTTTTTGACATTTTATCCCCTATATTGGTTGTTTAGTCGATAAATGTCAACGGGGCTCCCACATATATTTGCCATTTGCTAACCTAAATTATAGCTAAAAGATTTTGCAAAAGGTATAAACCACAACTTACGGATACGTTTTGCATGAGGCCCCTCTTATGTTAGTTCCGACAATAGTTTCAATTATAAATCCACTACTACTATGATAATATATTGTCATGTGTTATATTTAAACTTTTTTTAAAACTATGTTTTTTATAAAAGTACATTTTGTATGTATATGAATAGTGGATATTTTACTATTTATAAAATTAAATATAATATCTATATTATTACCATAATTCTTTAATAGGTAATTGAATCTACTCTTAGTCTTACTCTGCTTATCATCTACCTTTTATAATGTTTAACAATCTTAATAGATTTTTAAAAGTCGAATTATTTGTATGATAATATGAATAGGTGTATTAAAATTATTATATTTATTATGTAGTACAAATTATATGTTAAAATACAAATATTTAAGTTTAATTCATCATATTATAGTTGGCTATCTTCCAACTCGGTAAAATGTAAATGTTTATACATACACCATGCTTAAGTGTTAAAGTCTAAAGACTATATAAACTTTTAAGTGTAAATAATAACATAATTGTCTTTCATGAAAGTTAGATATACTTCAAGAATTAAAACATTATTTTTAAGTCTGTACGGGTTCAACTAACTGTCATTTTTTTAAACAGCTGTTTAAATTAATTAAAAATATGAAAGGTTTAAACACAAAAATTGAAATTAACTATAAAAAATTGGGCAGTAATTCAAAAATAATTGTTTGGATATTTTTAGATATATTTTTAATTATTTTAGTATTTTCATCACCTTAACTAGCCAATATTTTTTCATACAATGTTAATTAATGATGTTATCTATCACAATATTATTACTTATTATGTAGGTATTATAGTGGTAATTACTAATTATTATACAACTCTCTATATAAGTATTAATAAAAAATGTCTCGTCTAAGGTTATATTAAAATAATTTTATAACTGAGTGCAAGGATACTTTACGTTATTTTTATGATTCCACTGTTTTAGTCGTGCATCATAGCCATAGTGGTTCCCATGGTGGACGTCATTAAATCTTGGGCTCAAGATAATGGCATATCCGGTACGCTGTCAGTGTTATGCGCGAACCCCGAGGTCAAAAAGCTCATTATGGATGACATGACAGCTTGGGGAAAAGACGGTGGTCTTAAGTCATTCGAACAAGTATTGTTTTATTCGTTATCATAATATCATTAAATATATTATTTTATTTATTATTTTTACGACGTTTGATTAATATTTATTGTAGTGTGTAATGTGTATTGTCTATACTAGATACGTAAATTATTCCGACCTATTTATTAATCGTAAAGTCATTATTTTGTTTAAGGTGAAAGACGTCTATCTACATCCGGACCCTTTTTCTGTGCAAAACGGACTGTTGACGCCTACGTTCAAAATGAAGCGTCCCCAGGTTAGGTCGTACTTCGCGCCGCAGATCGAAGACATGTATTTGAAGTTGAAATGAACGGATGCATAATAAAATAATATATACATTATACATACAAAATGGATGACAATGTTAAATTATACAATAATATGTACACTTGCCTGTTGTATTGGACGCGATAATCTTCTCTAATTCTGTCGTACTGATGTATAATGATAATATCAGTATTATAATAGGTAGGTATATAATATAGGTATTGATAATACGATTCATTCTGCCACACGATGGCAATAATAATAATATGTTAAACATAATACTTCTGTAAAACGTGTAATAAAAACTTTTCTGAAGGTCAAAACTCAATTGTTATTTACTATTATAGACGCTCTATAATGTAGTTAACCTATTATTGTTTAATTTGTACACCAATTTCATTCCGCATTAAAACTATATGTAAGCAACTACTATAATCTCGTTCGTCCAAATCTCGCATAGTAAATATTATTTTTATTATTCGGTCAAAACTCAAAATAAATTCATAAGTAAGATACAATTATTATAAAACAAGAAAACTATATCAGATTATTTATATAATAATAATTATAAATATGTATTTAGGTACCTATACTTATTTATAGTTTACTTTACATACTCAGAACACTTTAAATTTATTGTTTACAGCAGTTCATTGATCAAAACGTCAAAGTTTACTAGTGATTCTGGTGATGGATTTTTATCCCACCGACAGTTTGGAATTCCTAAAAAATTATTATTAAGATTATTATATTAGAATATTATAAATGATTAGATTAATAGTTATGGCTTATAACCGTAGTGTGTAACCATTTAAGAGGTTTGAGGTTAATTTTAATACTGTATATACCTATAGGTGCCTATAGGTTATATGTGGTATATACAGAGTGTATCATAAACAACGGACTAACGCAATAACTTTTGCTATAAACTATAATCAATATTTAAAGGAAAATGTTTGTTATAATATAATCTATGATACTTGCGCTATATTACAGGCAGTGAAGACCACACAAATTTCCTCTTAGAGAAGGGGGTAGTATCATGAATATAGTGATATATACATAGATAAATAGATCACACAATCTCCCTACTATCCACTTGTGATAAGCATTAACAAAGACGTTGAAATCGTTTCAATGAACAAATACAGAAAATTTTTTTTTTTAAATAGCCTTTTTGTAAATTTGATTATACCTAAGAACAATTTTTATGCTAAAAACATTTATCTAAGTCAAGCAATTTAGTAATTTATTTTTGAGAACTTTTAAAATATCAATATTTTTTGAAATTTATTCATTTAAGACGTAATAACTTTTTTTCGAAATATTGACATGAGTATATTTCTTTGATTATTTACCATAAAAATAATTTTCATAATTTTTTGTTATCATACGTTTAACTAGCATCAATTTTTTTCAGATTTTTCTGTTACACCCTGTATATATCCCATATCTATATAGTATATTATAGACATATAGTCATAGCATAATAATGTTTAAGATTACCGTGCGTTTAGGTGTAATAATACTAATTAATTAAAAATATAAAAGGGATACAAAAAATAATTGTTTTTTTTTTATAGTATTTTTATTGAAACTTTTTATTTGTCAAAGTTATGGTAAATACCGACCTGATGGTGGCAAAACAACAGACACTATGCTGTCGATAAGTTTTGATTTCAGAATGTGATCACTGGAAGTTGTACACGTGAGCGACGGTGACGAGTTCACTTCGATCAACCAAGGTTTGAGGTCTTCGTCCACAATAATATCATAGCCATAGCATTCGAAACAATGTGTATCATGAGACATGACGCTACAAGCAGCCTTCAACGAGTGCACAATTATCCATGATATGTCATCGAACAGTTGTCGAGTACGCTTTTCACCTCGTGTACTAGTTAAGTACAGTTTTAGATTTTCGGTGGACCATTTCCCTCCGTGGATATTATTGTAGTCGTCGCCTATAATATAATTATTTAACATGATCTCAATAGTAAATTGTATAGTAGGTAACATCCACACATTATACTATGTACTAGGCATAGGTGGAAATCAAGGGGGGGGAGCTTAGACCACTCAAATGTCTTTCAGCTTTCCTAAAAAAAATAAAAAAATGATTGTTATTATATTTTACTGAATACCTACTATCCAAAATATTTATAAAAAGAACCATGTATACCTACAGAATATTATTTTCTTAGTAGAAAAGTGAAAGTTTATTGACTAAAATAAATATAAATATAAATCATTATATCATTATACTTCCAATAATTTATAAAAATCTTTTGTGTTCTGCTGTATAGTTAGTTTCACATTTTAGTTTAATACATTTAATAAATCATATTTTATGTACACGAAAAAACAATTCTGAACGGAAAAGATAGACAGTTTGTACTAAAATGCTTATCAAATAAAATTGTGCTCAGGTCTATTCAATATTTTTAATTGCTTTAATAACTTCAGTGATACATCGTATCAAATTTTAAAATTTTAGGTAGTTATAAATTCAACATGTAATGTAGTTTTAAATACAAAATAATTTTGTAACGTTATCCATATAATGATATTTTAATGAAGGTATAGTTATTCTTACAAAACTAGGAAAAAATGTAACTGAATTTTAAGTACCTAGTTAGCCTCCGCCCCCTCCTTAGTAATAGTGCATGATTTCTGTATGTCGCGGT
Organism: Nasonovia ribisnigri; assembly: GCA_027563435.1. Taxonomy (NCBI): domain Eukaryota; kingdom Metazoa; phylum Arthropoda; class Insecta; order Hemiptera; family Aphididae; genus Nasonovia; species Nasonovia ribisnigri. Next base: position 43,339 of record JANEHU010000670.1, read on the forward strand.
ATAAAAATAAGTTATAACGTTTTTCTATGCTTCTTATGCGAAGAGACCTATACAACTATAATCGCATTGTATGTTATATACTATAACTACATAGAGTAGGGGATGTCCCAAAAATGATCCGTTTTTAATTTTTATCTAATTCATAGTAACCCTGAGTTCGTCCGATGTCCTATCTACAAATTCTATAGTTGTCTAAGTACCTCCTGAGAACCGGCTATCGACATTATAGTAAAAAATATTTACAATTATTACACACGAAGAAGAGAAAATTATAGTTGCTCATATCCAAAAAATAGAAAGTTTAGTGATAAAATATTTTAACATCATGATAATACATTTTTTTATGAAATAGGTACCTACTAATAAATAAACGCTTAAAAAAATTAAATACGACATCAAATTTCGTTATTATTTTATTTAAATAATCAACAGTTCAATTTTGTATTATCCTTATTAGCCCAGTCACATTAGAAAAAAGTTCGGAACTAATTCCAAGAAAGCTGGATTTTGATTTTTTTTTCAGTTTATACCTCACTTATGAACATACTGAAAGTCCTGACATCTACCCCTTGTGCGTGGCCCTCCACCCCTCTTCAAAGGGTGGCACGCCTCTTTCAATGTTTTCACTTATAACTCTTAAGATTTTCAAGTTACAATAAAAATACCTATGACCAAAACTAAAGGCCATAACATTCAACATAGATTAATCTTAATTTTAATCATAGGCGTGTCCAGACCTTTGACACAGAGGGTGCAACCTGGCTAAAGCCCCTTAGCCCCCCTTTTTATACAACTTTTGTTAATTTCAAATTCGTTATTATTATAACTAATATGAAAAAAAAATGTTGTCCCTATTTCAGATGGCATATAATAGATGTCAGTAGGTAAATAATTAAAATAAAATCATGTATAAATAATAAATATAATATTATATGTGTCAGTTACAAAATTTTAAAATAATTAAAGTTCTAGTCGCCGTTGTGTATTGTTAAGATGTTTGAACTCTTCAATTATGTCTTCTGGGTCTAATTCAGATGCCAATTCCTGTTCAACAAATACTAACATCATTGACTCCAATCGATCTTGCGTCATACAACTTCTCAGCTTTGTTTTTACCAATATGTCAATTAGGCGAACCAATACACTGCGATTATGTAAACGTTCTTTTTCTCTTTGACTAATGGCCATAATTCTTGACTCATCCAATGCAATATCTATTGAATTAGAACTTAAATAATTTATTTTTGCAGTCATGGAGTGAATGTGGGATTTAGATTTTCAATTTACTTCAAAAGTTTTTTATTTGCATGTCCTATAACATTTTCTTTGACTGTTTAGAAAACAGATATAATTAACATTTAAAAGTAAAAATAGTAAAATAAATTGATTTTTATTGAATGTGTATATTACCTGTAGTTGATACACCTGTATTTGGAACAGAACTAGTACTGGCTATAGGTTTCTTTGGTACATGGTTCCAAAAATCATTCAATGTCCTTTTATTACTCATCATTGGGTTAATATGATATTAGAAAATGGACATTAGTTACTAAAGTTATTGATGATATTTTAAAAACTAAATTTTCATAATACTAGTAGGTAATAAATAATAATAATGAAAATAATATAATTGATAACTCAAATTACATCATGTTATCATGATATATGGAGGCGAACGCTGAATATATCCATACCTAGATAATAAATCGTAATCGTTATTATCACGTAATCTTGTTAATTGTCCCAAATTTGGTATAGTACAATTGGTATGTTCGGACAAATGCATTTGACCCACTTTTTATTTTGATGCTACCGCTTATCAAATAAATAATAATATCAAGTCTGAATAGAGTGGTTATATATATCTAAAATTTTAAATCCAAGGAATATCTTAGTTCCTGCCACCTGAAATTGCAGGGGGTGCAGGTGCATACCCTGCACCCCCCGTGGACACGCCTATGATTTTAATCTATATATATGTTGCGATAAATGTTATATTTATAAAAAATATAAAAATAAATCTTTTTTTTTATTGTGTTTGAGCAAAAATCGTCAATCATACGCTAAAATGACCTATGACGAAAGTTAACGAGCAGATAATTTTACATAATAATTTCAAAAGTTTTAATTATCGTAAGTAATAGTGTTTTTTATATCATTAGTGACGATATAATTGAACAATTTGTTGACAGTTACAAAATATAAGAATCAGAAATATAATTACAATATACTAAAAAAAAATGGTCGAAAGCTGAATTTTGGTATATAAGTAATTTATACCTTACTTATAACTTATAAGGTATTAAAACACATTATTTAAAAAATGTATACCATATTTAAAATAACTGTTGTCTTAATAAATAATATAATATTATTGACTGGGTGTTTAATTTATTTGCCGGTTTCGACACTGGGTACCTAAGCAAATAATAACTTAAAAGTTTAAAACCATGATAAAAATATAAAACATATATTATAATATATACCTACCGTAAGTTTTTAATCTAAATTAATTTAAAATAACCATATTTTACGTAGTCGATTATTATGGTACCCTATTATTAAATTTATATAATAAATTGTATTCATTACCTTCTTTTTGTACTGATACGTTCGTTAAATGAGCAAATAAACAATTAATGTCCGTTAAGTGTGCGTTATATTTTACACTACAAAAACGACAAAAACCAAATTTAAACAAATATGCTTTTAGTGGATGAAATGATGTAACCAAAACATAAAGACGTAAATCAAACTTTTTTCCACTTATCAACAAAGGGTTTTCGATGTATCTGATCCAAGACAAATATTAAAAAATCATAGTTAAATAATTACTGTATCCATTATGTATAGGTCATTAAAAAAAGAAAATATATACCTAGATATTATATAAGTTTCTTTTTTTATTGATGAATTTGTAGGAAATTTTTTTTCCTTGGACCATTTCTTTAACTGAGACAATTTGTCTATTAGAAATATCCCTGAGCCTCGGGATTTTCCACATGGTTTCACAATCCAAGTACTTGGATTTCTGCGGTATTCTTCTAAGAATAAATTATAATCAACGGGTAGTACGTAAGTTGTAGGAATAAAATCCAAGTACAAAAATGTACCACGGACGCATTTTGCAATAGAGGTGCCACTTTTTAACAATTCACGGCGATAACGTCTGATATTTCTGTGAAACGTAAACGTAAACAAATATTTATACATCTGCATGCATAAGATGTAGGTATCAAATACCTATAGGCCCTTTAAAACTTAAAACACAAAAGAGGACAATTTCAAAAAAAAAAAAAAAAAAACAGTCATAAAATTATAAATATCTACGAGCCGTTATTTAAACGATTTTTGAAATTTTTGAAATTATTATGGTTAATTAGTATACTACATTACAGTGCGTAGCCAGGGGGCGGGGGCACTGGGGGCACGTGCCCACCCCGAAATCCTTTCTTTTTTTTTGGTTGGCCATAGACCCATAGTACATCGCACAGAAATTTTTACATTTATATAATTCAAGATAAATCTATGATAACGAATAACAATAAAAATTATTAATTTTATAATTTTGTATTCGTAAATGTAAAATCGTAAAGATAATCACAGACTTTAGATAAGAAATACAATTAGTGTATTCCATTTTTGTTGTGAACACTGTTATTGTTTGATTATAAGTATCATATTATTAAATCATATTATATATTATAACATGTTTTGTGCTCAAGCGCCAAGTGGTATATATAGTTAATGGTGACATGGTATATTATTGTTCTATGATTATAGTTAATGTGTTTAAAACACATAGTAATAATATTTATATAATGTTCTTAATATAGCTACATTAATTAATAAATTAATTTATCAATATATAGTTTAACATAATATTAATACTTTGTTATATTTTTAATTTTTTAATTTTTAAAAATATTATTAATGAAATACCAATAATACTTTGTTATGTTAAATATATGGGTACCATAGTTGTTAGCATATTATAATAGTAGTCATACAAATAATAGGACTGTAGTAAACACTTTATAAACAAAGGGGTCATAAAGTAATAGGTGATAATCGGGTATTCTAGCATTGCAAAAATTGAGAAAAAAATTAAGTGCCCCCCCCAAAAAAAATTTCTGGCTACGGCACTGCTACATTAGGTACATTTTCACGTTATATAGACACATTGAGCTTATAAATGTACGTACCTATCTATAACTATTACAATTTTGATTTTAAAAAAAGTTTATTTTTTATGAAAATGTTACATTCTCCGAAATGCTTTAAAAAATTAACAGACGAGTCTTGACAAATATTAGACTATTAGTAAGAAATAAAATACTGAACTAAAACTACTATAGATAGTCATATATAACGTTTTTTTCAACATTTGTCAATAACATTTATAAACGTTTAAAAAAAAACTATCAAAAAACTACCTCTCTAAAAGATCTACAATATTTCAATAAATTTTCAATTAGAACTCCAGCTACTAGTAAATAAAACAAGGAATAAATCTTACAAAGCTGACAATTTCTTTTAACACCTTAAATCCACTAAAACATTTAGGTAGGTACATTAGTATCTCAGAATAAGTATTTTATTCTTATAAGCAACATTTTCTATCCTTCTTTAGTGTTGATCATATTATCAAAATATGAACGCCCAATATTATCTATGCTTAAATATCGAAAATCAACATTGAACCAGACTACTTAGCAACAAAATAATGTAGATAACTCATGTAAATAAATTTCAACACATCAATGTATGATTGTGATATAATTTATAATACTATTATTCATAATATACAAATAAGAATTTACCTTATAAGTAAATCTTTTCGGCCGAGTTCATAATGATTTGGGAAATGATTTATTATCTGATCGTCTTTCAATCTATAATTTTTGTCCGCGTTAAACAAACAACGACAAGTTTGTAAACTAGTCCAATAGAAATGCCATTCGTCTTCAGGGCCTACATGTATCCATCCACGTTTTTCGAAGTTACTCAATAACACAGAACGATCTATATCCAAGCAATATTTTATTTTAAACATATCTATTTATTTTTTTGTACATTACATAACATTTAAGTATGCATTTTAATTACTGACAGTTACGCGTGTTAATTTGGACTCTCTCCTTAACAACCAAATATCAAAGAAGAAATATACCTATCACATGTATAATGTATAACTTAAATCAGTGGTTCTCAACCATTTTTGTATGATGACACCTTAATTTAGATCCATAAAATTGGTGACTCACTTAAAACATTAATGGATTTTTGAAAAGGTAAAAATTGTAAACCTTTGTAAATTCATACATTTATATGTTAGCATTTTATTAAAAAAAAAACTTACTTAATTAAAATTTAAAGGGCAGTTCAATGAAAGTATTACCATACAGTACCGTCAGTACCTACTAGTTTACAAAGGAATTTAGTGCAATACTTGCGACTGGTGAACTGAACATAGATGTTCGATTCGTGGGCGAATGGTTGTCAAACTTACGCGTAATAATCATTCACATTCAATATATTATGTTTATTGTTTAAGCTACAATTTTTTTGTTGGTTTTTGTTATTTCTAATGTCGAAAATGCTGATTCACACATGTTTGATGTCGAAAAGGAACCAAAATATGTAATGATTTTCTGCTCACCCTATCGTATTCGTTTTTCAAATTAATCCTAAATGAATCATTTTGAAACATCCTGTATAGGATTTGATAGTAATTCTAATAAATTAAATATTAATCCATTTTTATATCGGTAATAATTACGGGGCAATTAATATTTAATAAGAAAATCTTTATAATTATTTTTCTTATCCTTTGTTTTTACTATTTCATTATAATGCCGTAGGTAATAATATCATATATTTTTACTTTAAAAGCTTACAGTTAATAATATTTTGGCGACACACACCACGTTAGTACGTGACACACCAGTGCATTGCGACACACTGGTTGAGAACCACTGGCTTAAATAAACAAAATATACAAATAGGTACCTACTTGAAAGCTGAGAGGCGAGAGCTGTGACAATAGCCAACCATAAAAGGTTATGTTAAAATGTCATATTTTATCCACAATTAATAAATAAAAGTCTTTGATATCCTCATTCCTCTGCATGTATGTTTAAAAGTTCATTAAAATGTCTTCGTCATCATCATGATTACTCAGTAAACAAGAACATTTTTTCACAAGTGATTTATGAACTAAAAACTGTTCACTTAACTGGTTTGAAAAACTATCCAAAAATGGAATGTATAATGATAATCCAAAATATTCTTCACTGAAGTTGGTGATGAAGTTTGATCAATGTTGTTGATTGTTAGTAAGTCTAGGTATGGAAAAAGTACATACTTTCATAGAAAAGTCTAATTTATTTGGTGAAATACGGACGATGAATGGTGTTCTAACACTCAAATCACCACACCCACCTCAAATACGCCACTGTGTGTCAGCATACAGGTTACGTAAATAATCTATCAAATATTATATTATAAAATGTGCATACACAACATAATATGTGAACGCTACGCCACTGCTATAAACATTTTTCTCTAAAGTTAATTGAAAAGTATGAATTTCTACATTTTTTTGTGGTGTAACTTTTATATGTAGGATGGGCTGAAATCCCCGCCCCGCCTTAAGCCTTAGGTACTTATAATAATATTTCAAATATTACCTTAATTTTCAATTTAGGTATTAACTAAAGTAAAAAGAATAGATGAGCAGTTCTATACTTAAAATATTTTATATTATATTGCTTATTGCTTATTGACATTTGGGTGTGATTGATAATTGTAAATATTCCATCTTTATCTAAATTTTTTTATACTTATTAATAGATAGTGAAAAAGAGCCAAAATATTTTGAAAATTGAATGGTGAATATAAAATGTTAATATAAACATCCAGTGAATATTTAAAGTATCTACGGTTGTCGGTTGTTAGTCTTTTAGTAAAACCAAAAAAATTAAATCGATTTACCTAGTCGAAAATCGTTTTTTCATTATTTTTTCCCCCGACGCTTTTGAAAACTCTTGGGAATATTCCATTTTGACCTTTCTAGTTGATAAACTAGATTCATTTTTCTACCAGAATTATCTTGAAGTTGAAAATCGAAGCATTAATTCGACAACTTATCGTGTATATACTTTAAAATTACAAAAATAAAAACATAGGCGTAAAATAAATACATTCAGCGCTTAGAATGAAAAATTAAGGAAAAATAGGAACTTTTACTTAAACCTGGTACCAAGGTATTTGAAAAAATTCCATTTTATTTTTTTTATGTGTACCTAACTCAAAAAAGTATAACTGTAGATACGTGTTTTATTCACCAAATGTTTATATCAGCAATTTCTATACACCATAAAATTCTTAATGACTAATGAAAATTGTTCATAATCATGAAAATTTAAAAATTATTCTATAAGTAGGTAGGTAGGTACATAGATTTTAGATTTTTAAAATTTTAGATTTAGGATGTGTGGGGTTCAAAGCCCCCTACAAGTTTTCTTGAAATTGTAGTGCCTTATATTTTTTACCTAGTCCACCTGAGTATTTTTATAAGGTACTTCGGAAGCTTGGCACCACTGTATGCACCGTGAAACAACACAAAACCATATGAAACAATACGAAATTAGTTTTTCACGTAACACTGCGAAACAGTCTTCACGAAAAAAATGTCATTAAAAAGCTATTATGTAATATTATATTATATTATATTACACACTACTCACGAAAATAAACGAAAACGCGAAACATGCATAGCGATCTTTTATGTGTAAACGCGTCAATGGCCCGTTGAAAAACTTAAAAGAATACATATATGACGCGTTAAGGCGTCTGTGGCTAAAATCAGTGGCTTGATGCTAAAATCTTGCTACGAACGCGTCGCCGGCATTGAATATGTGTTATTTATGTAGAATTACACTCGAGACAAAAAAATGATACGTTCAAATTAATGCACTCGGTTGTAAAAACAGGAAATGTTCAAATTGCAGTCGTTCCAAACATCATACTTAAATCTTTTTAGTATTAAATATTTATAAATTATTATAAAATATTCATTTAACTGTTGCGGAAGAATAATTTATATTTTGAATATTTTAAGTGTGCCTACCTATTGTTCTTATTATTATTTATTACAAATCCATACGAAGCAAAATTTTTAAATTAAAAATAATAATATACCTACCTATATTTTTCAAAATGAATTAATGGGTACAATTATAAAATAATTACCTTTGTAAAAATATCTATTTACGTTTATTTCTAAATCATTAGCCAAATTGTTATAATAAATCGATCAACACACTACACACACATGCCATTTCAAAAATGTATAAGTAGGTATTTAATATTTATATGAACCTTAGAGTAATAAAACTATATGAACCAATGGACATGAGACTATAGGTAGAACAATATATACATCAGTCATCAAGACATATTATAAGTGATTATAAATTGGATGGAATGATCAGATCGAGTAGAATTTGAATTCTGAACATAACATTTTTTGAATCCGAGTGCCATTCGAGTCATTTTGGTTTAGGTAGTGAATGAGATTCGACAGCCCCTGTAAATTCTACCAGACAAACAGGTAAAAAAGATTCATAATAAAAAACAAAATAAATAAATAATTGTATGATATAATATTAAAAATAATGTTATAAATGTTCACAGTATAGATAAACAAAGTTAACAAAGTTACTAATAATAATACAAAGTCAAAATGTACTGAAATATTTATTAGATAACTTGCTCAATAATCAGATATTAGTTCCAGTAAAGGTACCTACTTCTCGATATCTCCAATGCATTTAGTACCTAATCAAACAGATCACATTAATATAATATAACATTAGGTACCTATAATATTAATTATTATAATCACAAATTACCGCTTTTATATTTTGTTCATTATAGTGTAGGACGTAATAGGTAATAGTTAATAGTTCTTTAAGTTCTATTAAAAGGTTAACCATCATAATATCAGCCTTAAATTGTACACAAATTTAATATTTTTTATAATACATAAAAATCTTACAATATTTAAATAAGCTATGTGTACGGTGTACACTTAAGTCAGTATACTAGGAAATTGTCTTAACACCTCAAACACCTCAAAAAAATATTGAATTAGTATAAATTAAATATAAAATAGGATCTAGTATTTATTTATACTTGGGTGATTTTTACAAATTATTAATATAACAATGTTTAATTTCGCTCAGGATATATTTAAGCTTTGAGACACACTTAAAATATGATATAAATAACTTTATAATTTTTAAGTTTTTAACGAATACTACCAAAATCCAATGATTGTGGCTTTATGCTAATAATCTAGAATACCAATCCAATTGATGTAAAATTAAATTATGTATTCAACCAAAGTCAAGTTATATGCATAAACCATTTTCAGAAAAATAACAATTCAAAGAAAGAGTACTATATTTTGTTCAATTTAAAATCTAATTTTTAATTCCTCTTTGATACAGTACGTCATAGTGATGACTCTGAATTAATTTAAATTAACACGTTGGATACAAAATTAATAATTTGATATACTAGGCATTTTTATCGATACTAACATTCAAATTTAATTATTGTGTATTAATCTAACATATTTTTTTAAATATTATTAACTAAAAAATTTCGAATAAATACTGTAATCCGTCTAATATATATATTTAAGGGGATTCGATACCGTGATTTCCTGTCTTTGCCTAAAACACTTGCAACATATTAATTCAGACGTGTTTTTTGGCAAACGTACCGATTGATACAGTGAAGCGATATGAATTCTGAAAACAGATTTGAATTTGTCGTCATGTCTACTTGAGATCGGTCAGTCCACATATTTTATATTTTACACAAAAATCCTAAAATTATTGTATTACTAAAGAGTAATTAAAAATAATTCATATTTCATTTTTTTGGAGAAGTTTAAATAAAAAATCAAAAATGTAGACTGACCGATCTCAAGTAGACTTGACGACAAATTTAAATCTGTTTTCAGAATTCTTATCGCTTCACTATATCAATCGGTACGTTTGCCAAAAAACACGTCTGAATTAATATGTTGCGAGTGTGTTAGACAAAGACAGGACATCACGGTATCGAATCCCCTTAAGAGGGAATTGTAATTGCTTTAGAGAGAACACGTTGCAGCCCGACAAAAATCAGTTTGTTCTACGAATCCCCAAGGCCCGCACGTCACTTAGTAAGAACAGTTGTTCCCACCCAGACAGCCACATTGGCGAAGGCCGTTTTCGGTTGCGCATGCGGGTTACTGTGTTTTTTTTTGTGTGGGGGGGATGAGACCTTGGTGTGCGCTCTGGCATCGCACGTCGAACCGCTTGTTCTCTTGCTGGACAAAGTACAGTCATTATTCAATTTATTAAGCAATAACAAATACAACTTGCTATATATTATTAATAAATAAAAATAATTACATAGAAAATTAACTATTATTTAATATAAATGATTTAAACACATTTTTTGGACATAGGTTATACATTTTGTTTAGGTTCATAAAAATTTAGGTATTCAATTAGTATAGGTTACATTGTTACAATAAGTGAAACCGCTGTACTAGAATATTATATATGTTTTATAAAATAGTAAATTAATAAGTATATAGATACTATAATTAAAAATTACAATTATAATAGTGAGTAAATACATTGTGTACCAATTAATAATTGGTTATCATTTAAAATAAATTAAAAATAATTAGGCATTGATGACTATTTCAATAATTACTGAGATTTTCAGTTTTTTTTCAATATTTAAAATTTTATTTGATATATATAATATTTATAGTCCGTTGCAAAATACGTATAATATAAAAAAAAATTTTATTTTTTAATACTGAATAAAAAATAAAAAATAAAAATTCATAATGACCAATTTTTAAATCTGATTGTTAGAACAATTTTTATGGTAAAACATTTATCTCAGTCAAGTAGTTTATTTTTAAGAATTTTTTTAAATATCAATTTTTGGAGCAAATTAATTTAAAACTTAATAACTTCATTAAAATTGTTTTATTTTTATTTTTGGACACGAGCATATTTCTTAAATAATTTGTTAACTATAATCATTATTATTTTCACAATTTTTGTCATGTTTAAATAGTACAATTTTTTTTCTCATATCTTTGTGTTACATTATGTATAATGTATTTAAAAATACAATTTAATACTAGAATTAATACAAAACAACTAATATGATTAAGAAAACACAAAATTATTTCCATATTTAAAAAAACTTATATTAAATTATAAAATGAGATACAATTCAAAATTATCAATTATTATATATTATACACTTATAACAAGTTAAGAGTGAATAACAAATACTGTTATGGAAATAACAAATTACCTAAAAAATTGTAATAAGAACTAAGGTATTTAATAATAATTATTATATATTTGTTTGTTGTTGTACCTAGTGGTATTATTTACATAAACAATTGTATTGACTCATTGATAACAGTATGATCAACGATCATATTATGTCATATTATTATGTTGTTTTAAATTTTAATACATTGAATTATTACAACCATAGTATTAAGAAATAGACAAGTTATAACTAGAGTATTATTGATGAGTATATTTTAAAATTAATTTTTTCTGAAATTAAATTTACTGTTTATGACAGATTTGTCAAATTAAAATAAAATACTACTTAACGAATAGTTTTGTGGTTTTATTCGTTAATTTAGTTTGTGCGTATTATTTATATATATTTTAAAATGAGTAGTCTTTGGAAATCTACATGCTGTTTTATAAACAATGAGGTGTATTACTCAAACAAGAATACTGTGACAAAATGAATAGGTAATATAATTAATGAAGTATGTGGGGGTGATTTCAAAGAATGTTATACAAATTTATTAGCTCAAATGGCATAAAGTACCAAATCAACTATAGGTAATACATGCAGACTTTGAATAGATACAATAGTTAAGCAAATATCCTTAAATGTAATTCCAGTAGGAATATATAATTATGTATTATCAATCATCTTATCTTTTAAAAGTAATTTAGGCATCAAGATGTTATTAGTTTATTATATTCCGGAATCTATCTATATATCTATACTGTATTTCATAACATGATAAGTATAAATTCATAAATAGGTACATAATATAATAAATAAATCCGTTGAACTTAATGTTTTCCAAAATATAAATTACAATGTTGAATAAACTAGATGCATGGTTCCAAACATCCTCTCGATTCAGGAACGCCATCCGGTTTAATCTTTTGAGGCCATCACCAAATGATATAGAATATAGATAATGACAAAATGAGACACGTGCTCTAAAGATTAAATGTTATCGAATTATATATAGGTATAATTTTTAGTGGAACTTATTAATTTTGAATTTAAAAACAATAAATGTTAAAATAATTTTTGTTTTAATTTTTGCATTGTATTTATTGTGAATGGTAGTATGTAGATAAAATACTTTCAAAGAAAAATATTTCCGATAATTACTTTTATTGATAAAATATTTCATAGATTTTTCAAAGTATTAAATTTTTTATGGGCCACTAATATGTAAATATATTTATTAAATCAGCCATAATTAATAATACATACAGTAACTAAAAATCACCTGTTTGAGTTTTTGTTCTCAGATGGGCTATGATTTCAGTTGGAGCCCGTCCGAGATGCTACAGATGTACGTCTTCAAATTATTGAGTGCACCTAATCTCTGCAAACTGAGTGTGTCCTGCAACGGATCTCTGTGTTGTTGTTGTTGTCTTTTTTCATGTAAGAATCTGTGGATACTGTAATTGTGTATAAATTCTATGTATACGTAGACAAGGAACACATCACATATTATGTTTCAACATTCTAAATCTTTAAGACGCGTGCAATGTAACAAAGAATTCAAACACAATTACCTATATTTGAATGTAGATCGCCTCCTAACTTCTGACCACAATGCACGCCACAACAATGCAATGATAATTTCTGAGTCCCATACTTCTAGTGCTGATTTCCATGTGTATATAATCTATAAAAGTGAGGATATTCTAAGTAATTTATATAATATTACAAAAAATATACACACAATTACCTGCAAGGACTGTTATCCTCCCATTTCCACCTATATACACTGCAAGTAATGTATTAATATTACACGTTTACTTCCGACAGCATATTTACAGAAGCTTAACATTTATGAGAACAATTATATACTCACTAAAAACAGACATATGCACACAACATGAGTATAACATACTTTATGTTCATTGTCCATATACAATTTAATATAACATAGTAGTTTTAATTTTTTATATTTCTGCCTATTTTTTTGTTTTTTTGTAACATTTTTTGATTCGTATACACTCTGTAATGTCATAAACAATAAGCATAAGTTCAAAAAATGATATATATATATATATACAAGACACGGAGACGTGAAGAGAGAAGTCACCCAACAGTAACACCTAGAGTTCATAAGTAGGTCCAAACATCCTCTGGAGTCAGGAACGCTAGACCCTAAATATATTTCCAAAAAAAAATAATTTTTATTGATAAATTAATATTATATAATATGTTTGTCAAAATATTATATTTTTCATTTTTTACGTGCAACCAATTTGTAAATATATTTATTAATTATGCCCTAATTAATAATACATACAATAACTAAAAATCAACTGTTTAAATTTTTGTTGTCAAGTAGTCTATGATGTCAGTTGGTGCCCGTCTGCAATGCTACGATGCTACAGATGTACGTCTTCAAATTATTGTGCGCACCCAATCTCTGCAAACTGAGTGGGTCCTGCAACGGATCTCTGTGTTGTTGTTGTTGTCTTTTTATATGTAAGAATCTGTGGATACTGTAATTGTGTATAAATTCTATGTATACGTAGACAAGGAACACATCACATATTATGTTTAAAGGTTCTAAATCTTTAAGACGCGTGCAATGTAACAAAGAATTCAAACACAATTACCTATATTTGAATGTAGATCGCCTCCTAACTTCTGACCACAATGCATGCCACAACAATGCAATGATAATTTCTGAGTCCCATACTTCTAGTGCTGATTTCCATGTGTATATAATCTATAAAAGTGAGGATATTCTAAGTAATTTATATAATATTACAAAAAATATACACACAATTACCTGCAAGGACTGTTATCCTCCCATTTCCACCTATATACACTGCAAGTAATGTATTAATATTACACGTTTACTTCCGACAGCATATTTACAGAAGCTTAACATTTATGAGAACAATTATATACTCACTAAAAACAGACATATGCACACAACATGAGTATAACATACTTTATGTTCATTGTCCATATACAATTTAATATAACATAGTAGTTTTCATTTTTTATATTTCTGCCTATTTATTTGTTTTTTTGTAACATTTTTTGATTCGTATACACTCTGTAATATCATAAACAATAAGCATAAGTTCAAAAAATGATATATATATATACAAGACACGGAGACGTGAAGAGAGAAGTCACCTAACAGTAACACCTAGAGTTCATAAGTAGGTCCAAACATCCTCTGGAGTCAGGGACGCTAGACCCTAAATATATTTCCAAAAAAAAATAATTTTTATTGATAAATTAATATTATATATGTTTGTCAAAATATTATATTTTTAATTTTTTACGTGCAACCAATTTGTAAATATATTTATTAATTATGCCCTAATTAATAATACATACAATAACTAAAAATCATCTGTTTAAATTTTTGTTGTCAAGTAGTCTATGATGTCAGTTGGTGCCCGTCTGCAATGCTACGATGCTACAGATGTACGTCTTCAAATTATTATGCGCACCCAATCTCTGCAAACTGAGTGTGTCCTGCAACGGATCTCTGTGTTGTTGTTGTTGTTGTCTTTTTATATGTTAGAATCTGTGGATACTGTAATTGTGTATAAATTCTATGTATACGTAGACAAGGAACACATCACATATTATGTTTAAAGGTTCTAAATCTTTAAGACGCGTGCAATGTAACAAAGAATTCAAACACAATTACCTATATTTTAATGTTGGTTGTTTCTTGACCATCTCCATTACCACTTATTACATACAAGAATATATTTTGCTGCAGTCTAGATAATCACAAAATCCTACTTCTGCGACTGATTTCCATGTGTATGCAATCTATAAAAGTGAGGATATTCTAAGTAATTTATATAATATTACAAAAAATATACACACAATTACCTGCAAGAATTGTTATTCTACCATTTCCACCTATATACTCTGTGTGTAGTGTATTAATACTACACCTTTACTTCCAACAGCATATTTACAGCAGCTTTAAATCTATAAGAATAATTAAACACTCATTAAAAACAGACGTATGCACACATACTTTATGTTCATATAAAATTTAATATAATACAGTGTAATTTTAGTGTGTTATATTTCTCCTCTTAATTAAAATGATATACTAGGTTGAAATTTATAATCAATGTTAAACTTGTATAAATTATTTTAAAAATATGAAAAACATTTATGTGATATTTTCCATTAATATAGAATATATATATATATTGCTCTTTACAATGTTTTGTAGAAGTAATAAGCAATTTTCTTCACTTAAAAAATATATTACTATTTTTTATAGTTCGTTTGTAAATTAGACCAATTTTCTAGTACATTACAGTGCGATCAATATATAACTGAAATATTAACAATTTGCTTGTCCATTATATGACTTTATTTAATAATCTATTAAACTTAAATAAAATAGGTAACTATCTGCATTTTAGGCATAGGTATTATATAAGTATATAATGGCATGCAATTACATCGTGAATATTATTTTAATATAATTTAATTATGATTCAATAATATTGTTGTATTCATATTATCTATATACTTTATGTTTTAAATTTTTTACTGTATAATGTTGTTCCAAACCTATTAACTAACAATAATATTTAATAACTTTAAATTAAAATTGAAATTGTCGTTTTAGATAGTTTTGAATTGATTATATTAATATGACAAACAGTATTGTAATAATTAATACTCAGACGTTAATAAGAATATGTTATTATGTAATTAATATTCTTTATTAATCTAATGTTTATAAAATTCAAAAAACTACAACAAATTAATAAACTACATCACGTGAATATGACAAAACAATTGTGTGAAAATATTATAAACGAAAAATAGCTATATTATATAGTAGGTATATAATATACAGCTAGAAATAAAATAGATAAATTACAATAAATAGACATCAATTCTAATTGACAATACTGTTAATACTATTTTCATAAATATATTAAATGATTTATATTGATATGTTAATAAAATAAAATTATACTATTAATGAATTTATCCATAAACAATAGGCACTCAATGATTAAAAATGGAAATATTGTCCATGAATAATTTTGTTTAGCTTTATTTTTATTAATTTTAAAATGTATTTTTAATTTTTATTAAATAATTTTATATTGGTATGAAAAAAAACATAAAATTGTATATTGACATTTATGAATTTTAAATCATAAATTTAATTTGTATTTTGTATTTTGTTATTCTTTAATCAGCTGTTACACGTTTCTTTTAGCCTAGCCAATTCTGTATATAAGTAGTAGGTACCTTATGTAGGTAACCTTGCTTATTATATATTTTTATAAAACACTAAGGTAGTACTGCAGTAACTATACATTACATGCTTGTGTATTAATATTATTTATATTAAATAATATAAAATTAATCAATTGTTTAGTAAAATATCAATTTTTAACAAATTAAAACATCGGAAAGTATTATGGAAATGTTATTTTTATAGTATCATATTGATCACTTAAAATAATATAATGTTTATATATATTTTAAATAAGTTTTCATTTCTTAATTTATATTCACATCATAATGGCCATCAGTATTGTTATATTTATTTTCCCTTTCAATACCGTGTCACCCTTGACCGGCAATCTTGACGCTCCTTGGGGATAAATATTTTGTTTAACTTTTTTTTTAGTGAAAACATATATAATTAAAAAATTCCCTTTTCAGTAAAGCTGGGGTTTAGAGTAAATAACAGATGAACGTATTGTGTCAAAACATGGATTTTTATAATGATATTATATCTGACTGGAGTTAATTAAAACAATATTCTGTGTACCTGCTCTTCAAAAACATTGAATTAAATTGTACTTAATGACAGTGATCGTATAGTAAATAAATTAATGATAGCATTTGCAATGTTAGATAACATTGATTTAGATAAATACTTACTAAGAATCTAAACTAAAATTTATTTTTTTTTCTATACATATGTATAATGTATATATATATTAAACCATTATATTAATTTAGAATAATAATTGATTGTATCGACTACCAGCAGAATGCTAAAATAACACATCTAATTAAATATATAAATAAGTAATCAATATTTTTGTCATATAAAATAGTATTGAAGAAAATGTTAAACAATTATTACAATTTTTAATTTGTCACTAATATGTATAATATATATTTATTAAATAAAACCCTAAATGAAAATACATTAAACATTAACTAAAACTCACCTGTTTAAATTATTATTTTCCGATGGTCTATGATCTTAGTTGTGACTTGTCCAGCATGCTACTGATGGTACCAGACTTGAAGTGCACCCTGCAATAGATCTCCATGTTGTTGTCACTTGTTGATATCTCCTTCTTACATGCGTGAATCTGTGGATATTATAATTGTGTATGAATTTCATTGTGTAAGCAGATAAGGATAGCATCACGTTGATATGATTATTCTTCGTTTAAAGTACTAAATATTTAAGACGCATGCAACGTAACAATGAAATACATCACAATTACCTATATTTGAATGTTGATCGCCTCTTGACTCCTAGCCTCATTGATGCAATGATATAATCTCTGAGTCCCATACTTCTGGTGCTGGTTTCCATGTGTATACAATCTATAAAAATGTGGATATTCTGGGTAATTTATATAAAATTACAAAAAATATGCACACAATTACCTGCAATGATTGTTATCCTCCCATTTCCGCCTAAATACTGAACACATAGTGTAATAACTAAGCTTTCAGAGACACTACAACTCGACATTCTCTTATCGTATGCTTTTGTACTGCAGTACATGTTGTAATGAAGATTGGTTTAACCATTCAGGTAGGCATCCCATAACTCCAGTACTGATATTCAAATGTATATAATCTATAAATGTGTGAATATTCTATGTATTTTATATAATAGTACATTAGTCATACACTCTCATCTTATTTCCGAACATCTACTCTTCGGCCCTCATATGGTCAATGAATCTAACATTTTCACATCAGCCGAATGTTTATAGAAACTTTAAACTGTACCTATAACAGTTAACAATATACACCCATTGAAGATAGATGTATGTAAGCATATATGAATAATGAATACACTGTATAATAAAGTGTAATTTTAATCTAGTGAATTTCTAAGCTAAGTTATTTCTTAAATTCTTTAGTATAAAAATTGTTTATAATTATTTGTATTAAATTATCTCTTTTCATAAAATACAAATAATAGTTAACATTAATTACAAATAATTATATGTAATTTAATACAAATAATTTAACTTAGCTTGTATAAAATATAAAACAATTATAAACAATTTCTATACTAATGAATTTAAGAAATTAGCTCCTTTTTGATATCACAATTTTTCTACCTTGAGTTTTTATTATCTTAGAGAGGTTTTTTTAAGTTTGTTGGTTTTTTTGAGGTACTAAGTTAGGTAGAAACAATTAAATATCTACTGGATAATATATTGTAGATTTAAAAAGCAATTTTCTTCTCTTGAAAAATATATAACTTTTTTTTATAATTTATTTGTGAATTAGACCAATGATGAAATAGTTAATAAGCAGTGGGAACAATTTTTACTATTTGAGTATTTAACAACTTGCATAACAATTGTGTGAACTTTTATTCAATAATTTATTAAACTTGCAAAAAATAACCATACTGGAGGCATACAAGTATACAATTGCCATATAATTACATTATGAATAATTCTGTGTTATTATCAAAATAATTAAAAACAAATATTGAATCAAAAAATTAGTACCTACCTACCTAATTCATATGTCTTCCTTGATTATATTATACATTGTTTTATATCGCTAAGTATATAATGTTGTACAATTTGTCATTTGTACCTCCTTAACAGTCCTTTATAATTTAATTAATGTAAACCATATATTCTGTTGTTTTCTTAGCAATATTTAAAATTACTTCACAAAGTTAAATTATTTTTTCAGAGCATCAAATTGTAAATGTAAATATTGATTATTATTAATTAATTTTACGCTTAATATCTTTAGTGTTGTTAAAGCCTGAAAAAATAAACTAATACTCATCATTGTATTAAATATTTACAAGTGAATGAGATGTATTACATAACAGTTGATAGTAAATATATATTCTTATGTACGTGAAATTTACTAATAGGTATATTAAAATAAAAAAATATTATAACTCTGCACACAATTCTGCAAATTACTTTAAAAACTTGGGCCACTATTATTCAACTAAAAAAATTATAAGCTTGTTGTTATCATAATTTATAGTAGACTTAAAGTCAACTATAATTTAACAACCTAACAAAAATTTTATTTTGTTTTATTAAAGTTATTTACAATTTATAAGACTATATAGTAATTTAATTAACCAACAAGAATGTTAATATTTTTTATTTTATATAGTTATTAAAAATTGTAACTCTTAAACAAGAATATAATTTTGTTTTTCATGTATACCTATCAATAACAAAATATATTTGTTAAACTCAGAAAATCTTCTATTAATTTTTTTTTTAATTTAAAATAATGCCAAGTTGGTTCAAGTACATGTTAATATAGATTTTTTATAAAAAAATCATCAAAGTCCCATGTTGTCAATTTTAGGCAAGCAGAAAAATGATGAACAAAAACATAGAAAGTATAACTTGTAAGGTTCAATTGCAACAGAAATCAATAAAACAACGTTTGACTAAAAAAAACTCTTATATAGAAAATACACCTCAACCTTAATGTTAGGTATTCCGTATTTACAATATAATTTCAAAACTGTCCCAAGTTGGCTTGTTTGACAAAACGTATACGTTGAGTGTTAATACGAAACTATGGATTAAATATCATATTTAAAATATTTATGAAACACCTAAAACTACATAATACAACTACAACATGAGGATTGTGTGAAAATATAATAAACAAAAATTAGGTATACTTACATCTGGTATGTTAGCAATCTCACCTATACGTGCTTCTGCTCTGTCTGTTGACTTTTCTTACATAATCATCAAACTAAAGAATCCAGCTATTAGAAGGTATTTCTCATGGGCTACGAGCGTAGGTACGCATTATGTAACTGAAAATCATAAACGGCATTACCTCAACACTATAAACATGTAGTATATATATACCATATATTAATAATACTTAGATGCGTACGTGTATTATTTTACGAAAGTTCCGACAAGGAGCAAATTGAATCACTATTTTATAACATACGGCTTCTGGCAGCTGCTCTCTGGCCACCATGAGTAGTTACATCCGCGAGTTACTGATTCTGAAACAAAAATAACAATTTTGAGTATGAGTTTTATGATTTGTACCAATTTGATTCAACTTTGCATCATCTCTCATGTAACTTAATTCTAAAACGTTTGTATCCAAAATGTATCTCAATAATCATGTTTACACAAATTTAGACCCAAGCAAAACAAAATAAACTACTATTCTTTGTGGTGTAGAAGTATCGACGGTCAGACCGATCAACTCTTTGACCATCGAAAATGATGTATCGTTGGAAACGCTTCACCACTCGGAAGATCACAGAAGATTATTCGTGGTTTATTTATCTGCATTGATCCTTAGATGATTAGATCGATTTTGTAAGTAACACCCAATTACATGTTGTCGTGAACACTGAATTTGAATTTACGAAGTATCACATTTTACCTTATCACTTATAACTTTTCCTGAGTTTCTCAACCACCAACACTCTCTAACACTTCCAAAAAAAGATTTTTCAAAATAAATACTTAATTTAACTATCCTTTAGTTTTGTTGAACTAGTTGACATACTCACCATTAAATTAGTTAACACAACCAATAACTAACGTTGAAATCAATTGTCTTCATTCAAAAATTAAATATTCAATATAAAATGTCATATAATTATTGGTAATACTATCCACATTGGCCAGAATATTAGAACACATCAATACATCCATATAGCTCACTCATATAAAATATTACTAGTTAGGTATTATTTACTTATCTCTATTCACATTTGCCTAATTCATTACACATTCGAGTTGGTTATAAAATTCTGCTCCTCATTCTGTCTAAGGTATGACTTCTGTACTAAGGTCAAAATTGTACTTTAACATACTGTTCCTCGTCAATGTTGTAATAGCAGAGTAACCACTGGCCAGTAAGTAGGAATTAAAATTGTGTTCAATTGTGTCTTTTTAATAAATTTTACTTTAACTGGTGCAACAGTGCTTATAAAAAGTTGTTTTCTTATTGGTATAATATAACCAAAAATTAATTATGTTCATAGCATCATTGGCGAGGGGAACCGAAAATTTTCTAGAAGTAAGTTACAACTATCCCAAGTATTTGAAGTATTAATGCATAATAATGTATTTGTATAATATAACTAATTTTATTTCAGTTTATTATTGACTACCTATTGAGTATATCATATTATATTTACTAGGGGACCCACCGTTCTATTTAAGAAAAGTCTCAGAGGCAATTGCCTCTGAAATAAATGTTCACCACGCCACTACATAGCATTATTACAATTTGTAAATTATTAGTGAATATGTATTCGTATTTCCTTGTAAGTAAAATAAAATCTGAATATAATGAAGTCTTATTTCATAATTGTCCTTATTGTCCAAAGAAATAAATAAGTCAACCGTAGATACAAGAAATCTTTTTTTTAAATAATGATAAATTGAATTGATAAACTTGTAAAAGAAAAAAAAACAGAAATTGAATTAACATTTTACTTACTATTCTTAAGTTTACAGAATAAAATATTTTTAAATTATTTTATTATTATTAATACAATGGAAAACGGTATAAGATAGTATACAATGAATTATAGAATCATTATAAATAATAATAATTAAAACTTTAAACTTCTATAATAAGACATAAATCTTCATTCTTCAACTTCTTTTTTTAGAAGGGGCAACTACAAGACATACCAACTTTAAATGTATAATATTTAGTATACAATTTCAGGTAATTGCAGTAAAAGTTTCAAATTAGTCAAATATTAGCTATGGTATAGTAAATATTTTTAATACATTTATTCTTTTTATATTTATACATTTTGAATTGGTTTTAAATGATTCGTGATTTAACATATAAAATAAAAGTTCTAAAAGTTTTATAATTGTACTTTGTAGCAATAATAGGTTTTTAAATTTAAACAGTGATCTAGAAAATCCAACAAAACATGCAGTTCCATAACCTTTTATTATTTTTAGATGGATATATTACAATATTGTACCTTATGAAAAATTTAAAAAAAAAAAGATAATTATTTGGCAAGTATTTCGACAAATTAGTGAGAGAATACGTCATAATATATGTTAACATTTCTTAGCACAATGACTAAAATATCCTTGGTTTAAAACGGTATTTCTTATTTGTCATTTTATTTTTCTAATCAAATTGGTTTGTACATTTCAGTTACAAATAAATGATTATTTATAGTTTGTGACGTTAAGTTACCTCCCTTTACTTTTTCTGGGTCAATTATCAAAAACATTAATAACACTGGGATTTTAATGTTCTAAAAATCCTCAAAAAATGTCCTAAAAATTCTGAGTAAAGCACTTAATTATTTTAGATTCTGAGCGGAGCGATGAATGTATTGATTTTACAATGATGAGTATTTTTTTTTATTTTTTTTTTATTTTTGTGTCATCGCCTTTTAGGACAGTAAAAATGCTTCGATTTTCTTCAATAGTACATTTTCTGATAGGAAAGTGAATCTAGTTGGTACTTTGAGGGGGTCAAAAGTTAATATTTCCCAGTAGTTTTCAAAAGCACCGTGAAAAACAAATGAAAAATTAAGGAAAAACGGGAATTTTTACAGAAAACCAACTATCGACAAAATCGATTTTGGTTTTTGGTATAACTCTAATAGAAATGACGGCAGATACATGAAATTTAAACTGAATGTTTATGTAAGCATTTTAAACACACCATAGCATTTTCAAAATATTCTGACTTATTTTGAGCTGTTAACGGACATTTTCAGTTTCCAATTTTTTTAGTTTTTTTTCTATAAATATCAATAAAATTTTATTTGTTGGGTAAAAAGTCTTGAAAATTTAATAGTAGGATTCTAATATATAGTTTCAAAGGCAGATGAAAAATATAAAAAATCCGTAGTCACAATTTTTTTTTATAGGTAATCAAAGTTCAAATTTTGACAAAATACGTAAAAATGATGAAAATGTGCAATTCATTTTGAGTTAGAAATTTATAAAAATTTTTCTTTTTATATCTAAGGTTTGAAAATGTAATACAAGATTCCTCATAAGTTTGCCTAATTTTATCAATAAAAAAATGTTTATAAGCAAGTCAAAATAAATTTTTATGAGCATTTTGAGTATATTCACTCGATTTCTCATGTAGCGATTTTCTTATTTTGTTGCAATTCAAAAACTAATATTTGTAGATGCATGAAAATTTCACTGATTGTTTATATAAGTATTTTCTATATACCATCTAATTTTGAATATGTATTGACTGTTTTTGAGCTTTTTACAAATCATTTATCTTTTAAATTTTTGTAGTTTTTTTTTATATAAATACCAATAAATTTTTATTTGTTGGGCCAAAAATAATGAAAATTTAATACAAGGCTCCTGATGTATTGTTACAATAGCAATTGAAAAATATTAAAAATACATGAAATGCACACATTTTTTTTATAAGCATGTAAAGTTCGAATTTTTACAAAATTCATCAAAATCTCGGTAATTATCAATCATTGTAATCAAACAATTATAAAATTATAAAAATCTAAAAAATATATAAACACAGTTATTTTTTACAGACATTTTAAGTTCAAATTTGGACGAAATTACCAATTAAAATCAATTTAAAGAGTAAAAGTATATATTATAATATTTTTCTAGCATCACTGATAATTTTACTTAATAATTAAATAGTATGAATAATATTAATTCAACTTAGTAGCTACCGTAAAATAACAATATCAATTTAATTTAAAATATTACCTGAAAAATCCCCTCAGTTCAGAATAATTTGTCGTATACAATATTATAACATTGAATTAAAATTTAATACCATCCATTATACAGTGATCTACTTGTAACCTACTGTACAGCAGAGCGACATTCACTTGATCCCCTTTTATTTTTAATAATATTGTTATAAATTCTAATAAAATATTTATTATTGAATGAGAAACTTTTTGAAGATTTTTTCCACTAAAATCAATTGAAAAATCTAAAAGTTAATGTTTTAATTCAAAGTATAATAATTTCTATACAAATATACTTAATATTGCTCGATTAATAAGTGTCAAAAAAATTATTTCTGAGTCAATATTTCAGTTAGAAAGGTAATTTAAATTATAAGTAATAACCTTTATTAATAAAAATAGTTATTTGGAAACATTAAACCGATTCCATAGTTTTTATAATAATTATTGATTCTTACGTATTGAATCTAAAACATGCATAGGTTATCAAAACATACCGATTACAGGGACCCCGCGATTCCAGTTTCGAGAGTAAAATGAAAGTTCATTTTATAATTGCAACTTGTAGTGGAAACAACAAATTTCGATGCTTGACAACTTGAACTGCATTCGATTGGCATATGAACAAACAATGTGGTGTAATTGAAAAACACTAAAAAAAAAATTAGATTTTCAAAAACGAAAAATTATATTAAATACGATTTAATGAACCCATGATTATATTTTATAAAATAAAATAAATCAATAAATAATAATTACCAAAAATCAAAGAAAACATTAGATTTTTCACCTTTGTACGTTTTTGTTGTATATATTCAGAAGATCTATACCGACATGCCATATTATACACAGAATTCCAGTGCATTTGTAGCGCACACACTGCTTAACTGCTTCCAGCACCACAAGATAGGTTTTCAAACTTTTAATGTGATCGTGACAATACTAAAATAATAATAAGAAGAGAATTAAATTGACATTCGAATCCCTTTAAATATAATAATACAAAATGTTAAATGAAAAAATAATATTTACCGAAAACATAAACAATCATAGGAGTCCTAACTTAGGGACCTTCCCTCCGGAGAGTTGCAGGCGATCAAACAAATACCGACAGTTACGCTTCAAAAATATTTACCTCTGGGTACTGTGTATCGGGGTGCCGGGGTGTTGCAGAGCGCACACTGGTAACTGGTCGCCGGCACGCAGCAGAACTGTCGCCACCTGCCCACGTCTTGTCGGCTGACTGCGCAACACCATGCCGTCATCAGCGTTTTATAGTAGCGTGGCTAGTATCGATATTCTGATTCATACATTATCGATAGTGTTCTCTGACAATCGATATATTTATAAAATCGATCGTGTTCTTTTATAATATTTTTTGTACGAACTATAGATACGAGTTTTGAGACGCGTTTACTATATAGAGTAATAAAACTATAGTTAAACAATTACTATAATAGTATAATCGTTAATCATTAGTATTTTATGCCATAAAATCATATATTTATATATACATGTATAATCATATTAAAATAATTAATAATATTATGTTATATCAGTGTTCTATGCTCCTATCTTCGTTTTCTGTATGTCTATATAATATAAATCTTAAATTTAAATATTACCCAAATGATAATAGTTATTAGGTATTCCGATTTTTATCGGTAACGTAGATATATATTGACGTATTATGTATAATATGTGTATAGTACTATAGTGTATTCATTATTGTATTGTTGAATTAGTCTTAAACTCGTAAATGTGGTTTATGTATATTAGTGTAAGATAGTAATCTTTAATCGTGTATGGAACTATGAGCATTATTTATGGAATTAGTACGGGGATATCTATTACCTACAATTAACAATAAAAATCTTTAATGAATATAAATAGGTTTTCAGATATCTAATCGTTTTACTAGTTATAGGTATAATAATACCTATCAGATTCAAATGTGATATTATTTCCAAATTAGTTAGGTAGATACCTATATGTAATTTGTAATTGTATAATAACCATATATAAGCATAATGAAGTAAAAATGTAATATACCTACTTATATAATTAATAAAATATTTTATCAACTGCACAAGAATATAATACATAAAAAAATGGTTCACGAGTATCTTAACTATTTGGCAAAATAATTAAAAATTAAATCGATCAGTTTTCACCCTAATAAAACGACCTTAAGAGGATGTCAGCACGGTATTTGTTTTCTCTCTCTCTGATCCACGCGCAACTTAGCAAATTTTACGTTCACAATAATGATTATAGTCATATTAATTTCTCAAATTAGAGTGAAATTACCTCTTATAAAATCTTAAGTTAAAATTATTATCTAGGGCATCTCATAAGTGTTTTATTATATTTTAATTTTAAAGCGAGTTAAGAGTATTTTAAGATGTACAAATAATTGACAATTTTAAAATATTCATAACACACTATAAAATTAAAATATAATAAAACGCCTATGAGATGCCCTAGATAATAATCTTACCTTTAAATTTTATAAGAGGTTATTTCACTCTAATTTGAGAAATTAATATGATTAGGTATAATTATTATTGTGAACGTAAAATTTGCTATGTTGCGCGTGGGTCAGAGAGGGAAAACAAATACTGCGCTAACATCCTCTTAAGAGTTTCTGTTTCTTTCATTCGTTTTTAAAAGTAAACCATTGGTTAGGTTAGGTAATGCATCTACTAACTATCTATATCGGCATCTCCTATTTCTCTTACTTTCTCTCTCTCTTTTTCTAAGACCATCCTATTATTCCAATATATGTTTGCTCTTTAATATTGAATTACGCCGTAATGAAACAAAGATTATAAATTGTAGGTTCTACATATTTTTAGAATCTGTACTGAGAAGTGGATTCTATACAAATGAAGAGTGGCATGTAACCAATAGAAATGAGGTAGGAAGTTGCTTATAGCAACTCCCCACATTTTGGCACGATGACTTATCTCTCCATGTTGCTGAAATACTCATTAAAGTATTCCCATATTATTATATACCTACTATACGTTAAACACATCATTTACATTTGATATACTACCAAGCTCTAGCTGTAGTATGTTATACTTATTACTCATACAGAAAATAATATTTTTTATAAATATAATATGATAGGTACCTATAGCCATATAGGTACACTATATATAATACATACCTATGCTAAACGGTAAAACAAGTCCGGAAAATAAAAGTACCATTTACTATATATTTATATACATTATTATTAATCATACATTTAAAGTTATCATAATAATTATTGTTACAAAATAATACAGTTAAAATTATAGTTCAAAAAAAAAATTATTGAAAAAAATTATATTATTTATTATTATTTTAATTATTAATTTTTACGAATATGTTTTAATCGCTCTGTATACTTTAAATCGACTTACTAGAGACAGCTTTACCAGTCACCTTTACACACAATGTTATCTGGATTTGGAGTATTGCCATTATAATTTATATTACTAACGTCAAACAAGTTAAAATATAATATACATTGAAAACTACTGTTTCACACAACATTATAATATGGTCAATATAGTCATAGGTAGTAATCATAACTGTAATACTGTAACTATAAAAAATAAAGAATAGTGTTCAATTAATCAAATATGATAAAAAAAAATATTTAACTTGGCCATCTATATAGCATCCAGGATCCAGCAGGATCCAGGTTGGAATTAAATATTTATAAAATAGTCTGTAAGTCTTACTAATAATTTTTTAAATAATTTTTTATGGACTACTTATATAACTGAATAATTTTAAAATAATAGCATTGAGTATATATTGTACAATATTATAGGTTTAATATACAATATATACTTAACTATAATACTAAATTCATAAATAATAATAATATAATCCAACCTAATATATAATACATTTTTTAAATCATTTTTTCTTGGACTTTTTGTCCGTTTATTCAGTTATTTGGACAATTTTTTCCTTATATCGTAACCTGTAAAATATATACTATAAATGATCAATATTTATACTATTAATGTATTCATTCATATAGATAAAGTAGGTATTATAAAAAATTATAATAATTATTAACAAAATAATACTAGGTACTTAAATATATTAAATATACTAAATATGGGTGGTTGTAAACTCGGCCTGGATATTTCGCAGGTAAAAATGACTGATATGTTAACTCACCAAGAATACAAATATTATGCTTAGATCTTCTTATATCTAATTAGTAATTTTCTCATAATATTTTCGAGAACCATTTAGCATTACCCAGAGGACACCACGAGGAGGCGATTCTCATTATCCTCCAAAAATTATTTTGTTTTATTTTCATTACGTAGAATGAAAATCCGAATTTATTGTGTAAATGTAAAATTTTGTAAATATGTTAGTAAAATTATTTTGGTTATTTTGTTGTAATTTTATAATATAAACTTAACTTACTGGCTACTGTATTAATAATAAGTAATAATAATATAAATATAATTTAAAATATTTACCTGAAAAATCCCCTCAGTTCAGAATAATTTTTCGTATACAATGATGTTATATCATTGAATTAAAATGTAATACCATCTATTATACAGTGATCTACTTGTAACCTACTGTACAGCAGAACGACATCCACATATCCGGTTTTTTTTTTTTAGATTAAAACAATTCATACTGACAATGGATACTGAACAATAAAAGAAAAAAAAACGATAAAAAGCGTCGAATAAAGAGGTGAAATAATTTGAACGCACGACGGGAAGGAAAACTTATCGAGCGGTCTGACAACCGGTGCAATGCCAGAATAACTCTGACTATTACCCCATAGGATGCGACGAGTGATATGATCGATACAATGCCGGAATTACTCTGACTATTGCATCATTGATCGTCTCACAAACCGCTCGAAAAGTTTGGCTGGGACGACTTCTTTCCTAGTCGCGTAAGTCTGCCCGGGTGGGTCTTACTACGACGTCGGGAAAAAGTGTATTCAGCCAGTTGGTCGGTCTGCCCGGCCTTTTATATCGGCTTCGTCAGCGATTGCAATTCGGCGGTCTCGTGTTCTGTGACTGACTTTGGGTCGGCCGGTGCCGTGTTCTGTGGTGAGGAACACGAAGCCGCAAAAGTGAAACGCCGATGAAACGCATAATTAATTATAATAATCATAGCGATAAGATAAATAATAATATAGAACAATAACAACAGTATTTATAGTCTAAAAAAATTAAAAAATTCGTAGATAATAAGCATCGCATGCAGTTAAAACAGCAGATTTCATCAGTTTTTTGAACTTTTTTCTCCCGTGAACGTGACGTTTTTCTTTAAGACTTTTTCCAGATACTTTTTTTTAGGGGTATTTTTTTCCGTTCTCCATTGGGCATCAGGTAAATTATTTACTGCATTGCAAAAAATGTTATTTGGCCTAGCGCCGATATCCTCTGTTGCTTTGAGTTTAGCCACGGTGGTAACACATTGTTGATTAAGTATGTCATTTATTATTTTCATTCTACATTTTGTCGTACTTATTATATTTTAGGTATGGGTCAAAATTATCAGGCCGAATTACTACCGAATTTTTTTATTACCTACTTAAAATTTGCGGACCAACTTTATAACAATAAAGGTAACCACAGGCACAATTTACATTTGCCTCTATCTACATCTTGTATCTACTGGTTATACTAATGATCTATTGAGTTCTTTTAAATAAATTCAACAAATGTCAGGATAATGGACTTAATCGGTCACCGGCTTATAATTTTGAAAAGTAAATTTTCTTCGCGAATTGTAAATTGAAAACAGTACCTATAACTATTACAGAAAAAATCATAAAAGTTTTTTATTTCCTTTTTTTTTTACTTTGTAATTTATTCTCTTCTTCATATATATAAGTGATATATTATGTGTAGCTATAATGTACATACCTGTTGTAGTCGACAGGATCATAAAATATCGTACTAATGTGTCATGTTTTCCACCCTTCCACCCATCAACCATGGCCGTAATCGAACTGTTGCCGAGAGAGAGTAGGTATATGTAGGTACTAATATAATATTATATTATAGTTTTCGTCGTTATCATACAAATAGCTATACTGTACATACTAGTATACCACATACGAGTACATGTTACTGGTATTAATAAATTGTGGTCCTGCAGTCGAGAACTATATAATATTATAATATTTATTTTAGGTATCATATATTATTATAGTGGATAGTCAGTGGGTACTTACAACTGTTCATTACTGAAAAATATGTATCAATGTATTACATAGATTTAATTTATGAAAGTAAAATGTAAAATTTTAAATAGTCCACAGGCGCCGATGTATTTTGAAACACCTATGAAAATTTTATTTTGAGTCAATACACCCACCCAACCATCCACTGAACCCCCTCAGTAACACAAATTATTCTATTTTAAACAGAGCAGCCAAGGCGGTATCTGAGAGGGGCGGCGGGTCAGAGGGGTTTGCCCCCCCCCCCAATCAAATTTCTTCAATATATCTTATTTTTAATCAGATATCAAAACCTAAATTCAAGTGGGTCTACGGGTGAGAATGTAAAATATTATTACCATACAGTCGCTGTATCTTCGAATGCCTTAAGTGGGGGGAGTAAATAAGGTCGACTTGGCTAATCGAGAATACCCAGCACTTAGTGTATTTTACATTTTACTACCTGAAATTCATTACCTGTTATTTTGTGGCAGTGTAGAATTCTCAAAATACGTAATAAATAAAAGGTTAGATGGTTATCGATATCTAATAAATGCTAACCATCTTAGTCTAATGTCTGAGTGACTGGGTATAAAGTAATATTACATTTTCAATATTGTCATGGATAGTATCCGACTAATGTACCTACCTAACAGAATTATGCTCTACGTTGTATATGCATAAACTAAACTAATTGATAATAAATACTTAATCCATTTGACATTTCTAAATAAATACATACCTACATAAAATAGATATATTGATTGTTACGTTAAATAATAAATTAAGATGTTTCGGTTTCAGAGGTAATTTTTCTAAACATTTAATTTTATTATTCTTTATTATTCTTCAGAAAATAATGTGACTCCATTGCACTCAATATTCGCTTAGGGGCCCACAAGTTCACATTCTTCACAATATCATTTATGAAATACAAATTCATTAAAAAATACAATTAAATAATTACAATACACATTTCTCACATAAGCTAAAATTTCACTATAAATAATTACGTATTTATTTCTTTGTTCATAAGATGCAACATAGTATTTTGTAAAATTAAAATTATCAATAGTTAATATTAGTTACTAAAGTCCTCATCTAATTGATATAATAAGTAATGCAATAATCCTATAATTTGTTATATTGTATGTCAGATGTCTATATTTTGTTCTAATAATAGCCGTGTATAATAGTGTATTATTTTTTTTAATAATCTTGAAGGAGTAATACTACACTTTCTATTGGTAATATATTTTTAATTTTTGACAGATATAACTATATAACTATATAAGTACCTATAAACTATATGGATCGTGTTTATTGTGTGCATGGTTGATACTTTGATATTAGATATATGTTTAGTAGGTATTATATTTTCCGTCTTGTTTTAAAAATAAGATTACTTTCATGATTAGTTAACTCGAAAGAATCGGGTAAAATATAGGTGTACTTGTTGTGTACCCGTATAAATATATTATTTTAAACGAAATATGAATATAGATTCGTAGTCGACGTCTACATCTTAGGAATAATATTTTAGATAGTTTTTTACGAATATAAAATAATATGTGTACCATTAACTTATAAGTTATAAGTTCTTACCTTTGTCAGTATTTTTCGTAAAAGTATCTACGATCTAATTGTACAAGGTTAAAACTGTTTTTAAGTCACACGTATAGGTAGTTGTAATAGTTGTATCATATCTATTAATTATTATGATGTTATACTAACTTATATATTGTAAATCTATCATGATACGTAAGACAATTATAGGAGGTAGGTAATAAGTATTTAAATAATCGTAGTTCAGTACCTATTTCTTAATAAAAAAACCACTCAGAAAACTACTAGGTGAAAAAGTTAGTTACTCGCTGCTCATATCATTTTTAAAAACAAATTTGAAAAATAATTTAATCCAAACATTTGAAAGTTTCACAAATAAAATCACGTAAACGGACTTTATAACTGAAATACATATTTGAAATGATAATGAAGTTTTTCGTTTTCAATTTGAACATAGTTAATGACCACGCAAATAGTGTGAATGTCAAATGGTCAACATTCTACACAATTTAGTATTTACTGACTCTTTTTTAAACATTAGGTTTTCGTCATCATGCATAAAGTGATCAAGGGAAAATTATTATGATTTTATTTTGAGATTTGAAATTTTAATTGCTTCATAATTTTATAATTTTACTATTATTTTACTTAATAAATTTTTGCATGACGGCGATGATCCATTTTTATTTATCCGAATGACAATTATTAAATGTAGTAACTTTATGTCTGAATTTAGGAAAAATAAATGTTTAGAATAATATTAGGTATAACTTGAGAATATAATGGTAATTTTGATTACCTTTGAAAACTATTAGTTATACTCTGAATTAAATGTTATCACATCTCAATAGTGTTCATTCGTAATTAGACAGTTACAAAATATGATAAGTATAGTTGTTATTCACCGGAACTCCATTTCGTACAATGATTTATTGGTATTTAAAAAATTAATAGCTGTACATTTTGTTTCGTAGAATAATCAGTATAAAGTAATATTATTATGTATTGGATAGCCCCAAGGTTATTGTGTATGTTGACCCACAATTTGAACTTTTCTGGATACAGATTATTTTTTACATGAACAATTTGAAATTTGAATGTTCAAATGTCTAATTATTATATTGCATGACTTCCAATAATAGTATCGATAACGCTTTTAATTTTATTTACAGACAAATAGGTTCTGTAGTCCGCGATAAACTATCCTGGGTATTTACTGGTTACTCTACATTTCCATAATTATATTTTTGTCTTATACGTAATATATTAAAAGGTAACCTCTACGCATCATATTATAATCTATTAATTTTATAACAAAATACATCCATATAATATAAAATGATACACCGTGATATTATCAAAATATTATGCATATAGTAATTATTTGTAATGTGCTATAAATTAATGTTAAAATAATTTTATAGCGTAACATAAGTTATATAACACTATATGAACTAGTGCCAGACTGACAAACAATTTAGAGTCAAATGGTTTAAGTTATATATTATTTTATCGACACGTTTAAATTTGCATTTACTCTTTGATGTTAACTGTACGTCCAGTTTAATCTATAAACTATATTAAACTACTACAATTTCCCAAGCTAATAGCTTCTCGATGTTCGTATTTCTTGTACACTGTAGAAGTGTAGACGGAGTACTGTAGGTACACGTATAGCTATTTAGATTCTGTAATATGTTTCTGACAATCTGACTGCTGAAAATTAACTGTTCAAAGCATTGTCAATAAGACACAATATACTGCTAACATATGAATAACTTTTGGTTCATTTTTAAGTAACATTTCGTTCAGCGACCAGAGTAGGTCATAATATATAGGACGCCACCCGTAGGTATATTTATTTTATAGAGTAGGTACCTATACCGGCTATACCGTATATTATATCATTTTGCCGACATCATGGCGTCGAAATTCTCTCTATCCACCAGACGATATTATTTTACTTTTTGGTTCGCCCGAGATAATGTAATGGTATGCCGGTTTGACACGCCACATTGTATGCGTTTACGACCCTTGTCACATAGTGTAATCGAATATATTATTTGAAAAGGGCGCGGCCGGGTGAATAGCAGCTGCAGATAACGTCGGGTGATTCGAGCCCGGCGGTGTGGCATTGTGAGTAATACCTACGTTGTATTATATTATTGTTATTGATGGGAATGAAAAAGCGTGACGTGAACACACCACCCCTCTTGTCAATATAGCCACCCTTCGAAGAGCCACTCTGTCGAATTCTTCTCTGGAACACAGTATTATTATTTATATACTTTATTTTATGCCACTGCCGCCAGAGTTTGCTTTGGACCGCGCCCATATAAAATAACACGTATTTCTACTGCGACGCAGATAGCAATGTTAAAGTGGTATTATTGTATATAGAGAAACCGCTGTCGACCCTTGTCACACAAAAGATTTTATTTCTTTTGGTATTTGTATAGGGTTCCTTCGCTCGCCGACCGGCGACTGATCGTTATTTCTATATAAATTATTATACGTAAAATATCCTGTGTAATTCGAAAATACATAGAAAAAAGATAATAAAATGTTGTAATAAAAATAACGACTTATATTTCGTGGAAAAAACATATGGAATAAAATTAATTAAGGATGAACCAGCTTTATAATAATATAACAATATTTTGTTTTGATAAAATCATTATTAAAAACTGGCAGTCAGCTGTATACACTATATTATATTAGATATCGAGTGTACCTCATCATTGAGTAGGATGTAATAACTAATAGTTATGTAATAGAACGGGTCACTGTAATGAATGTATTAAAATGCACTGTCATTATATCGTTAGTATTTATGATCCAAAAACCCGAGCCATATGATCTTTTAATATTGTTTTGTTGCACATATTATGTTGCCAGTCGCTACATGCAAACGTATGCCATGCTACATTATGTTAGAAAATATTTCATTTTTTTACAAAACATTGCACATCATGAAAATAAAAATAACCACTGAATATTCCTATATTCCTAAAGATTCTTCAATAGTTTCAACTTAAAAGTATAATATTATGT
Organism: Nasonovia ribisnigri; assembly: GCA_027563435.1. Lineage (NCBI taxonomy): Eukaryota > Metazoa > Arthropoda > Insecta > Hemiptera > Aphididae > Nasonovia > Nasonovia ribisnigri. The sequence goes on from JANEHU010000670.1 coordinate 78,504, forward strand.
ATGATAATATTTTTCATACATTTTGTCCATACAAACGCCGTATCTGCCTTATCTGCCAGCACTCAGTAGGGAAAATAATATATTACTTGTGTGATTGATAAACGCTATTGTAATAAGTTCAATGGGTCTCAGTCTTCTACAACTATATTATACTATTTATACAAGGACAATTATTAGTTTAATTAAAAATCACTTTAATTTTTAACGTAAAGAAAATTATTGAATATCCAACTAAAGAAAATAATAATTTACTTTCTTATTAGAATTATCATTTTTTTTTATTATTATTATAATCTTAAAATAAAATGGGTTTCTATAATTTTGATAAAAATAATTAATCCAATACTATTTATTATACATTAATGTAAATGTTATAGCATTTACAGATAGACAAAATAGTAAAATATGTATTTTTATCTTATTATAGTAGTTATTTGCCGCAACACAATTTGTGTTTAACGATTCTTGATACAATATAACTTCTAAAAATCATTATCTTATAATTATCCAGATGTTCAGAGTATTAGTTATGGACTATAGTATAGTAATCATAGTGAAGATCTGAAGTGGGATAACCCTCGAAGTTAACACTAAATGGTTAACGTACGATAGTATTGTCCATTTACTCTCAGTTGAACTCGTTTCGATTAATTGTAAACTGTACTATTGTAATGCCTTTAAAATGTTAGTTATTTTATTGTTTGAATAATATAATAACTAAATTGTGGAATTATTCCAAATAATGCTTTAAAACTACTAAAATAGAAAATGTAAGACTACAATAATTTCCTGTCAGCAAGTAATTATATTGCAATGGAGATAATTTGATATACGTTTTATTTATTTCTCGTTTAATATATTTAAATAACGTTGTTATTATTTTAACTATGAATAATAATCACCAAAATTTGTTGTATTAATTGCGAATAATAACCACCAAAAATTATTATTTTTCGAACATTTAGTTTATTATTTAAAAAATTGAATGCGTATAACAATTATCGCATACTTCCCTTTCTTATTGGAATGTCTAGAAACTCTGCTTCTGAACTTATCCCTCCACTGGACTTCGTGTGAAATTCGGCGATATACTAATCGTGTTTAACAATAAACTATAAATAAAAAAAAAAAATTTAATAATTTTCCTTTATTTTTACCAACGATGGTCGATGACACGATATTCTACCATCACCAACATTACGTGGCATTAGCTTAAATTTAATAATGTCATTAATAGGCAGAGAACTTTATGCAATTATCATATTTAAAAAATATATATATAAATTAACTAGATTTATTTACAACCTATTCCTACCTGTGACTGGTCACACTCACGCTTGGGCGGAGCCGAGACGGGTATGCTAGTAAATTAATAAAACAGTTTGATATAAAATTTTAATAATTATAATAATGGTAAATAATAATTTATTAATTAACTCAATTTTCTTAGTTTTTAAAATAACGAAGTGAAACGTAATCTGCTGAGCGTAAATTTTCTATGTTACTACTATAGGTATATCACTATAGTATTAGGTATGCTGTACTGTTAAAATTTCATTACAAAGTTAGAATTATATGTTATACTTTTATAACTTTGGCATGAAGGAACGTTGAATGCAAATTACAATGTTTTAATTATTATTATTTATTATATTTAATTACATTTAATAGGTATTAGGTACCTACAACATTTTAGATTCATTTTTCATGAATTAATACATTTTCATTTTTATGAAATTCACCCAGTATCGATGATAATTTCTTATCGAACAAATTATTGATACGATTTACACTTCCATTGTATTTATTATAATTGTTATAAATACCTACGATTATAATCACTCATAATAGTATAATATTATGTTATAGCATTTTACTTAAGAGGAGGATGTCAAAGCAGTATTTGCTTTCTCTTTCTGACCCACACCCAACATATCAAATTTACGTTCACAATAATGATTATAATCATATTAATTCCTAGGATTAAAAAGTATTTTAAGATGTACAAACAATAATTTACAATTTTAAAATAATCATAACTCACTTTAAAATTTAAATATACTAAAGCACCTATGAGATTCCCTAGATACGAGTATTAATTTTACCTGTACATTTTATAGGAGGTAATTTCACTCTAATTTTAGAAATTAATATGATTATATAATTTATTATCATTATTGTTCATTACTAATTTTATATGTTGCGTGTGGGGCATAGAGAGAAAACAAATAATGTGTTAACAATCTAACATTCTCTTAATGATAAATATATGAATTAAATAATATACCTACTAATATTACCTATATTATAGTATATTACTATATTAGTATCTATATTAGATAATATGGTTTAATATGGATGCATTGTAATTCCTTTGATCCAATCATCGTCGAGTTGAAATAATAATGTTTTTTGTGTTTGGTGATTATATTAGTAAAAACAAGATTTTTAACATAAAATAATTATTTTAAGTGATGTTGTTATATTTTACAGTTGTAAGTAAGTAGTAAAGTACTAGTAGGGCATGGTTATGTGGATTATATTAGGTATTTGTCGTGCATTTACGAAAATTAATAAAGATTATGAAAAATGTACATCTCAAAAATGTGCTATAATTATTTTTGTTAATTTATTATTTAGGACATTCTAGATAGCTCTAACACACATTACCAAAATGTACAAATAATAATTTGTTTTACATAAAAACGCATGATACTATAGGAGTAACAAGGAGTTGAGTTTGACTATGTTCTTACCATATGAATTTTCAAATTGTATGTTCAAAATCACAGCATATATAATTTATCTATACATCAGATTACCAGAATATAAATGTTATATTAACAAAGCATATTAATTTTGAATTTATCACGCAAGAAATAATGATTATATTTTGTATTTCTTCAAAAATAAAATATTAAACTGACCTATATTATAAATTCTTTTCATTATGAAAATACAGAAACACAGAACTAATTCAATGTTTTTATAATATACAATCGTAATTTCTAGTAGCACCTAATTAGAAACATAAAATAAAAAACACTAATATATTATAATATATAATAATATAAAATCTCCAATTCTAACCAAAGTTCTAAACAAAATTATCATCTCAGTATAATAAACTTATCATCTTAATATTTCACATTAAACACATTAAATATTTGAATTATACTTTACTGTACAGGCTGTACAGCCTGGTGAAAATAGAACATATCTTGTGTTATACCAATAACGTAATTTGTAACGTAATTTAATAACAACTGTATATACCTACTGTGAATGTATATTATTATTTAACTTAGATATACCGTATTCATAGTGGGTTAAAAATATTATAATATTTGATAGGTTATTAATTATTAGTAATTTAATGACTAGGTACTTACTATGTATGAATTATTTGTTTAATGATATACTAATTGATCCTCTCGGCTATAATTTTATAAAATTGAATAACACTAGCTGGAAAAAATTATATGTAAAAGAATAAATTATTATAATAGTAATCAACTTTTGTTTTTTAGAACTAATTTTTGATCTTGTAAATAAGCCACATTGGTCATGATAGATTTTCGGGGATAAATTATGGTCGCGGTTCTAAAAAGATTGAGAACCACTGCTCTATATCATTCCGATATAAACCGCTTAGATGGTTGTGAGAAGGTGATTCGGAATGCTTTTAAAACAAGCCGTAACTTTTATACCAGGAATGTATGTAGTGTAGTCGCTACTATACAAACAAGTCAGTGTGGGTAATTGTTTTTGATTTCGATGTTCTGGTATTACAGGCGGCTACAGTTACTTGACAGTTATAAATATTATAATAAAACTAATGGTTATACAATTCATATCAGTTTTTATAAACACTTTATAATAATATATTCATGGAATTTTTTGAAACAGTGATAATTTTTTAAGAGTTGTCATTTTTATGGGCAACAGAGTGCAAAGGATCAGTTACCTAGTGTAGGTATAAATAATGTCAATATAAATATTTGGTAAAAAATTCAAATATTTACAGTTTTTTTTTTTGTAATTTGCACCATAAAAATAATATAATTTTTTTAAAAACTGGTTTTGCATTAAAAATTTCGTTTTACTTCATTATTTTGATTTTTTTCAAATATATTTTGACCTCTAAAATGTATCAACTAGTTCCAATTTTTTATTAAAAAACACTCTTAAAGTTGACATCGAAGCATTTTTTCTACTATATACCGTCTAAACATAATAAAAGAATACATATCATCATAAAATCGCTCTCCTCGGAAACTAAATAATTAGTCTTAATCAATTTTTTTTTACCAGTTTAGTATTTTTGTCTTTAATATCTAATATGACAGAATTACACACTATTATAATATATGGTTAAAAACTAATTTTTTTCGTTCCAAAATATTATCCCCACCTAAAGATAAATAATTTATAGGCACAAAACCGCACACACACCTGGCACACACTTGTGTAGTAATTAGTAATGTATGATCTATAAAACTTAAACACATATTATGTCATTATATATTGTAAACAAATCAAAATCTCGATTGCTGAATACGCATGGCAGACAGGAAACTATCCATGTATAGTTATAACTATGATTCAGAATTTAATACATTTGCATATCTATCTTCTAGTGTTATACCTTCAGTTACAACCATGCTTGATCTGTGACAACTTCATTCAACGAATATTTTACAATATCTGTAGCTTTGTCAAGTCTTGGGAAACTATTTACAGCTTTGACAAAAAATCTGAAATATAATATCCTATTTAAATTATGACATTGATTCCATTCAATATAAAGATTAGGTAGATATTATAATATATGTAAATATAATAATAGGTACCTACATCGTATTTACCTATTTTCGAATATTTATCATATTATTTTTTTTTTTGGCCCACGTACCAGACGGTACGTTGTCATAAACCATAATGTGCATAATGCGTATAAATATTTAAAAGTATATAAAAAACAATAGGAATATAAAGAAGTGGAAAAGTAGTGAACCGCTCTTCTGCACTATAGATCTGTAGAAGTCATGACATTTCCTCGAGTAGGTCACTGTAATGGATATTATACATATTATGTTATTTGGATAGAATGATAAGTCATAATTTATACGAAAAACGATTCTGAACGCGGACAGTCTGTCAGACTATTATCATAATATTGTAAAATATATAATGTTATTAACTATTATAGTAATAATAGTAATATTATTTATAATAATACGGTATAAATTATAAATAGGCAATAGCATAAAATTAAACTAAATGTTTTAAAAACGTCATTGTGTGTAATATAGATTATAATAATATACCTAAAAACTAAAAAGTTTCAAATCTACACGAAAAATATTTTTGAAGTACAACAAAATAATTAAAATCATTATTCTTCATTTAAGGGGGTTAGATGGTGATCAGTTATTTTAGCCAAAACATACCAGTCTTTTGTCCATCATACCGATCGACCTAGTTATGCGATAAAACTTTTGAAAACTAATTTACAATTTGTATGATGTCTACTTGAGATCGGTGAGTCTACTTTTCCCAATTTCACCCCCCACCCCCCATAAGTCCTGTAAATTAAGTTTAAATATTTTCAAATCTTTAAATGTTATCATTATTAGGAATTAAAATTAGAAATCTTAAAATGCGGACTGGCCGACCTCATGTGGACATTATGACGAATTCCAATCAGTTTTCAAAAGTATTATCGCATTACTAGATCGATCGGTAGGATGTACAAAAAGGACATACTTTTATTCAAATAAGACACACGTTCTGGATCGTTCACGCCCGCGGTGGTGATTTGTACTGGCATATGCCACGTGCGTAGGTATAAGTGTATAACAGGTTGTAGTGCGGGACACGTACACACATTAATAATAATTTACTACACAAACAGTCACAAGTAACACAAAAATGCACTTTAAATATTGCCTATTTTAAACTCTTTAATTAAATACGACAAACGATTGAAAACTAGTCAAAAAAAAATTGTCGGACACATTTATTTATACTGAAGTGAGCATAAACCATTTTGTGTCAGAAATTATTGTTGACGTAAATATAGTGATAAGTGCAAGCTCGTTGCGGCGGTGACGTTATATTATACGAAGAAAAAATGGATTATGGAATTTTAATTAATTTATTCCAAACTGAAACTGCCCGTTTGGACATTGGACACCCGTTGTTATTTGAGTTAAGTGACCTGCATGTTTTTGTTCAAAAACTTGCCTAATGAGTAATAGGAAAAACTCACTTCTTGAAGAGTGGTCGGAAAACGATAGTTTTTTTTAGTTAAGACTTCTTACATTAAATTCAGAATTGTACTTCGATTTTTAAAACTCTATATTATATAAACCATATTGTATGATTTTGAATATGACAAATGTTCACAAGTTTCTGTTTTTTTGTAGTTATTTGCTGTTGTAAGCAACGTAATCAATAATTAATAAAATAAAATAAAAAATCGTACACTTGGAAAAAGGCATCCTTTAATATGAAGTTGTACTATTTTGAATAAGCAGTTGAAAGTTGAACTTTTTTTTACATCATGACATTTTTTGCTTATAAAATGAAGAGAATTGGTTCGAGTGCTTGGTAAACTATCAGCGACTTTTCTACTAGGAATGCATGCACATCGTATGACCATGGAGCTCGCAGTCAGTTCGGTATTTAATTATTCTCGATCGTATGGGCGCATAGCCCTGGTACCACTAGCAGTATAGTTACCTGATAATCTAAATAATAATAATGTTATGTCTCGTAATTGAGTATTTTAGTTTTATAAGGATTTTTTTAAAAATATGAAGTATAAAAAATCCGTAATACCATCGATTTTATAATAAATTTAATTAATAAAGTATATTATAATTTATAAAATCAATGCTTAATCTCAAAAATACATATTGTAATTTATAATGGCTTAATAATAATGGAAAAATACCGTATAGAATTAGCTCTGTTGTTCAGTAGGTTTTGTGTGTCATTGAGTAGGTCAATATAATGAATGTGTTAAATCCAATTAAATCTAATAATTATAATAATATTATAATATTAAAACATATATAATTAAGACTTTTGTGAATGTTGGTTACTGTTGACATGATGCTAAGTTTGATGTGTGAGGAGCAACATCACACACACACACCGCCGAACACGGCCACAATTCAGCCTAAATTAATGTGACCACCTCTCATAATTCGCCATCATTTGGTGCGCTGAAGTATACCTGTTTGCAAACCGGTTCCGGACCGCAGTAAGAGTTCGCGATTATCGATTATCATGAGCAACGTTAATAACTTATTATATTACTATGACGTTCGCCATTTTCAATATCAGTCATCAGACAATAATTTGACTAATATAATATTATGATAGTATAATGTTTACTTATTAACTCTTTCGGGCATGATGGACGATGGTCAGTTACTGCTGAGTGACTGACTCAGCCTGACCAGTGATCACAGTGGCGGAACTAGGGTGGAGGGGAAGCCAGGGATTGATCCCCGAGCGTAAAATTTTAGTGGGCGTAATTTTTTTGGGGGTTTTTATTTAATGTTTGGTGTTAGAAGTTAAGAAAATATTTTTTTTCACATAATTTGTTTATGATGTGGTGACGTTTGAAAGAAATGAAAAACAAAAAATAAAATCATACATGGCGTAAAATAATTAATCGTCATTCTATTAGTAGAACACGTAACTGCGCGATCGGCTTTTGCCTAAAAATTTCTGACACCTACACAATAACTTTTATAAGATTATCGATCAACGTTGGATATATAATTATATTTGTATAATATATTAAAAATGATGTTAATATTTTATTCTATTATATATTACAATATTTACCAAGATGGGTACAACATTTGTTTAAGTTTAAAAAAAGATTTTCTTTTTCTTTTTTTCTTTTTTTCTTTTATAAATTGTTATAAAAAGTATTCCTATAATACTCTTGGTTTTATTTTGTAGGTTTGAAATTAATTTAACATAGTATAATATTATATAATATATTATATTAATGATTTTACTTATTAAATAATTAGATGTTGCATTTAATAAGTATGATATCAGCAAGGCTGGGCATTAACGAGTTAATAAGTTAAAGTTAAGTTAAAAAGTTAAGTTACTTTTAACTAAGTTAATTAACGAGTTACATTTTTTCCCAAGTTATTCAGTAACTAACGAGTTAATTAATTTTATTGGCACGGTAAGTTATTTTTTTTCCTAAACCACAGATTTAAAATAAATTCAATTTTGTACAAATTAATTTTATAAAAAAAAAAATCTGAAATTTTAAATATATTAATTAATAATTATAATTATTAGATAATAATTTATAAAAATAATTATCATATGACATATTGCATATTCACAGAAAATATATAACTATATAGTATATTATAAACGGAAATGCTATAGGAGTAACCTCGTCATTAATAAAATAAAAATATAACAATTATTTAGGTACTCAGTATCCCGCCATACACGGTTGTAATGTTTGTAGACTCATTAGTCATTACCTAATCATTATTAATATTATTACTTATTATTATATTTTATACATTCATAGAATTACATAGATAACTTAGACCGTCGGTGTAAATAATTTAAACCCGTATAATATAGAGTGGTAGTTCATGGTTCATCGTATTTACTTTTAATTAAATAAATACCTGGGACACAGATTAATTTTAAATTTTCAATAAACCGCCCAATAAATGCGGGCTGTAATAGAATAGTGGAGTAGTGGACATAAAGTCATAAACAAAATATATATAATAATATAGTCTGTTGAGTCTCGTATGTCTCGACTCTCGAGTCTGTCCCTTGTCGTGGAAAATTATTTTTCACATTCAGCTTTCATAGTTTCATACTGCTTTCTTTGGAGTTGTGAGGTTTATTCGTCAACTGTCGTTTACCATTTCGTGTTTTTTTTTATTTATTTAACAGAAATAAGTACTTAAATTAACTTTGACTGTTAATATTATTTTCAATTTAGTTACCTATTGTTTTGAATAAAAAAAAAATAATAAAATAATATGGATAACTTAGCTAATAGTGACACATCTCATTCAAAATGGAGTCATTTAAATAAATATTTTAAAGAAACGTCGGATAGCTCTGATGGTAATAATATTACATTTAAATGCTTCCTGTGTATCCCTAAAATAAAACTCATAATACACCTCACTATGACTAGGTATGAGGTAACTACTGTCTACTAAAATGGTAAAATACAATAATGGTTTGATTAAATATTGTATTCTTACTATTAATTGAATAATATTTTATATATTGTGTAACTAAGTAATTATATTCTAATAAATAATATTTAGTATTGTTGTGGATCATTTGCGTTAACAAATACATAACAATTATTTTATTATTTTATTGGATTTCATTATTGATTAAAGTATAATACACAAATATAAGTACCTACAGTAAATAACTTTATTACATACATTTATTTAAAATGTTCAAGACATTTATTGAATTATCATGTTATTTATTAGCTTAAAAAAAGGTAGGCAGGTATAATTATTAATTTTATACTAAAAAAAAAAAGTAACTTATTTTTAACTAAGTTAAGTTACTTTTATTTTCTAATTAACTTGTAACTTTTTCAAGTTAAAAAAAAATAGAGGTAACTCTTAACTTTAAACTTAACTTACTTTTTTCTATATAAACTTAACTTAACGAGTTAAAAAAAATAGTTAACTTGCCCAGCCTTGGATATCAGATATATTCAAGGTTATCATAGGTCATGTTAGTTCTAAGTTTGTCATATTTATTCCATCCACACGGCTTAACTAAAACACAAATGTAATGACTAGATGACTAGTGGACAATAGTATTTTTCCATTCAATTTTGGATAACTTAAAAGAAAGAAAAAAAGAAAACGGAAAATTATTTTTTGTTGTTTAAGCTGTTTAACGGTGCTATGCGTCTCAATTTATAATGTATTGTAAGACGGAATGTATCTACATGTCTACATATTACATTAATTCATAAATGTAGTTCATTATTCAATATTTTATAATTTTTAATTATATTACAGCAGTCAACATAATATTAATTTAAGTAATTTAACAATTTATAAATCTCATAATTTTTAAAAAAATGTTAAGTCTGCTATGGTGTGTAGAAAATGCTTATATAAACATTTGGTCAAAATTTCATGTATCTAGGGTCATTTCTTTTAGAGTTATACCAAAAACCAAAATGGATTTTGTCGAAAATTGGTTTTCCGTAAAAATTCCCGTTTTTCTCTTAATTTTTCATTTGTTTTTCACGGCGCTTTTGAAAACTTTTAAATTTTAACCCCCCAAAGTACCAACTAGATTCACTTTCCTATCAGAAAAGGTACTGAAAGTATTGAAGAATGGGTCTAGGAAAATTATATATCACAAATGATAACTATTGAAAATAAAACTATTATATATTTTTTTATTTTTTTTTTTTTGGTAAACGTAAACTATAGATACATATTTTATGAATACAAAATTTACCAGTATAAAACGAATCGATCTGTCTACTATTTTGTAGAATGGCCTAGATCTGGCCTAATCTCTTGCTGCCATGAAACCGGAGTCTGCACTGCTCGTGGAATCTGGTACAATATTGGTTTTAATTATAATTATTATAAGACTGTGTATTTTAGTACAGAATTCAAACCACGGTTTCAGTGGACCAATTTTTTACATTTTTTGATACATAAGAGTTAAACTATCCACTAACGTACGCACCACGGCTGACTATAAATTAAAATATAATATAATTTACACTTAAAGCTCTAAAAATATTGCGTTTTGAAAAACTTCATTCTTTTGATTTTGAAAATCCACATTCATTCTTATTACATTACATTATTACAATGCATATTAGTTAGATCAATTTTGAAAAATGGTTCAATTATATAGACTCCAAATACTGAATCAGATATTAATAGTATTGCGCGTATCTAAAAGTATCATTCAAACTTAAAATACTTATTATTAACACAATTACAATCCAATCAAATCAAAATTAAATATTCAAATCTTATTATTACATCGTGAACTATCAGGTATAAGTGTATAACTTTCGTGGCTTTATATATAAATTAATTAACGGTCACATTTGTTCTACTTCTCTTCTAATCGTCAATTTTCTCAAAGTTTTATATAGAGAAAAGATAATCTTTTTTTTTAATCTTCATAAAAAATACCCTATTCAATGGCCTTACTGAAAATTAGATAAATATGTGAGAAGACTTTATCGACATCGATACGACGCGACGATGTGGTATAGGACTGTGTGAAAGATGCCGCCTCAACATTTTACTCCGGTGTACCTAACCACAAGGTTGCACATTTTTTCACAAAGGTTGTCACTAGTTACAAATCAGTTTCTAAATTATGAAAAAAAGTCCGTGATTGATGCAACTATGTGATAGGGCTGCTTGAATTTGACCCCGCCAATTTTGTTAATGTCTATAAAAGGCAAACAATATTTAGGTATAAATAAAAATAAATAAGTATAAATTCATTTAAAAGGACAAATTTAACACATTCTGATCGGTTATAAAAATAGCATAGGTTCCTATACAGTATATTTGTATTTTAATATTAAAATTTAAAATTTAAAAAAATTTTTATTATATTAAGTCAGTCAATATTCTTGCACGTAATATAAGGTTGAAATAAACCTTAAAAATTCCTAATATAACTATAAGAGCTCTACACTGGACTCCAATTAAAATTCCTCATTTAAATAATTTAAATCAAAATATGAACATGTTTCATAAATGGTTATTATTTATATACGACGTGAAAAATTATATTTACATATCATATTGCAAACAGCCTTATTTTGTAGGTAAAATACTAATCATTATTAACGTAACAACAGAAAGTAATTACTAATAAAGATATAATGGTAAACTATGACAATTAACTCCAAAAAAGTGTAGATTAGGTTATAATGTATTAAAGACTAGTCGAGAAATAATGGTGACAATTGTGTGCTAAGAAATAAACAGATTTTGAAATAAATATGTATTTGATTATACAACATGTAGTGAAAAATTAGATATCATAAATGTAGGTATAAGTTCAATTCATGGGCACTTCCCATGGTCTTACAAGCTCAAGTTCAGAAGATAAGCAGCTGAGTAGTTTATTTTCTTTGTTTTTCAATTTAACAACTAATTTATATTTACCATAATAGTAAATTTTGGGAAACTTGTTGTCATCCATAGCTTTTACATCTAATCCTGTTGCAGTATATATTCCCTGTAAATAATCAATACCTAATTAATTTTAATGTACGACTTATATACTGTAACAGAACATATTAACATAATATAATATTACGTTTCTAATTTTGTATCATTAAAATATTATCTAAGCATTAGTTAGATTCCTAAAATTACCTTTAGTAAGTACTTGTTAGTTGTTAATAATGTGTTAAATATTTTTTTGTCACGCCTGCACTGAAAGTTTAGTTTTCGATGACAGTTGAAGCATTGGAAAGTGGTAATCTCCATAACTTCGGGTGGTAAAGTGGAAATCCCCAAAAATGCCGGGCGATAAATTGGAAATCCCCTAAAGTGCTGGACGTATGGCGCGTATCCCTTGCAACAACTAGATACTGAAATCCCTAATATGGTCCCCATAAAATATAAGCTTTTGGTTACATCTTAATATCTTATATTCATATTATAACCTCCTTGTACGAAACGTAAAACTTTTTTGTTTTTTGAAATTGTTTTAGTAGAATAATCTGGTTGTCGCATAGATCCCTGAATAGTGCAATACCGTTTCCGTGATTGATGAGGGCGTAACAAAAAGTAATATGTGCCACGTGTGGCTCATGCGAAAAAGCAATTTCAGTTTTGGGCGAAATGCGGCCCGAGTCACACACATTACCTGAAATTGCTCACTTCCCGCCCTTGCCACACAATATACTTTTTCTGACATACTATTATTACATACACGGATTGTTTGCCATCTCTTTAATGACTATAATTTTAAATTGTTTTGCTTCAATAAGCAACATATTGTTGGTTAGAGGCTACGATAGTACGATGTACACATATATATTTATATACTACTTACCTACAATAACATTGTTTACTGTTAGCAATAAGTGTCACTAGACCTTAAAGATAGGGGGCTTCAGCTCTAGCATTGTTTTAATAAGTAAATTATTAATAAAATATAAAGGGGCTTTAAGAAATTTAGAAATGTCGGGTGGCTGGTTCCCACTTCCCACCCAAGCCGCTTTCCTAGTTACGACTATGCTGCTACTACATTTTCATACTCAAAATTAATTACATAAATTAAATCAAAATATTATACTATCCATTATTAAATATTAAATATTACCATTGGTATGGGACAGTTTGCACTTGGAATTTTAAATGCCTTTTGTAATGAAGTCCAAGCATTTCCAATCAAATCCTTCATTTTTGAACAGGCTCTATTAACTATGTAAACATAAGAGTTTGGTTTCCAGCCTCCGGTTAAGCTCCAAGAAGCTAGGTTATAGTCAAACTACAAAATAAAATTGCATATACATATTATATTACGATGTAATCCTATATATAACTAAAATGTAAATAACCACGAAAACATAATTATTTAATTAAAACATTTTTAGATTCTGAGCGATGAATGTATTGGTTTTACAATGATGTGTGTTTTTTTTTTATTTTTTTTTTTATTTTTGTGTCTGTCATCACGTTTTAGGACAGAAAAAATGCTTCGATTTTCTTTAATAGTACCTTTTCTGATAGGAAAGTGAATCTAGTTGGTACTTTGGGGGGTCAAAAGTTCAAAATTTCCCAGTAGTTTTCAAGAGCGCTTGGAAAAACAAATAAAAAATTATGGGAAAAACGGGAATTTTTACGGAAAACCAATTTTCGACAAAATCGATTTTGGTTTTTGGTATAACTCTAAAAGAAATGACCGTAGAGACATGAAATTTTGACCGAATGTTTATATAAGCATTTTCTACACACCATATAATTTTCAAAATATTCTGACTTATTTTGAGCTGTTAACGGACATTTTCAGTTTCCAATTTTTTTAGTTTTTTTTTCTATAAATGTCAATAAAATTTTATTTGTTGGGTAAAAAATCTTGAAAATTTAATAGTAGGCTTCTAATATATAGTTTCAAAGGCAGATGCAAAATATTAAAAATCCGTAGTCACAATTTTTATTTATAGGTAATCAAATTAGAAATTCATAAAAATTTTTCTTTTTAAATCTAAGATTTGAAAATGTAATACAAGATTCCTCATAAGTTTGCCTAATTTTATCAATAAAAAAAAGTTTATAAGCAAGTCATAATAAATTTATTATGAGCATTTTAAGTTCAAATTTGTACAAGATTAGATATTCACTCGATTTCTCATGTAGCGATTTTCTTATTTTGTTGCAATTCAAAAACAAATAACTGTAGATGCATGAAAATTTCACTGAATGTTTATATAAGCTATTTCTATACACCATCTAATTTTAATATATTTTGACTGTTTTTCAGCTTTTTACGGACGATTTCAGTTTTCAAATTTTTTAGTTTTTTTTTCTATTAATATCAATTACATTTTATTTGTTGGGCCAAAAATAATGAAAATTTAATACAAGGCTCCTGATATATTATTACAATAACAATTGAAAAATATTAAAAATACATAGGCACACATTTTTTTTATAATCATTTAAAGTTCGAATTTTGACAAAATTTATCAAAATCTCGAAAATTATCAATCATTGTAATTAAACAATTATAAAATGTTCAGTTTTCTTAACTAACGATTGAAAATTTAAAATAAAGATTCTAATAAATAGTACATACTGTATTCAAAAAATCTAAAAAATATTTAAACACAGTTATTTTTATAGACATTTTAAGTTCAAATTTGGACGGAATTACATATTAAAATCAATTTTAACGAGTAAAAGTATATATTATAATATTTTTATAGCATCACTGATAATTTTAGGTTAATAATTAAATAATATGAATAATATTAATTCAACTTAGCAGCTACTGTATAATAACAATATCAATATAATTTAAAATATCCTAGACGACATACCGTCTCCACTCAGAATC